>JAPKLW010000834.1:269217-333629 GCA_026898455.1 Plectranthus barbatus
TGAATCCTAGGAAGAGGAGAAGGATCAATGGTGTTGGAAAGAGAGGCGGAAATATCAACAAAGAAAAGGACAATTTTCTGAGAGATAACACAGAATATACACATCGAGAGGTAGCACACGAGCAGAGGGAGATTGAGTAACAAGCTTGGAGGAGAAGCCATTGAAGATAGTTTGTTTTTAGATTTCGGGTTGTACAAGATGGTGAATGATTTCCTATTTTACTTTATTCTCTTTATGAGAGTTATCGATAAGGATGAAAATATATGATATGAATGTAACAATATCTTTCAAGATACCCTAATCCCAAAATACTATCCCAACTCGCAAGGAAAAAAAAATCAGACACGATCACAGAACTGAAATTATTCAACCCACACAAGATAACTAGACACGAATCTTAAAACCTAAGCACGAATTGGGGAATTCAGGCACACTAGCTGACACGAATGAAAACAAGACTCAAAATGATGACGCGATGACAAAGAACACAATGGGTAAGAATAGATTTTTTTGACACAAGATACAATAAACAAGACGCAAAATTTAACTGGATGGAAAAGAAAAGAGAGACACAACCTAGATCTGATACCAAAACGATACAATCCTCGCCGGAAGGTTTAGATTGCAGCCCAGAAACAAGAGTTAACACGACACGGAAATTACTCAAACGGAACTGGAAATTGAAACAATGAACAGATGGAAGTTCAACAACCCTAATTCATCCCTTCAAATGACGTATTCCTGATGAATCTTATATACGCCCCAAGAAGATGAAGCACTAATAACACAGAACGGTAGAAGTCACCACAATCCGATGTGTAATTCTGATTGATTAGTCAATTGGAATATCAAGGAATCCACAGAAATTCTTGAGCTTTCAGAATTGGAGAAATAAGAAGCCCTATTTATAGTGTGAAAAAAACAAAATCTCTACTCCTAATCTATCTAGGAAATCAAATAAAACAACGTATCAAATCTTTCAAGATATAAAACATGTATATCTTTAAAATAACATCTAAAAAGTAAATAAAGTCTAATAACTAATTAAATTCGAAATTAAATAAATCTAAGCCCAAATCAACTTAATTAAGCCAAGATGTCATAATTAAATTAATCCATCTTGGCCCAATTTGATTTTCAACTCCGATTCGCTTCTTGAACACTTCTTGAGCCTAAATCTCTTTAATCAGCACTTGTAATCCATCTCTTAGCTTCTTGGCCCTAGCTCTCGTCATAGGTCCACTAGGAATATAGACTGGATCTTGCTCTCGAAATGCACCTTGGGCTCCATCATCCTCCTCCTCTTGAAAAGGATTTGTCCTCAAATCTAAGCAGTCACCTACATCAAAAGGGCTTAAGTCAGAAACAGTGAATGTAGCACTCATGTTGGTCCCAGATCAGAGTACATATAATATGCAGCGGAAGTAATAAGTTTGTTAATTCGCACTCTAACTTAGACAGTTCAGCTAACAATTGACACAGTTTTACTTAGCAGTTTTAGCAATACTATTTACGTTAGCCAGCAGATTGTTTTAACAGTTTTGCAGTTGTAGGTAGTAAATAGTTTATGCACTTCAACACTTACGAGACAAGTGTTGAAGGTTTCAAGATATGCCAAAGAACTGTAAAGTGCGTAAGGAAATAAAACTATAAACGATAAGGATGTATATAGTTGTTCAGAGCCTTAAGTCCTACGTCCACTCTTCGGATATCAGATCCGGTAATTCACTAAGTAAAGAAAATACACTCCTCACGATCTATAGCCAGTTGCTGTAGAGACCTCCGTCCACAGCACAAAGGATCACTCGCCCAGGTAGTTGTATTTCACTCCTTCTTTAGTCCATCGAAGGCTCTGCGTCTTCTCGGTGGACCGGTTTAAAGTTGGACAAAGGACACACCTCCCATTCCTCCTTCGGTAGGTTGGATGGTTGAGTTCTTCCCAGAACTTTCACAATTTGGCAGTTGCCCGTAATAACCTACTCTTCCTTTGCAAGAGCAGGCTGCTATGTTCTTATACGTAGAATAAGAACACCAAAGAGGTAGATTAAGTCGGTTGGCTTAATCCTCGTGTACCCAGGGTAACACGTTGAATTTTCAAAGGTTCTATAAGCAATGAATGCTTCGTGTACAATAAATGAACCACGATATTAATGCCTTCTCTCTTGAAAGTGTTTAATGACTTGAGCTTTAAATTATGTGGAGAGGCTGGTGTGTCGGAGATTCAAATGTGCGAGATTGTACAGAGGTTTGGCACAAGATTTTTTCAAAGGTTTTTATGTCTCTTTAGTTCCTGCTATATATAGGTGGAGACCCAAAAAATAGCCGGTTGAGACATAGAGAAGAATGTCCAATCATAGTCCATTCTTCTTTGATATCTCTGCTACGTCGACCTACTTTTCAGAGCAGCTTGTACTTGATGTGTCAGACATTCAAGCAATGTTGTACACCAGTCGCAACTGAGTAGTGTCTGTCTTTTCTTATTGACTTCCTTAAGGATCTTCTGCACTGCTCTACACTTGCCTCGTATGCATTCTTAGACGTGAAACTGTCTTGACCTGAAACTGTGAGCGCCTCTCAACAGTTTTCTTTGAGTATTCAGACTTTGACAGGAAAAACTGTCTGCGCAGTTTTTGTGACTTTGATCTGCTCTACTTGTCTTCATCTTGTATGCTCGATAGTTTTCTCGTCAGAATGATCTCTTCTTCAAAATTGTTCCATAGTTTTGATGATATCCTCCTTCTTAGACTATTACAACTCGATTATCCTATACAAGGATTACATGAGGTAATACTCTAAAGCCTAGACTTTGGTATATAGTTTTGACACATCAGAACATCAAATTCAGGTGGGATTACAACAGTAAAACCTAAAAATTTCCCCCTTTTGGATGTTGTCAAAACTATACCACTAAGTCTATCTATGTCGACAAGAAGATGCAATTGGCCTGAGTTTTACAGGGTTTGTCTATCTAATACTGCTCAGAACCGTGCTTCTTCTACACTCAACCTACTCTAAATGATCTTCCCCCTTAATGGGATAATAATTGTTGGGAAAATATTCATAAATTACCCTTAGGATCTTATTGTAAAAGGTTTTATTGGATCAAACCTTAGTAGACGGTCGATCATTGCTGAACATTAGCATAGCTTAGCAACTGATGTAATGTCCTGTATAGGGTAAACATCGAGTTGTAATAGAATAGGCTGTTTGGAAGTATTTTAGCAAACATCAAACAATGCTAAAGGAAGACTGATAGCAATAACAGAATGCAAAGGAGTCAGCATTCGACAAACACATCCTAAACTGCTGAAGATGCTAGCAAACCAAATCAGAGTAGCAGACAAAGCACTCAATGTTAATGGAGACCAGAAGCATGCTGAAAGAGATCCAGCATCCCGTACCAGTAGAAGCTCAGCAAAGCAAACCAGAACGACTGCTACACCGCCATTCTGACCAACACGCGACGATTAGCCATGTCAGAAGTAGGACGAAAAAGTCTGTCCAAAAGCAGAAAAGTTAGTAAATAGCTCCCTGCATTTAAGGAGAAAGATCCGTTGTGTCTAAACAGATCTGTAGACTCAAACTTCGAGAACACAGCTATAAAAGGCAAGTCAAAGGAAGATGCAGGAGCTGCTCACTGTCTAACCAAAACCCGATATACGAAAAATTCCAAAAAGCAAAAAGGCAAGAGAGCAGTCCAGTTGAAAGGTACAATCCAGAGATATCCAAAGGCCTTCAACATTCAGAGTGTCTAACTACGTCTGACATTCTTCTGAGTGATTCTTGAACTGGTTCAAGAATCTTCAATCATTGGGATCACTTTCTCTTTAAGGAAATCATCCAGCAGTCAATTTCTTGTGAAGAAATTGATTAAGGCGGGCATTGAAGTCGAGAACACACGATAGTTCGGAGGGAACTCTAAACTCTTCCAAGTGAGTGGTGAAAGCGAGTTTTACGAAGGTGCGCCTTTGACTCAGCCGGAGCCACACCAGGAAAGTCCGGGGTGTCGGAAGATAGTCGTAAAGCAGACAGACCTTCAGACGGCTGATTGCTTAATAGGAAAGGGAACTCTTTGTACACCGTATACTTTCTAGTAAAATTCTTAGCGATTCGGCTAAGGAGTGGACGTAGATCATTTGATTGAACCACTATAAATTGTGTGTTGTCTTGTTGTTACTGCTTTTCGAGCTATTATGTTTTAAAACCTAGTGACTACGTTACTAGTGTATAACTGAAAAAGGTAACCTAAGTAAACATTAACTAAAATAGAGTTGAGAATAATTTAATTACAAGAAAACGCAATCTATTCCGCTGCACTTCGTGTGTGTACTTTATTGTAACCACGACGACTCTGATCATAAGGGACCAACAAGTGGTATCAGAGCAGGAGGTTGAAAAACCGACTGCTTCTGAGTCGCTTAGGACCTAGATCCTAGTCTTTCCTTGCGTCTCTTGTATCTGTGTTTTAGATAGCTCAGGTAACGACGAGAATTATCCGATGTCGAATCACGCTCTTCCAAAGTACAACAAGGATGGATTTGAAACATGGAAAAAGAAGGCCATGATCCAGCTGCAGAGCATACATCCAGAGATGAGGGGCATCCTAACAATTGGTCCCATAGAAATCATGAAGGTCAACACTGCACCCCCTGGACCCGCTGGTGGCCAACCCAGACCTGAGATGGTGAATAAACCCTATGAGGAATGGACTCTTGAAGACAAAAAGAGAGGCCAGCTGGAGTTTATCTCCATGAAACTCATCATGGAATGTCTACCTCCCCTAATGTCCAACAAAGCTCTAGATTACGATACCGCAAAGGAGATGTGGGATTATTTGTGCGAAGTCTCTCAGGAAACGGAACAAATGAAGCGAAACAAGCTGCAAGTCGCTGTGGACAAGTACGAATCCTTCACCATGATTCCAGGAGAAACCATTCAGGAGATGGAAGAAAGATTCAACACTATCATCGCAGAACTCAAAAATGTCGGCAAGACATATGACAAAGGGGAAATGAATAACAAAATTATATCCAAGCTTTACCCCAGAAATGATTGGTTTGTCAAGATGACAAGCATGAGTGAAAAAGATCTCAACAATATGACGACCGATGAAGTTTTCTCTCAACTTAAGTCGCATGAATTCATCATTCAGCAGTCAAAGAAAAACGAAGTTGTGGTTATACATCCGAACTCCACAAGCGTTGGAACTCAAGATGACGTAGCTTACTTTGTCAAAAAGGATGGAAACAAATGGAAATCTCCGAGGAAACCTTTCTATAACCAGGAAAATTCCACACCTGCATCTGCAACACCGTCCAAGGAGACTTCATCAACTTCTACTATCAACGATGAAGATCAAAAGATAGGCGAGCTGGAAGAACAGATGAAAAAGATACAGAAAATGATTCTGGAAGCAAAAGCCAAAAAGGAAGCAAAAGCGAGCATGATGCAGCACCCTACTGAAAATAGGATAAGAACATGTTTTGAATGCAAGTCTCCTGATCACTTGAAGCATGATTGTCCAAAAGTAAGTCCTGAGGAAAGAGAACGTCTGCGTCAGAGATATGAAAGACGAGCAGTGCGAGCTGTAACAAAGGCGTTGCTGACACGGACAAAAGTTCCAGATATTCCTGACAACGAAGAGGAATATTACCCCACTGACGAGGAAGAAGAAGCCCTAATGATCTTTATGGCAAAAATCGTTGAAGATGGCGAACCATCCGCTGATGCTGAGCAACCCCTTGAATCGGCCCTAGCAGTCGTCAATCAGGAGGTAACACCTATAACGAATACTCCATGCTCAGCACACACATCTGAATCAGAGGATTCCTTCCTAGATTCTGAGGAAGATTATCTTACTAAGCTTTCTTTAGAACTTTCTAAGGTATACACCTTGAAAGATGCTATTGTGAAAGATAATTCTTCACTTAAACAAAAAGTCTTAAGTCTGACCAATGAAGTCGAAAGACTAAGGTCTGATGGTGAGGAACTATCAAGACTTAGAACTGAATCTTCTGAACTCCTTGAAAATTTTAAAAATCTTGAAAAGGAAAATACGTTTTTGAAAAACAAAGCCAATGAGAAGTGTGTCTGCGCATACATGACTAGTCAGGATATTTTGAATAACCTGATAAGCCGACAGAGACGTCACGATGACAGATCTGGAATTGGGCATAGCTGCAATGACAAAAATAAAACTTCGAGGCAAAAGGAAAATATCATTTTTGTTTCTGGCGAAAAAATACTTGATAATAGTAATGAGAAGGATAAATTAGTTGCTGAATCCTCAAACGCTAAGCCGATTGCTCAGCAGAATATCAAACAATCTGCTGAACCCAAGCAGAGTGTCAAACACTATGCTAGATCTCAGCAAAAGGTCAAGCAGAATGTAAGATTTCAGCAGAGGATCATAAAAGATGCTGAACTTCAGCAAAACTCACAATTGAGGTCTGCTAAGCGAAACTTTTCAGCAAACTCAAGGACAAAGGCTGAGCATCATGTTTCAAATGCCAGGAAGCCAAATCCTGTCCTTTCTCGGGAAAGACACATTGAGAATCACTCAATGAAACCCCAATATTATCACTACACACCGCATAGGAGAAACACCTATGTGAGACCCGAGTCCAGATATGTATATCATCAAAGGACGATGAAGGGAAAGGAGCGCAACGCACAACCACATACATTTACACATCAAAAAGTTGAGAAAGTTAGCAAAATAGATCTCGAAGAAAAATCTTTGAAGATTATCAAAATGTGGGTTCCAAAAGGAACAATGACTCAAGCTAATCCTCCAGGACCCGACTCGAAACGGTGACCTAAATCAACTTAATTGTTCTTGCAGGATCAGGATTCAAGTACGAAGACATCAGGCATGTCAAATGAGTGGATCCTAGACAGTGGTTGTTCTGCACATATGACGGGAAACGAAGAATTATTCTCGGATATTCAAAAATCATATGGCCCATCTGTGGTGTTTGGAGACAACAGCAAAGGAAGAGTACTTGGCAGAGGATGCATAGAGCGGAACGGACTAAGAATTGTAAATGCTGCTCTCGTATCCAATCTCAAACACAACCTGCTAAGCATAAGTCAACTATGCGAAAACGGGTACACAGTATCTTTCATTCATTCGGGATGTTCTATAGCTGACAATGTAACAGGAGAAGTAAAGATTCGAGGAATTCGGAAAGGTGGACTTTATGTGGTTGATTGGCAAAGTGGTCGACAACACTCATGCTTTCTAGCACTAAACAATGAGGAAACCACTTTGTTATGGCATAAGAGGTTAAATCACTTAAATTTCAAAACCATCAACCATATTGCTAGAAATGAACTTGTCACAGGTTTACCTCAAAACATCACGTTTCGTAAGGAAGGCATCTGCAAGGCATGCCAACAAGGAAAGCAAACCAAAGCCTCATTTCATTCCAACCCAGAAAAGAACACCTCAAGCAAAATCCTAGAATTATTACATATGGATCTATTCGGACCAGTCACTCCACCATCGGTAAGTAAAAAGATATATACTCTTGTGGTAGTTGATGATTATTCCAGGTACACATGGGTTCGCTTACTGAAGAACAAAGATGAGGTTAAGATTACTCTACCCGAGTTAATCCTCAAGGAGCAGAATAGCAAAGAAGTTACGGTGAAAAGGATTCGATCTGACAATGGAACAGAATTCTGCAACGGCATTATCATGGATTTTTGTGCAGAAGCCGGTATAAATCATGAAAGATCCATTGCTAGGACCCCACAGCAGAACGGTCCAGCAGAAAGGAGGAATCGAACCCTGAAAGAAGCAGTGCGATCTATGCTAGCCGATGCTGACTTACCTGCTAAATTTTGGGGCGAAGCAGTGATGACTGCATGTTATACGCAGAACTCGAGCTCTATCAACGGCCGATTCAACAAAACTCCCTATGAAGTATATAACGGTTGTAAGCCTAATTTAGATTATTTACGTGCTTTTGGTGCAACATGTTATATCCATAACAACGAGAAGTCAAAACTTAACACTTTTTCGCCTAAGTCGGATGAGGGTGTACTTCTCGGATACGGTCACCCCACTCACAAAGGTTATAGAGTGTTAAATAAGACTACCGGAATTGTGGAAATAACATGCAATGTTATTTTTGATGAATCTACTTTAGTGCGCAGAGCTATCAATGAGACAAAGGATGACAATCATGAGACTAATGATGTCAATGGTCAATCGATCTTGAATTATCATGAACACTTAGGATTTGATCCGACTAAGTCTATGAGTGAATGTAATCCTGTTCAGACAAGTCCAGCAGACCAGGCCAGTGATGCTAACGATCATGCTGAGGCCAATCCCCAAAAGGATATCTTTAATCCGCTAGATGATTCAGACGAGGAAAACTCTAATCCTACCCCCGTCGCTGAGGAAATCAATGCTACTGAAGATCTTGGCAGAGGAGCTGCTGAGATATCAGCTGCTGAGGCACCAAATGCTGCGAATTCCACTGAAAGAGAAGGTACAGACCATGATGTTCCTATAGCCGAAGTACCAGCTGTTGAAGAAACTCCTGATGCTGAAGATCAAACTCTCAACACACAAGATACTGAGAATGAAGTGGCCAATGCAGAACAGACCAATAATCTCAGAGCAGGAAGAATTGCTGGAGAACCAATCAGACCAGCATGGCTGCGTGCACATCCACTAGAAGATGTTCTTGGAGATATCAATGACCCCATCCTGACCAGACAAGGATCTGCAATGTTTTCATGCTATCTATCAAGTGAAGAACCAACTAAAGTTGAGGATGCACTACGTGATCCAGACTGGGTAAACGCTATGCAAGAGGAGCTTGCTGAATTCTCTCGCAACCAAGTATGGGATTTGGTGGATAGACCAAAACATCAGAATGTCATAGGCACCAAATGGGTATTCAAGAACAAGAAGAACGAATCAGGCTTGGTGGTAAGAAATAAAGCACGCCTTGTAGCCAAAGGGTACAAACAATGTGAAGGCATCGACTATGATGAGACATTTGCGCCTGTAGCAAGATTGGAAGCAATCAGATTATTTCTCGCTTATACAGCGCATCATGAATTCTCGGTCATGCAAATGGACGTCAAAAGTGAATTCCTTAATGGCGAACTCAAGGAGGAGGTCTATGTTGAGTAGCCTCCAGGCTTTGAGAATGGAAATCAGGTCTATAAACTAAGAAAAGCCTTGTATGGACTGAAGCAAGCACCTCGAGCTTGGTATGGAACTTTATCTAAGTTTCTACTCGACAATGGCTTCAAAAAGGGAAGGATTGATCAAACACTCTTTCGTATTAAGGACGAAGGAAGTATTCTGCTTGTACAAATCTACGTTGATGACATCATCTTTGGCTCAAAGAATCAAGCTCTCTGTGACAAATTCTCCAAACTAATGATGAGTAATTTGCAAATGAGTATGATGGGAAGAATGTCCTATTTCCTTGGACTTCAAGTTCAACAATCCAGTGAAGGAATTTTCATTCATCAAAAGAAATACACACGAGATCTAATTGTTAAATATTGTCCAAAGAAATCCAAGAGCTTACGGATCCCCATCAGCAATGCGTGTATAGCAGATCTAGAAAAAGAAGGAGAAGCAGTGAATCCTACCTTATATCGAGGGATCATCGGATCTCTACTATATCTTACAGCCAGCAGACCCGATATATCATATGCTGTGGGACTATGTGCCAGATATCAATCCCAACCAAACAAAACACATCTAGACACAGCGAGGCGAATCATCCGTTATTTAAAGTGCACAGATGGCTTAGAAATTTGGTATCCAAGAGCCGACAGTCTAGCCCTGAGTGGATATTCAGATTCTGATTTTGGAGGATGCAAAATCGACAGGAAAAGCACCAGTGGTACATGTCAATTCCTTGGTCATAAATCAATCAGCTGGTTCAGCAAAAAGCAGCACTCGGTAGCAACCTCAACCACCGAAGCAGAGTATGTAGCGGCTGCTAGTTGCTGTCAGCAAATTCTGTGGATCCGACAACAACTCCAAGATTATGACATCTCACCTGAATGCGTACCAATCTACTGTGATAACAATAGTGCTATGTGTATCACAAAGAATCAAGTACATCATTCCAGGACAAAACACATTGACATCCGACATCATTTTATCCGTGATCATCAAGAAAAGAAGGATATTGATATTCAGCGAATATGTACTGAGGATCAAATAGCAGACATCTTCACTAAGCCCCTTGCAGAGGCAAGATTCAAAGAATTATGCATCAAATTGGGTATGATGGAACTAGATATTGCTGCGGATGAATGAGATACTACTCTCATTCTTTCTGGTTTTCTTGGATTCTCTTATGTTATTTTCAGCATATTATGGGAGACTCTACTATATGTAGTCTGCTAAGCCAATGGCAAAATGACGGATATGCCCCTATCAACTTTCAGCAGATAAATTGTTTCTGCTCAGCAAGCTATGAAGGAATGAAGATCATATCTATATTTTGTCACGAAAGAAAAACATCAAGAGATCGAAATATTCATACATTCTTCACCAAAAGAGGAACATGTCTTGAAGCAGATATTCATTACAAAAGGAACAGATGGAACTATCAGCCAAACAAAAGAGGAAATACAAGATCTACTACGGAGTTCATTCAAAAAGGCGACACTGGCTTTTAGGGATAGAAATCAGCCCCTTGAAGGTTGGATGGACCGTCAGTGGTTTCTGGAAAATACTTCTCCATCAACCAGCTGAGCTGCATCCCATTCTGCAGAGGCACGAACGGATGAAGCTTGACAGCTTCCCAGACGTTCTTGAAAACGTATCCGGCCCAGTCAACGGAAGCAGCATCATCCATGGCCATCATCACCTGCCAAACAGATCATGAGAAACAGAGGTCATAAGGCTCCTCTCCAAGCAGGATTTCATGGGCAATGCGGAACATGACCCAATATGATGTCTTGAGGCCAGAAGCAGGAATGTCAGGGCTGAAATCAAAACGAGGAGAATGACGCCATTTCTCCCATGCCAGCCATTCTGGAGCCACTTCCTCTGAAAGATAGTCCTCTACAGACAACGAACCTCGAGGAAGCCCGAAATCAACTGCAAAGGTGTCAGGGGTCCAATGGACAAGCTTATTGTGGAACACCCCATAGATTGAGTTTGGTCCCACATGGAAATCACTGAGGAAATCCCTCAACACTTCCTCCTGAAAACGGTGAGGAGTAGCACACAGAAATTGCGAAAGACCCCCCCCCCCCCACTGCAACGTAGATATGACCTTCACTGCCACATCACATTCATCTATGTAACACCTATCCAGACCTGGCTCATCCAGGATCAGATTACGTCTGATATCTATGGTTCGTGGAGGAGATTCCATGATTGAAGAAAGGGACCTGACTTTCTTGAAGGAAAAGAAGATTGAAAGTGTGAATCAGGAAAGAAGGAAAGTTGAGATGTTTCGATAATCTCAAACTATGGTATTTTTAGAGGATTTCCCATTTATGACGCGAAGAAAGAGAAAAATTTGTCTGAAGATCGCAATGATTCATCTCTTGGAATACGAAACGTCGCGAATAAAGGGATCGACGCGTATGCATGGGAAGTCAAATCATTTTTTTTTTCAGCAATGGTGAGATAGGAGTATTGAAAAGTTCGAGGATCTCATCATCACTTTTTTTAAATAAGAGCTCTCATAGACTCAGCAGATCTTCCGAAGTTGCTAAAAATAAGAATGCTGAGAGGGATCATCCTCTATCAGCATCCTTGAGCGGCTGCTAGTTCAGAAGCAACAATATATCCTAAATCGAGGCGGGATGACTCAAAATTCAAACTTGATGGGACCCGATCAGGCGTAATTAATGCATGCAAACGGCGGCATCAACTGGGGAGACACGTTAGAAACACTTGAATGTTTCTCGGAGCATGGGAAGCCATATGGAAAGACGCGTTTATTTTGAACCGTCGATCTAAAACTTCGCAGATTTTCCCTCAACCGTTAGATCTCACATTCAAATTAACCCTACCTTTGCTCTGATCACTTTTCATTTTCTTCTCACCTTTCGAAAATCAGAACAAAATCCCCAATCCTAAAGTCTCCATAGAAATTGAAAAATTACTCCAGATTTTCCCTCACAGACATGGCCACAGACTCTCTAGCCTCATCATCCCAGAAATCTACCTGTCAGAACTATCGCCCTGAATCAAATGAACCACGTCCCTTCAATTTTCCACCAAATTCTGAAGAACCCTTACATATGCGGCATGCACCAGGGTTTACTGGGATTCTAAAGAAAGAAGATGTTGATGATTCCATATCATATGGACAGCTTGTCATGATGTCTACGAAGAAATCCCTAGCCGGCCACACAAAGGAGCAGAGGCGTTTGGCTCAAATCATGAAGGATCGGATTCTGTACAAACGTCTTGCTGCTGAACATATCCCGGAATGGATAATGGATATCCTCGATAGCGAACAGGTAACTCAATACTTATCCGCTGAACCCATGCATTTTCATCCACATATGGTTTCTGAATTTTATGCCAGAGCAGTCATGAGTAAAGATGGAAAATCTTTTAAAACTTGTGTTTATGGAAGTATCATTGAAGTCAGTGCCAAAATTCTTGCTAAAACTTTTGGTCTTCGGAATGAGGGGGAACGTATATCTCAGTACAAAGTAACGGATTATGATGAGATGGAAAGACGTTGGAATTCTTGGAAGAAGCCTGGAGTACTGAAGGATAGGAAAGGTCATGAGATTACCTTCCGGGCTGCCACACCCATTAACACCCTACAGGATGAATTTAAAATTCTAGCCGAATTAGTAATCAAGATGTTCCAATGTGACGCCAGATCATATTCTGAACTTTCTGCTAAGAAATATGCAGTAATGATGGCTCTCACAGACAAAGTAAAAGAAAATTGGGCTGAGTATTTCTTCGAACGATGGGCAGAGCACACCAAGAAGAACGACCACATATCTGTGGATGGAACTTTTTATTCAAATGTTAATTTTTGATTGAAAATAAGCAAGTTTCTGGAATTGGTCATGCATTCAACGAAAATTAATCAAGGAGTGAAGTTGCTCTCCACTGATTTCATTCCAATCACACGAAAAGCAACCAATCCTCTTGATTACAAGAAGCCAAAGAAGCTGACTGGTAAATCCAATGTGGATGCGGGCAAGCCTACTTCAGATGAGGAAATAGACGAACGTTCCTTGGGCGAACAAGTATTGCAGATAGCAACACCTATCTCTGCTGAGGAAATAGCAGCATTAACTCAGAACACTTAAACAGAGCAATGCTTTAAGCAGCTTGATGATATTGTAGCTCTCGGAGAGATACCAACCAAACAGATTGAAGAAATTATGGACCAAAAGGCCGCACTCCAGCAGCCACTCGTGATTGGTCAACTTGCTGTTCCAATTTCTTCTGAACAACAAAAGCATATTGCTCCCACCAGGAACAGAAGGTCTAGTCGTCAGCGCCTACGCAAAGTTGCTGAGCTAGCCACTGTCCCTACTGAAAAAGTACCTGACTCACCCCTATCATCTAAAAGTTTTGATGAACGCTTGAAAGGCGTACGTGAAGCTAAACGAAAGCGTGCAGAAAACATGAAGGCACAGGAAATGAAGGAATACAGAAAGGAAATGGATAGAATCACATTCGAAGGAAGGGATCTGAACTTCGAGAGAGTAAAAAGATCTCATCTAGAAAGAGAAAGTCAAACGGAGAATACTGGTCAAGCACCCGATAAGGAAGCTGCTGAAGAATCAAGCAGAGCAGCAAAGAAAGGGAAGACAGTAATAGATTCTACTTTGACAGAAAAAGAAATGGATAACCCTACAAAGATTACAACTGCAGCAGACGGCATGACTGATAAAGAGCTAGATATGCTGATTCAATCTGGCACTTTCAAAGCCACGGAACACTCCAAAGGCAAATCGGTTCAATTTCGCGAACCAATTGCTACATCTTTTCAAGACAGTAGCTCAGAGGAGAACGGACCACAAACAGAGACAAATGATACACATTCCAAAGATAAGGATGCAGGAACATCAGAAATATTTAAGGAAAGCGCAGATACGAACACTCCTACTGCAGAGCATGTTGCTAAGGAAAACACTAAGGAGACTGAATCTGGAGGCCTCAATGCTAAGGAATCTTCTGATATGGAAAATATTATTGGGTCTTAAAAGGAACCGTCGGCTGAAGACATGGCTCATACAAATACTGAAGAATCTACTGTAGCTGAAGTTATTATGGAGGACACCACTGAAGAAACAGAGAAAGACACTGCTGAAGAATCTACTGCAGCAGACGATTCTGTGAAAACAACCACTGAAGAATCTACTGCAACCGATGAAACTATGGCAGATACTGCTGAAGAAGTCCATGTTGCTGAGGAAACAACAGCAGATGCTGATAACATCGATCAAGCAGATGATACAATAGAACAAGATGTCTCCTCTGCTGGATTTCTGGATGAATCCACCTGTTCATCGGAATCTGATTCTGAGGGGGAATCTACCGAAGTATTTGATGCCAAAACTCTTCGAAAATACCCCACTTTGCGAAATGAACAACTGAGGATCCCATTTGATGGTATACCTGGCAAACTTTTTCGCTCACGAAGAGTAGCACAGTGGTGTGCTGCTGTCTCGATTAATGAAGATATGAATGCTGATCTTAGAGATTGGAGTGATGAGATCTTAGCCTTCGTAGAGCAAAAAGTAAATAGGGGCATTGCAGGAGTCTTTTATGTTGAGATTCATGAAGAAACAGAGGAAGGTAGAGTGCTTGGTATTCAATTTCGACGATGGAAGACTTATGACTACATCATGCATGAACTCTGTTTTGAGGAAAGAATGATTATTATCACTAGAAAAGGTCTTAACTTCTGGCGTTCCGAAGAAACCTGGACAAATGAGTGGATGGATTAGCCCTCCTGCACGAAACAATATACTGATCAACAAGTCATTGCTTGATTGCAAGCCATCCGTGCTCACAGGAAGTTTCTTCCATCCTAGACCCTGCCCAGATCACACTTTGCTCCAGATAAGAAGTCCTTGGCCCACATGGAACAAACCAAACGACAAAGGGCTGCAATGATTGCTTATCGGAAGCGGAAAGCTACTTATGAGGAGAAATTGCGAGTTAGAAGTCTCGAACTAGCCGCGCTCGAAGAAGAAAAAGAGAAGGAGGCCAGGCAACAGGACTATCTTAAAATTATCAACTTTCAGAAAGAATACACTCGAACCGCAACCTCACTTCAAGTCTCTGAAACTCAAGGTTCTGACTCAAATCTCGATCAGAATATAGTGAGTGAGTCCATGGAAGTAGATACCAATGTGGTTCTTGATGTTGCCACACAAAGAGTTGACTCAGCAGCTCAAGCATCTGAAATTGTTACAGTGGAAAAAGAAGATGGTGAAGCTACCACATTAGCGGCAGTACTGAAATAGTTATCTCTGAAAATCCCATTGACGCCGAACCATTCCAAGTAAGCTTCCAATCTCTTGTCAAGATACTTCATAACGCCCTACATCAACGCGATATCCAGCAAGCCAGATTCAATGAAGAGGTCCTGAAAGAGGTTGCTAATGTCCGAGGAGCAATCTCTGGAGTGAAAACCTCTGTCTCAGAGGTTCAGCAACAAGTTGGTCAAGTCGCTACCAAGATCACCCATGTCGAAGAAACCGTGTCTACGGTACAAACAAATGTGACGACTCTCAGCGTCGATCTTGACGCACAAAGTCCTTCTCCGCTTCTGTTTTGGATGCTCTCAAAGAGGGGGAAGAAAGAAGGATTGTTGAACATGCAAGGATAAAAGCAGAGGAAGCTGAGCTACTGCTGAAAGAAAAAGAACTTGAACGTACGATAATGGAACGGAGAATGAAGTTAGCAGAAGAACAAAGAGAAGACCAACGGGCACGTATTGAACAGATGGAGAAACTAATGGCCATGACGATGAAGAAAGTTGAATCTCTTGAGAAGCCAAAACCTCCACCAGATGCTCAGAACTAAGGTCATTCTCAACTTTTTTTTTTTTTTTGAACTTCATCATTTTTTATAATATGATTCTGAATTCTGGTTTCTGAGTATGAACAATAGCTGATATACACTCTCTGTGTACTCAACGGAAGATGTTTAAATGGTTGTTGAATGCTCTGCTTGTAATTTTGTTTTAATTTCTAAGCTAAGTCTCAACAATCCCTAATAAGCTTTGATCGCACCAAAAAGGGGGAAATTGTTGGGAAAATATTCATAAATTACCCTTAGGATCTTATTGTAAAAGGTTTTGTTGGATCAAACCTTAGTAGATGGTCGATCATTGCTGAACATTAGCATAGCTTAGCAACTGATGTAATGTCCTGTATAGGGTAAACATCGAGTTGTAATAGAATAGGCTATTTGGAAGTATTTCAGCAAACATCAAACAATGTTAAAGGAAGACCGCTAGCAATAACAGAATTCTAAGGAGTCAGCATTCGACAAACACATCCTAAACTGCTGAAGATGCTAGCAAACCAAATCAGAGTAGCAGACAAAGCACTCGATGTGCATGGAGACCAGAAGCATGCTAAAAGAGATCCAGCATCCCGTACCAGTAGAAGCTCAGCAAAGCAAACCAGAACGACTGCTACACCACCATTCTGACCAACACGCAACGATTAGCCATGTTAGAAGTAGGATGGAAAAGCCTGTCCAAAAGCAGAAAAGTTAGTAAATAGCTACCTGCATTTAAGGAGAAAGATCCGTTGTGTCTAAACGGATCTGTCGACTCAAACTTCGAGAACACAGCTATAAAAGGCAAGTCAAAGGAAGATGCAGGAGCTGCTCACTCTCTAACCAATACCCGATATACGAAAAATTCCAAAAAGCAAAAAGGCAAGAGAGCAGTCGAGTTGAAAGGTACAATCCAGAGATATCCAAAGGCCTTCAACATTCAGAGTGTCTAACTACGTCTGACATTCTTCTGAGTGATTCTTGAATCTTCAATCATTGGGATCACTTTCTCTTTAAGGAAAGCATCCAGCAGTCAATTTCTTGTGAAGAAATTGATTAAGGCGGGCATTGAAGCCGAGAACACACGATAGTTCGGAGGGAACTCTAAACTCTTCCAAGTGAGTGGTGAAAGCGAGTTTTACGAAGGTGCGCCCTTGACTCAGCCGGAGCCACACCAGGAAAGTTCGGGGTATCGGAAGATAGCCATAAAGCAGACAGACCTTCAGACGGCTGATTGCTTAACAGGAAAGGCAACTCTTTGTACACCGTATACTTTCTAGTAAAATTCTTAGCGATTCGGCTAAGGAGTGGACGTAGATCATTTGATCGAACCACTATAAATTGTGTGTTGTCTTGTTGTTACTGCTTTTCGAGCTATTATGTTTTAAAACCTAGTGACTACGTTACTAGTGTATAACTTAAAAATGTAACCTAAGTAAACTTTAACTAAAATAGAGTTGAGAATAATTTAATTACAAGAAAATGCAATCTATTCCGCTGCACTTCATGTGTGTACTTTATTGTAACCACGACGACTCTGATCATAAGGGACCAACAATAATTCTTGATTAAAATCAATCATTTTTAGAGTAATAACTAGAAGAAGGTTTTTTGATCACACTGAAAAATGTGAATTCAGCCAGTCAAGAATCAAGGTGAGAAACAATGAGTAGATGTCTTCAAACCAACAGTTTTTCACTTTTCACTAGATTTGATCAATTGCAAGTACATGAAAAACTTAAAGGAAAACTGTTGTAAACGAAAAGACATTCAGAAAGATGCAAGCAAAATAAACCCCCATGACTTTTGCTTACCTATCTTTATTCTTGTCCTTCTCCTTATCTTGATTCGATGAATCAACGTCTTTTGGCTTCGAGGATGTTGCAACGGATGCGGAGAGCAATTCAGCTTGCACCTTGATAGTTGCGGTTAGTTCTGAGAGATATTTCCTGTCTTCCACTCTGGAAAGCATTAGTGCATCCAGTCTCCTTGTAACATGATCATCCCACATCTTGCGCTCTTCTTACTGCATCTTGTATTCCTCTTTTCGCTTCTTCTCTGTTTCAGTCAACTACAGCTTCATCGACTCATCCTGTCTTTCTTCCCCCTTTTAGACAATATCAATCACAAGAGCTAGATGTTGACTCAGCCGATGATCTATCTCTTGTCTCAGAGCATTACAGGTTAGAAGAACTGTTGCAACAGAGACAGGATTCTATCAACCATAGTCAGCGCTCTTGATTCGTCATGGGGTTGACTCCTAGAGGTTGCAGTGGAAGTCTCAGGTTGATGTGGAGCTTGAATCATTACTACCTCTATCTCCTTCTGAGTAGAGATGGCTGCTACTGCCTCATGTCTAGCTTTTTCAACAGTGGCCTCTGCTGCCTTTCGAAGTGCTTCAGCAGTTGTAGCTTCTTCTTCTTTTCTCTTCAGCTCAACGGCTTCTGCTTCCTGTCTCTTGAGCTCAGCAACCTCTGCCTCTTTTCACTTCAGCTCATCCGCTTTTGCCTCTTGCTTTTGCTGTAGCTCTGCTGCTGCTTCTGCCACTCGTTGCTTATGTTCTAGCTCAGCAGCCTATGCTTCTCGTATCCTTTGAAGTTCAGTAGTTGCTGTTACTCTCTTCATTTTCAAGTTGAGATAGACGACTTCTGAACTATTGTTTATTGTTGTCTAGAATCTGTCGTTGAGCAATTAATTCTTGTTGTTGGTGGTCAAGTTCTTGACGCTGGTTGTCAAGTTGTTGAAGAGCTGCGTGATATTCATTAATCTTTCTTCTGATGATATCTAAATTCGATGCCACTTCGCTTGAGGTAATCACTTGATGAGCATCAAAGTGATCAGTTCCCCCTGAATCCAAGAAGGGTATGCTTTCAATATTTGCTTCATTGTTGAGATCTGTGAAGAGAATTTGGTCATCCTTTTGCAGCACTTGATGATGTGACGTGGTTTGCTCAGAGCTGGAGGATGAGGAGGCGTTCATCTCTCCAGGGCTTTCTAGCTCTTGGTTTGGAGCTGTTTCACCAAGATTGGAAGTTGGACCTCCTCCTTCAAGTGTAGCATCGAATGGCAGTTCTTTGGCAACTGATTTGATTGTCATGACTTCAGATGTCTTCTTTTCCTTCTGATGTTGGGGCTGTTCAACAAATTGTTGATTATCATTCTGTGAGTCGTCTTCTGAACTGCTAGCTGCCTGTTTTCGCTTCCGTAGGTTGCGCTTTTGTGCAGGCTTTTGAGCGGGGGTGTCTGTCTTCTATGGCTTTTTGGTAGCATTAGCAACACAAACTGTTGGAATGGTCTTGAGATCTTCCGATGTCTCAGCATCTAATTCCATGTCGTCCAAACTATCATCTGCGTCATCCATTTGAATGGGGCGATAAACTGGAACTTTTGGTGGAATAAAATCAGATGCTATGAGATTTTCTCCTTCATCATGTGATCCTAGGATGCGGTCAAGAAGGTAGCTAACCTTCAATCCTAACCCTACACACGAGGAGAACTTCCCTTTGATTGGGATATCATTGTTCTTCTTCGCATTCTCCAGTAAGCGGCCAAATATGTATGTTGCCCAATCTCCTCTAGGGCAATCATCAAGGGCCATCATGAGAGAATATTTGGGACTACTTAACTCAGACAGGGATCCAATCCCACAATAAATCATTCTCAGCACGATCTCACTGAGTGTTTTGGAAAATGGATTCAGTTCGGACACTTTGGTGGCAGCTTTGAACTTATTGGGCAGCTCAGGCATCTTCCATTTTAGCCAGTGAGCTATTAGTTCTTCTTTATTGTTGTGAAGGTAACTGGCGATATGAGCCCCTTTTTACGGTAGATGTAGATATTGAGCAATAAGCTTAGGATCGACTTTTATTTCCTTTGCTTCAACCGTAGTGAAGAAGAAGGTCTCATCCTTATCATCGAAGGTTGCATTTTTGTAGAATTCGACGACCCGGTTTGGATTGAACCTTTGAGGACATGCAGTTAGGAACTTTGTCAAGTTCTCTCTGAGTAGCTTTCCAGCAGTTTCTTGAGCAATTGCCTCGTCTACGGTAATCGAGAGGAAATTCTTCCACTTCAGAATTTTCTCCTTCACGACTTGAGATATTAGAAGCTATCGATCAGCAGTGCTGGATTTGTCAACTATATCAAATAGTTAGTCCTGAGAAGTCTTCTCAGTGACGACAAGCTTTTCTGGATTCTCAGAGGTGTCGATATCTATGATTTGGTTTCTCCCTTTTGGTATGAACTAGAGATGGAAAGTGGTTAATTTGAGAAGTTCTCGGTTTGGAATTTTTTGACGGTTTGACTAATTGACATGCAGAGAGTGGAGTGAAGAAGATGACGACAGAATGGGTTTTAGGGTTTTAGAGATCGATTTTGGCAAAAATAATAGGCTAAGATTTAAACTCCTTTTTGGTGTTGAACGACTGTGATTGATGCTGACCTCAGTGCCTGTTCATGTCATCTGGCATGCCGTGTAGCAGCATAAGGAAGGATTGACGTGGCTCCGGGTAATATGCCATCGTGCTGCTCCAAATTTAATGCAACGTGCTGCCGAGATCTTCGCAGTAATCGAAGATGTGCCTTGCTTTTTTCAATTTTCTCTCTTTAAGCATTGTCAAGAAGGTATGAGACGATCCAACTGTTATCTCATAGAGAGAAACTGAGCTGCTACTCCTTGGCATGAAGAGACAGTCTCTCCCTTTAATCATATGTCAAGATGCTTGCTGTGTCCAATCAGTTCATGAGTTTTGTCGACGAACTATGATGACATCTGAACATCTGGAGCGATCATTTAATCTATGGAAGGACCCTGAGATCGTAGGCGCCTGACCTATTGGCTATCTTGAAATAGCGATTGACATTAAAAGGTCATTGAGTATTAAATCGCCACTCATTCCTTTTGCCATCGACCTGATAGGTTATTTCCTGCCTTCGTGAGGACGTGGCAGTGCTTTAATGGATTCATGTCTCCTTATAAATGCTCCCTTGACGAATAGAAGCAGCAACTCCTCTCCTTCCTTTCACTTAACCAAAAATGACAAATTGTATGAGGAGCTTTCTATTTCAACCTTGAACAACTCTCACATAACAAAGATTAGAGCTGCCATGAAACAATGTAAAGAATTTCTATCATATGGCTTTTACATGCAACTCCTTTTCAGGGATAAAGTTGTCCACTATTGAATATGAGTCACTCTGCAAATTGTAAAGTATAAATCAAATGGAGCCTAGAAGATTTAATCTCGTGTCGTCTCAATCAGTAGAGAAGTAGTTTCAACTGATAGAGTCTAGAGGCAAACAAAATAATGTGTCAAGACAAAAGAACTAAGGAAGTCAACCTTAGTAAGTCAGGTTTAAAAAAGTTATGGAATCCTAAGACTGATTACTAACCGTTCGGACAAAAGCTGCTCAAAGCCAGAAAAAGAGGAAAAATGCAGCACATGTTTCAGAAGTATACAAAAGTCAAACAACTAGTTTTTGAAATACCTCAAAGGACAGATATGGAACTATAAGAATCCTCAAACCTCACGGAAAGAGGGTCAATGCTTGAACAACGAATGCTCTAACTATGAATACTCCCATATGCTGAAAAACTTAGGCTTTCCAAAAGCTCTCGAAAAGCATTCATTCTTTGTTCTTCACGAGACCTCTGGAGTTCAGTATATTTGAGATATATTATATTCGAGACTACTTCTAAGCTCACAAGAAGCACGTTACGGCTACACTCATACTCAACATATCCGCTATCCATCTCTCCAGTCTAGCAACATGCTCGTGGTAAAGCTTGAAAGACTAAAGTCAGTCGGAGAATCTAGTGACAAGTGTTCGTGGTAAAGCTCGACAACTGATGTTGTTGATAAGCCAAAAGACTTTGGTGCTTCATGCAACTAAAGAAATATATTACATTGTGTTGTAATTTATTTAGTGGATTTTCAAGAAAAAAGTGATCTAAGAATGGATGTATGATTTTTTGGCATGTGAAACACTTTAATATTCTACATTCTTTATTGCTAGTTTATTTTGTTGCTAGCTCACTTAAAACCCAACAACTTGTCAAGTTATTAAAGTATATATACTTGAAAATGTTTACTAATTAACTCATCTTTTAATAAATTGATAGAATAATCGTCAATTTGGACTCATTTCAAAATTTTATTATAATTATTATTATTTCAAAAATAAATGGATAAAACTCCAAAAATCAAATATTATTCTGTTCAATTTGGTTTCCATTTTAAAAAAAAAAATTAATTTTCGATTTATAACTATGCATCACCCAATTTCAAGCGGAAAAACTGAATGTTAACTCTAAATCTAAGAACACATAATTATAAAACTCTTATGATTATTACATTTTTTTTCAAAACTCATATATTTTATTTTTATTTTTTAGGTCCATTATATATATCATAATGACTTGTTTGTCATAATCAAGGTACATTTTATAATATAAAAATATAAAAAGTTGAACGAAATATTGATTGATAAATAGAAAATACAAAAGTGACGGATTAGTGATGATTACCTCAGAATTTTTTTTTTGGGTGATTCTAAATGCAGCCACGTTTTTGCTAAACGTAGCCACTTTAAAAAATAAGATTTTAAATTATAATATAATTTTACAATATTACCCTTGTAGCCCCCATTTAAAGTTAAATTGAAATAATAAAAATTAACTTAAACCTGCAGCCCCCATCTTCATTTGCAGCTCCATCTTCATTTTCTAGAAATAAAATTAAAAAATAAGGCTTGATTTTGTAAGCAAATATTCAAAATAAATGCTAACATATCTCCGATTTAATTGATGATGCATGACAGATTGTTAAGAAGCTTTTTATTGTTACCTGGTGCAATATAACCAAGGGTGGCTAATGTGTTGGTCAAAACATTGCTCTCGCCTTTAGCCAGTAGCTTTTCTATTCCGAAGTCACTTATGTCACTTGGGCAGTCATCTCTTCATCTAACAACACATTACTAGGCTTCATTTTGGACCCTTTTGCCGCCGGCCGGAAAACGAACATGACTTCCCCCCAAGAATCCGACGTTGGAATACTCTCTGCTACATTTCTCAGCTACATTTCTCAGCTTCCCGGATTCCGAGGAATTCTCAAGCAGAGGTTTGTTTGTTTCTTCCATTTTTTTCTAAGAATTATCGAGGTACTATTATTATTCTTCATTCTAACAAATGATGCTCCGCAGTGCAGCTTCTAATTGCAATCTAAACACCTTCACAGCAATAGTTCTTCCATCTCTAACAACTCCTCTGAAAATAGATCCAAAACTACTAATACCTAGTAAATTTATTTTGAATATTTGCTTACAAAATCAAGCCTCGTTTTTAATTTTTATTTCCAGAAAATGAAGATGGGGCTGCAAATGAAGATGGGGGCTGCAGGTTTAGGTTAATTTTTATTATTTCAATTTAAACTTTAAATAGGGGCTACAAGGGTAACATTGTAAAATTATATTATAATTTAAATTCTCATTTTTTAAAGTGGCTGCGTTTAGCAAAAATGTGGCTGCATTTAGAATCACCCTTTTTTTTTTTCAAGATATTATTTGTCTCAACCGTTTGTTTGTTTATCGTTAAAGATTAATGAGGTTGATAAGATTAGGGGTGGCAATTCGTGCGGATCGGATCCTTATCGTGTCAATCCATTATCGATCCGATCCGTTAAGGTCAAATCCGTATCCGATCCATTAAGAAAAATCAAAATCCGTATCCGTATCCGATCCATTAAGCTCAAATCCGTATCCGTCCGAATCCGATCCGTATCCGTTAAGGATCCAATAAGTATCCAATCCGAATGATCCGTTATGTATCCGATCCGATAAAGATCCGATAAGAATCCAAATTGGATTAATTCAATACGAATCCGTTTCAATAAACACAATTATAATCCAATAAAAATTTGATAAGATAATACAAAATATTCATATTTGATTGTTCAAATAATGTGTTTGATAAATAAATAAAACTGTAACTTCATTTGAAACTAAAATCCTCAATCAAATATCCGAAGATACATAGATAAATCTTAAATTCCAATTCTAGTGATCAAACATGCTCATTTCTAAATACTGATCAATCTTTCACCTTAGTTGTCAATACTCCACTTACAATTTTGTGGGAGAAAAATATTAATTAAAACTTTAAGATTTATAACAAATAAAATAATTTATAATAAATACTTTTAATCTATCATGGTGAAATTGAAAGAGTTGAGACAATGAATGAGAATCTACAATACTTTCATCAACATTAAAATTTAAGATCTCACCTTTTAGTTAATCCGTTGATACACCTTAATTGAAAACTTGAAGTTGAGAAAAAAAAGAAAGTTATTAAATTTTGATAGTAGAAGAAAATAAATATTAAAAAAATATAATTAATAGATAAATAAATACATTTTTTGGTGGTGAATTAATAAAATGGGACACGAATAATGAAGAACCAAGAGATTTGAGTTTTTTAAAGAACTTTAAATCTTTATTAATATATCAAAATCAATCAATTAATTATTATATTTAAAAAATAAATAATTTTTATTAATTTATTAACGGATATCCGTATCCGATCCGAATTCGATCCGTTTAATGAATTATCCGATCCAATCCGAATCCGATCCGAAATTTTTGTGTCCTTATCGTGTCGATCCGATAAGGATCCATATCCGATAAGCCTCAATCCGTACCCGTTATTATCGTGCGGATTCGTGTCGGATTATCGGATCGAATTAAAAATTGCCACCCCTAGATAAGATACATAAACCAGCTTTTATGGAACCATGTTTAGAATAACTCGAAACATTTTTAATTTGAATGTATGTTTCACGTTTGGGATAATAAAATATTTATTTTGTGTGTTTTTGAAGCAATCTATTCATTTATTTTTGGTCTTGGTTGTATTAGTGGTGTGTGATTTTGCTGAAATCATATAAACCGATGAAATCAAATTAATTTGATTTGTTGGTTTGAAAAAAAATACAATTGTGTTATAAATGTATTTATTTGGTGGACATTACTCAAGATATACTTTAGAGATATATACATATCTTTCTAGATTTCTATAGAAGACATGATTTCATCCTTATATATAGGACAACATATTGTCATTCTCCATATATCAATGAATAATAATATTCTCTATTTTTCTCTCCATCGTGTTCTCTCTATTATTTTCTCTCTATTATTGCTTATCTGTGATACAAGAAGGATTAGATTTACAACACGTTATCAACACGAAACCCTAACCAACTGAAGAATTTTGGTGTGTATGCCCTAGAAAAGAATCGTATCTTTCCTGCAATGTAACTTATAAATAAAGTTATAAAATTATTATCATGGAAGATGATATTATAGATTGTATAATTTGTTTTGTTTTATTATTTTGCATCATGGTCCATCAAAATTCAAAATTACATACTTGATTTATTATTTGATTTTATGGGTAAGATAGACGAACAATTTCATACCCGTGGACTCAAATTAATGAACCCTATTATTATATTGAAAATTTTCATTTAATTGTGAACTCAAATTAATGCTCTCCATGTTCTAAAAGTTCCTCTTTCGCAACTGCCATATAAATTTGGTTAGTCAATTTAAGTCCAGCCATATCAATTATACTTTTTGATATACTTGTGTAGATATCATGATATTGTTAATCCTTTTACAATATGTGTCTTCTAAAATCTCGTACAATCTTGATTGCTTATTTTATATTTATTTATTATATTTACTTGATCCATTCTTTTACTATAAATAAAATTTTATGGCTTTGCTATTCCTTCCTCCTGAGAGTGCTTGATTTTCCTTTTTCTGATGGCTTTATTATGTTATTATTAAATTACTTGATTAATTTCTTAGATTTCGCCTACATTTGACGACCTTTCAACAATTATTATTTTAGGATTGTATATAGATCGTGTTGGCTTAGTATATTAATTCGAATTAAATATATCTGATGCAATATCATTTTTATAATTAAATCTTGATTATTATATCAATGTTTCATTGAAAGATAAATAAAATTACCTTCATAAATCTTATATTGATACTTTTATATGATTCGTGTAGTTTGAAAATGTCTGATATCAACAAAAGAGAATTTGTTGAGCTCGCTCTTGATGGCAGTAACTATTTTAACATGGGCTTTAGATGTTGAGATTCATCTTACATCATGTGACCTAAGCGAGACTATAATTCAAGACTCTTCAAGTAGCTCTGCCCAAAAGGCAAAAGCTTTACTTTTTCTTCGTCATCACCTTAATAAAGACCTAAAAAATGAATACCTCACTGAAAAGTATCATGTTACCTTATGGCAATCCCTGAAGGATCGCTTTGATCAACAAACTTCTGTTATCCTACCTCAAGCACAATCTCATTGGCTAAATTTGCGATTTCAAGATTTTAAGTCTGTAAATGAATATAATTCAGCTTTACACCGAATTGTGTCGCAATTAAAACTCTGTAAGCAGAAAATTACGGAGACTGAAATGATAGAAAAAACACTATCAACATTTCTTGCAAATAATCTCGTACTCCAGCAGCAGTACCGAGCTAAAAATTATGGTAAACATTCTGAACTTATATCTGCTTTACTAGTAGCAGAAAAACACAACCAACTTCTTATGACAAACCGTAATGCAAGACCTGTTGGTTCACAAGTTGTGCCTGAAGCACACGCTGTTGCCCAACAATACAATGCTACAAGAGGTAGAGGACGAGGTCGAGGTCGAGGATACATTTGTGGTAGAAGAGATTGGTCACAATGGGATGACCGAGATCATGGATACAACAATAGATCTCAAGGTTATGGAAGAAGAAATGACAATAAACCACACCTACAAAAGGCAAATTCATGTCAACAAGCAATTGATAAGAAATTTTGTTATAGGTGTGGATGTGATGGTCATTGGACTCGCATATGCCGTACTCCTTTGTACTTAGTGGAAGCATATCAAAGAATGTTAAAAGAAAAGAATGGCAAAAATACCCAAGATTTTCCTGAAGCAAACTTGGTTATCAATCATGATGAAGATGATGATGACGACTTATTGAAAGATGAGCTCATTCAGGATGAAAATCCAAACAAATTGAACTTTTAAATTTCTTTAAAGATCTTTAGGATTTCTTATGTTTTGCATTCCCTTTATTGTTATTTTAATTTTCGTTTATGAACTTATTGAGCATTTCTTTTAATTATCTATGCACAATGACATTATTAAGGAGCTTTATTTACTTGAATATTTATTTTTATGCATTTATTCAACTTAATTATCATGTTGCGATGAAAATAAAATTAATGACCCATAATTTCTAATCTTCTGGCATGAGTACTTGGGTCTTATTGGGCATATTAATATAAGGTGTCGGATTATCATAATGTGATATCACATACAAATAAAAATTTATCTTCCAGAAGATATATTTGGACCAATTTATCAAGTATTAGGGTCGTTTTCAAATTTCATGGTCATTATTCCTATAATCCGACCTGCTGCATATTGTAATTATCCCCCATATAATAGTGTGGTTAATAAATAATCATTTCCCATCTGCGAATCAAATTATTACAGTCTATATTTGTATATCACCACCAATATATGTCTCTATGGGCTCTCAACGTAATATAAATTAAAATATACGTTGTACAAAAATCTCCGTCTATAAATAAACCCTAGTAGCCCATATAGAGTACGTTGACTGTAAATATAAAGAAGATCATTTGTTGGAATTAGGGGGAGATATAAGCCCAAAGCTAATAGAATGCTGAAAAATATCAAAGAATAAAAGGATCTTCAATAATTAAAACCACACATGAATGAATCAAAACTTGCAATGTTTAGCAAGTAATCTGCCATATGCATTTATAAATGCATCTATATTATATAGTGGAGTGATTGAACTTATGCATCATAAATAATTAAAGACCCTAATGGACCAAAATGAATGGAACTCCTTAATACTAGAAGTATGAGAGATTTCATACCAGAAGTATGAGATATATATTAGTGCATAAATTAAAAACCGCGGTCAATAAAATCAAATATATAAATAACACTCCAGTGACCCCTGAAGAGGAATATGTGACCTCTCGAAGAGGATTGTCCTGAAGACATGAATCCCAATACATTAGCACGTGCACCAAATAATAATATTATTGGGATTGAAGAATAAATAAATCAAAATACTATGGGAAATGAAAAAAATCAGATAATGCCATGAATACTATGAATAAAGGAGAAGAACATAAACTTTATAGTTGTCGACAACATACATATTCCACAATTGCTCCAATCTGGATCCAGAGCTTAAATGCTAGAAGCATTATGATTAGCCAAAAATGTAAAAATAAGCAATTGGAATAGAGATTCACTCGCTCATGAATATTATCCCTGCAGGATATAATGATTACTATGAGGTGGTAAAATATAAAGCGAGATTAAGATCTCAAGGGTTTTTCGCTGAGACTCATACTTGGATTTAAATAAATTACTCTCCTATTTGAATGGCATAATGTTCCGCTACTTGATTTCTATGGCAGAAAATATAAATTTATATATGCAGTTACTAAACGTCATGACCACATATTGATATAGGTCATTAGACGACAATATTTATATATACTCAAGGTAAAGGAAATAAATCGCAACAAATATAGTGATGAGATCACTGTATAAATTCCTCCTGAAGAAGGAATATATTAAATTGAAAATTAATTCATGCCTAAAGACGGAGTATGAAATAAAAACTTGGATAAGACCAAGTATTATGTCAACCTGCAGATCGACAATCTCCCGAAGGAGTTAATATTATTATTTCTAACACTAGTCAATGTATATAATAAGAGTTCTAGAGAGATCCATTACATTTATTTAGAACACCAATGTCATTTGATCCCCTGAAGTGGATAATGTCTCATTTAGACTTAAAGAAGATAACATGATATTTTTGGACCAGAAGTTCTCTATTTAAGTGTCTTTTGTACACCAGGCCTGATTCAATATTCAAAATTATCTTGCTAGCAAGACTTGGTACTTCTCTTACTAAGAGACATTGAAATAAGCATATTATTTGTTATCTTCAAGGTATACAAATCTTGATATTCTATGAGAAACCAAGTATGACATTTGTAGTTTAAGTGAACAAATGAATACTTATTTATGATAATTATAGATCTCGTAGTGCTTATTTTGTTCTCTGTTGTGGTATTGATATTTCTTATCAGTTTGAATACTTCTCTAAACCACTCATAGATGATTTTTTCTTTTGAGAATTACAAAAAGAGTATGATTAATATTCTTTTGCATATATTGGAAGATCATATGATATTATGATACTTAAAATATTCTTCACCCTCTAGTATGAGGATAATACACTTGTGTTGCATAAATGAGTAGTGGGTACACTAGAGTTGTATTCTTTTACCCACTTCAATTCCCCAAGAATGATTGTTATTCAGAATGTTTAATCTCGTGATAATCCTGAAGATTATTCATAGAGTCACTTCCTACATATATGGATAATATTGGATTATTTATAATTACAAGATTCTGAATATCATTGTTTTGAGGGGGAGCGACATTTTGAAAATTAAACCTTGAAGGTTTACATTATGCCCGGAAGACTAAATAGATGTACTCGTTTTCCCTTGCTAAGTTTTTTTTCATTGGGTTTTCTTAGTTAAGGTTTTTAATGAGGCATCTAGTCCAACACATGAATAAACGTATGTCATGTACTCTTTTCCTCGACTGTTTTATCCCATAGGGTTTTCGGCGAGGTTTTTAATGAGGCATGAACATAACGAAGTAATGTCCAAGGGGGAGTGTTATAAATGTATTTATTTAGTGGACATTACTCAAGATATACTTTAGAGATATATACATATCTTTCTAGATTTCTATAGAAGATATGATTTCATCCTTATATATAGGACAACATATTGTCATTCTTCATATATCAATGAATAATAATATTCCCTATTTTTCTCTCCTTCGTGTTCTCTCTATTGTTTTCTCTCTATTATTGCTTATCTGTGATACAAGAAGTATTAGATTTACAACAAATTGAATATTATTGGCTTGGCTACAATTTGAAAAATGAAACTGGTCAAGCCCGTTTTCGTAGCGCAGCTATTAAATGTTTTATCTGTGAATAGTGGCGGATCCAGAAAATTCCCGTGAGGGGCCTGAATCTTTTTTTTTTTTGCTTCCACTAGATTTCAACTCTTTTTATTATATTTTTTTTCTTATTTTCATCTAATTTTTCATCTTTATGAGGGGGGCTAATTCAAAATATCCTAAAAACGAAAAAAAATTCTGGCTAGGGGGGCTTGAGCCCCCTACCCTAGTGTAGATTCGCCCATGTCTGTGAACAACTAATTATAAATTTGAGTAATGAAATATATGCTCTCCCCATTTTAAATAATGTACCCAATTTCTAATATATATATATATATATATATATATATAGGAGTGAATTCATGGCTGAACATGTGTCCATGAATGAACAGAGACCAAAATCCAGCCTTTGATTTCGAAAATAGACGTCCCAGATTTTCTGTTGCCATTTATCATTGTTGCTTGCTTCCTCTATCATTGAAAGGGCAAATTAGTCCTAAATGAGAAAAATTGAAATGGAATTAAATCTACATGCTGATTTTTCGGATTCAGTTACCAAATCAAATCCCCCACGATTTTTTCCATTATTATCATGTAAATCAGAAAGAGAAAACACAACACGATTTATTCCATAATCTTAAGTTAATCGTTATCATTGTTTATGGCTTTGTGTGTCATTGTTTATGACTTTGTGTGTCATTGTAAGGTAATTCTGTCAACTTTTACTAATATATTATCTTTAAATTTATAAACAATTTTAATTATTCGTACAATGATATTGAATAAAGATAACAATGATCTTAAAGGTGTATTATAAATCTATTAAGATTAAAACGATAATTTTGATAAAATGATATTTAATATAGGTAACAATGATAATATAAAATAGCGTACAATGCTACATATTAACTGAGTTCACACAATGTAAAAAATAAATAAATAATTATCAATCCATTAAACAGGAATTCGAACAATGATACATTTATTCAAAAATATGACACTCATCTAAAATAACAATGATAATCGAGCAGATGCGTGAAAAAAAACAGCTGATAGAGCCGAATCAACTCCTCATCGAGCAGACCCCCTACTTTCTGATCAAGTCGGAGAGCGCCCCGCCGGCGGAGTCTTATCACTCCTCATTCTTATTCAATCTTGAACTTTCTTACACTCAAACCTCAAACGAGCAGAGACAGAAAAGATCATGGAGAAAAATAAACAAAACCATTAAAACACCTCTGTCCAACGACTGCTTTCTTTCGACGGATTTTGGGAATAAAAAGGGAAAAAGTGCTGCAGAAGTTTGGTTAAAACTATTAACCACTGTGTATAGTTTGCAGATCTCGCATACGTACCCATCCGACACCAGGAGGGTTTTGGGTGATAGGGACGCCACTTCCGCATCTGGAAGTAATAAACAGATACAAGAAAACTTTCACCATTAAAAAATAATAATAATAATATTACAAGAAAAAAGCTGAGGGTCTTGCAGAAAGTAAAACTAATAATCAAAAGCAAAGGAGGTTGCATACATGGATTAAACCGAAATATAAATCAATCACAACTCAAATACTCCAAATGTAAGGAAAACTTTGAAAACGAAGGCATGCACCAGCAGTTACAGAGGCAATGAGAGAATGAGTAGTAACTAGAACTACAGATATAGTTACAGATATGGCGGGCTGCCAGCGACGGGCTACGACTGTGGCGGCGAGGTGGTGACAGACGAGAGTGGAGAGCAGTGGCGGGTGGACGGACGTTGGTGAGGGAGGGGGTGAAATAACAAATTAATTGAACCCTAGAAATATGTGTGTAAATTAATAAAAAAAAGCTTAATAAATTAAATCTCAAGAAATTAGGTAACTACCATAATTATCAAATCTACTAAAAAGTGTAATAATTTACTACCTAAAACGCCCTTTCAAATAAATAAAAAAATATAATGACTGCCACGTGTCATTATTATAACCATTAGATTAAAAAAATTAATGGCTAGATTATAGATCATTGTTCATTCAAGACATTTAGTTCGGATTTGAACGCAACTCTATATATATATATACATATATATATAGTAGCGTTCAAACCTGAACCATATATTATGAATGAACAGTGACCATATATCTAACCGTCCAATATTAAGGGCTGGATTTTGGTCTTTGTTCATTCATGGACACATGTGTAAACATATATATTTTATAATAATTTTATAAATATAACATTAATATGATGATTATGTATTTTGCTGGAATAGTGTCGTGGGTTTGAGTGTTAATATCCTCAGTTTTTTATGTTGTATAATTTTATTTTATTTTATTCTTTAATCTCTCTCTTTTTCAATGTTTCAAAGCCTATTTAATTCTTTGAGTGAGCTCATATTTCACTTTGTGCGCTGACTTCATTTCTCCACCCCCAATTCCGAACCATGGTATGAAAAAAGTCTTTACATTTATTTTAATAAAATCAAATTAGGATTTTAATTTTCAATTCATGATCTGAAAGATTATAAAAATTCTCAATTTAGGACCTGAAAGATTATAAAATTTTCGTCAAGACCTCAATGTCAGATCCTGGATTGAGAATTGTATGATTTTTCAAGTTTTGAATTGAGAATTCATATTTTGGATCTTAAATCGATAATTAAACTATCTTTTGGATCTTGAATCGGCCATTCTCCTTTTATCTATTATTTTTAACTATATATCTCAAATTATTAAATTGGTCGAAATAAACTATATGAATACAATTAGGCCAATTCGATTTATAAAATTGTCAAACCATTTTTCTTGATTTGGTCACACTTTACTCTTAAACTCGTCAAATCAGACTATGTATTGTGCACTGTAGTTGTTACTTAGCTATGCTTGGCTAATTTTTTTTTTTTTTAATACTAGATTTTGTAAGTATTTCTTATATGATTCATGTTTAATTATAACATTCAAATTTTCCCTTTTCTTGTTCTGATATTATGTTTTAGATTTATCTTTATGTTAAATAAATATAAGATCGAAATAAGATAATAAAATAATAAGATTATACATAATTAATAAAATATAATCAAGGGTTGATCAAATTTCATTCCTCACAAACAACTCTTTTATCATTCATATGTTCTTAATTTTCAGTTTCAGAGCATAATGTTTCATTGTATTAAGCGTACTAGGTTTCAGTTTTGCACTATTTAATTCCTGTCTCATGAGTTCATGAGTAATTCGTTAACTAATTTATCTAAAAAATATAAAGTTATCAGTTTTGTAACGATTCTATTTGATGCTTTAAAACCTTTGATTGAATTAATTAATTGTTAAAAATAAATTTAAAAAAATATTAAAGTTTCTGTGATAAAATAATTTAATTCATCTAAGTATATTTTGCAAGTTAGGTAGTGTTGAGTTTTAAATCCTTTCGAAAATGTAAATAAAGCAGTAAAAGCAAAAGAGTTATTAGAGTTTCGGACACAAAAGCCCTATGTCCTCTCTTCAGACCTGAAGTCTGGAATACACTAAGTTTCAGAATGCAAGGGTTCCCATAATCTATCGCAAGTTGATGAATGCTCGTGCCCACCAGTCCGCTTGCTCACTCGCCTAGGTCGTTGCTTCCTCCGCTTCGAAGTTTTAGAGTGTGGCCACCAATCGCGAATTATTTTATTAGCAACTTAACAAAGCTAATAATATAGCGGCAAATAAAATTATTGTGTCCCAGAGGAATGAAATAATGAAAATCTTATGTATTAAAACTTAGTTTCTTGAAATACTGGTTAGGAAACTCAAATTTTGGGTTTTCATAGATTTTGAAAATTGAAATAACTTGCAAGTAAAATTTAAACGAAAATTAAAGAAAAGCTTGGCGAATTCAGATATAGGAAACACAGATTTCAGGGATATCTACCTATCAAGTATTACATGTAAAGATAAATCGATCAATTTCCAATTTAATTCCGACTCGTAGTGAAATATCAAGAAAGTATTATGAGTCTCTTGGTTAGATAATTCACAAAGTAGATTAACCAATCTCTTATCCTTTCAGTCTTGAGAATAATTTAATTTACTCCAAAGCCCTACAGGTCTATTCCTATAATCTATTTCCCTCTTTTCAGACAAGAAATCAGTTTATACTTTATATTATGAAAACTCTTTCCATTGAAAATTATTACCTTTAAGTCTCTAATTCTCAACTAATTAATCCTAAGATGTGGACAGCAACTCAAGATTACAAATAAGCACAGAATTCACAAACTACGATGAGAAAGGAAAATTGATTCAATTAATCAAACATGCATACTTGATAGTTTGAAACCCTAGAATCTGAAAATAGTTTAGTTACACATATTCATAGTAAAAATCATCAAAGATAGATAAAACCTGAATTGCATAATCAAAAACTGTATGTAGAAGTCTTCCCACAAATATCCGTCTTCAATAATAAAACACAATTGCTACTTGAAAAATCTCTAAAACTGAACTCTGGAATATGGCATGTCTCAAAATCAAATTTTACACGGCTTTATATAGTGGTGGTTGATGTATCATACAGTATCTAGGATTAGATATATCTAAATCTTCAAAATAAGATCAGATCTTGACTTTACGGATCCGTGTCGATCGATGCGGGACTTGCGTCGATCGATGTACTTGAATGAGCTGCGTTGATCAACACGGAGTGTGCGTTGATCGATGTGGACTGGCCTTTGCTGGTCTGCGTCAAACTCTTGTGTCGATCGCTCCTCAAGCATGCTACGTCGATCGACAAGGGTCTGTGTCGATCGACGTAGGTCTGGAAACCAAGCATCATTCGATTCTTCACTGCTTCTGACACAAAAACCTGCACAATTCATCACCACGAGCATTACAAGCACCAAAACCATTTCATGCACGATAAAATACGTAAATTATTCTAAAAACAACCAAAACAGTCAAAGAACTCATTGATAAGTTGGTGAAAACACGAACTTATCAGCCACACCATGCAGTCTCTCCTCTGGGACTTGGGGACTTTAGAGTTCTACCTGGAACCGTTGATTACTTTGGCGAGACGCCCGTAAGCATCACAACTTTGAGAAAAGTCATGACTGTCGTGTTCTTACTGGAAAGTAAGAACACCAAGAAATGATTTTGTGCTAGAAAGCAGCAAGTCTTGTGTCCAAGATGGCACATGGTTAGCTAAGAAGTTAGCATAGAACATTTAAAAGCATTAATTTTAAAGTCTTTACAACACGTTGAATGTTCGGTATCTTAGAAACCTCTCTTCTGTGGACACTTTGTCTATTTATAGACGAAGTTTGAGAGGTTTGGAAATGTATCCATTGAGAGACATATTGGATGAAGTCTAATCATGCGTCTCTCTTCTGCGAAAGACACGTTGCTTTTCCAAAAAGTCGACACCTACTGCTACTTTTCTGGCGTTGGATGTGTACATCGCTCGGTGTGTCAAAAAGACTCTTCTAATAAGTCCGAGGAATCGAAACTGGTCCAACACCAGTGTCTTTAGACTTTAAGTAATCTCCATTGTTAAAGTCCGACATTTAAGAGGATTCCTCTACTTGTTCTCCATGTCTTCATGCGCGAGAGTGATGGATTTGACTAGAACTGATCGTTTTCATGCTGGTGATGTCTGTCAGTTTTCTTCATATGGATTCTCTAAACTAGTACTTAGGATTGTAGCAAGTTTCTTAAATTACCTTGCAAAGCCCAAACTAGTGTAAACCAGTTTGTCTTGATTTGTTCTATAACAACTCGATAGGCATTCTAAATAAGACTTTACAAGTTTGAATAGACTAGAGACATCTCTAAGCTGGTGGTTTCAATATAATTTTGACACATCAAAACATAACAATAAGATAGAAATATTTCCCTGATAACTCTCCTAAAGAGTTATTGTTTTTGTTTCGAACTTAGTTAAATATATCTTAGAATGGTCTTGTTTCGTAGGATAATTAGGAAAATATAGGTAAACTTGTGAAGTTATCTAGTTTAAGCTTTATTGTGTGTTTTGTACTATTTTTGAGTTTTTGCGAAGGAATTGTTCAAGTAGTACCATAGGTCCTATCATGCTGGAGCATAGCAAGCGCATGGAGAAAAGATGCAATGTCACAGCATGGGAACAACATGGGTCGAATTCTGTTGAGCAAAACTTGGGACCACAGCAGACAGGATCTCTGCACTTTTCGGATCCTGTCCCAAAAGTAAGACAGATGTAAACCAGGAAGATCGCCAAAATTGGAAGGCAGATTGGGGATCCACGTGTAGAGTTGGGATGAAGCCGAACTGAAAAGAAGGAGATATTTTGGAAAAAGGGAAAAGGATGAAAGAGATAGACGGATTAGGGCTAGAGCACACAATCATCAAGGTGTACGTGTAAGGAAGAATCGTGAGTTCGTGCGGAGTGAAGCTGAAGCTGTGAAGAATCTGGATCAATTTTAGCTTTATTTTCAGTTTTAGTAAATATTTTTGTATAGCAAATGGTTAGAGATATGAACTCGAATGCCATTTTCTATCCATCTTTTGCAAGCATGAGCTAAACTCTTTAAGCTTCGGTTGTTAACTGGTTTCTCTACATGAATATATGCTGAAGTTGTTCTTTTGTTGAATCTGGTGTTTGATCTCAATTTCGATTTATTTGTTTACCTAAACACGACAGTGGCAGGTAGAGATATCACTTAGTAAGACTGAGAGGAGATCAAGGTTGAGGGAATCGTGATAAATCTTGAGTTCTAGTATAGGAATGCATAGAATCCAAGACTTGTAAGAACCCTTGTTCTGAATAGTATGTTGGAAAGTAAAACTTATCATAGACATATGAGGGTTATCAAGAAAATACAGATTTAGTACTGTGGAAACTGTCTAGACAAAGAGAAGTGCGGTTACAAGGACCATAGTTGATGTCTGAACAATGCTGCAGGATATAGGAAAGTAGATAACCAATAGTTGACAACCCAAGTATATTTCATCATCGTGTTAATTCATATTTGAGCAGTTTATTATTATATGCTTTCTTGTTATTCTATATTAGAAAAAGTCATAATTACACCTTAAATTACAAACAATATGATGTGCACGGCTCACTTTCGCTCCATTGGGTTCGATATCTGGACTTAGATCTGTATTACTTGTTAGGAAATACGTGCATTTGCGTATATTTATCATAGCTACTAGCACAACACAACAAGTTTTTGGCACCATTGCCGGGGAGTGATTGACATTGAGTCTGAATGCTATCTTATTGTTTGAACTTACATGTGCAGTTAGTTGATTGAAGTTATAGGAAACTAAACATTTTCTGTAATTGTAGGGAATGCTGATAGTGCATGAGTGAGGAGACAAACAGAGAACTATTTTTATTCGACCTGGAGATTGAGAGAACTTTCAAAAGGAATAGAAGGAAGCAAAATACTAGAAAGATGACTGAAGAAGTTCCTGGAAGAAATGAGCAGGAAAGGGAGGTAATCAGCCATGCTGATGACAGAGACATGATAATCAGAACATATACAGCACCAAGGTTCTTGGAGTTCATTCCAGGGGTTGTGAGACCGGAAGTTCAAGCGCAACACTTTGAATTGAAGTCGGTGATGTTTCAAATGCTGCAATGTTTGGGACAGTTTGGGGGACAGGCTACAGAGGATCCGCATTTGCATCTGAAGTCTTTCTTAGAAATTTGTGATAATTTCAAGCTACAAGGAGTTACACCTGAGGCCTTGAGAATGCAGTTATTCCCTTTCCCTTTAAGGGATAGTGCTAAAACCTTGCTCACTAATCTGCCACCAGGGTCGATAACCACTTGGAATAAGCTAACAGAGACCTTCTTACTGAAGTATTTTCCTCCAACCAGAAATGCTCGATGCAGGAATGCAATCATGACATTTGAACAAGAGGATGAATCTGTGAGTGAAGCATAGGAGAGATTTAAAGAGTTGTTGAGAAGATGCCCAAACCATGGGATACCTTATTGTATTCAAATGGAGATCTTTTACAATGGTTTGACTGGAAATTCAAGGATAATAATAGATGCTACAGCTGGAGGAGCATTGCTGGACAAGACATACAATGAAGCTTGTGAAATTTTGGACAAAATAGCTGCTAACAATTATTTTTGGGCTAACTCTAGGGCAGCAGCTATTTCCACTCCTAAGGTAGCAGGGGTGTTGGAAGTTGACCCGATGAAAGCTTTGACCGCCCAAATGGAGGCCCTAGGAGCAACCATGAATAGCATTGAGAAAAATACTAGCCCAGTTAAAGCAGCTCCAATGCCTGTAGAGACCTGAATGGTGTTGAGTTGTATTTATTGTGGAGAGGCACACAAATTTGAGAAATGTCCATCAAACCCAGGTTCGGTTTGTTATATGGGAAACAGAAATCAACATCATCGGACTAATAACCCTTATTCGAATACTTATAACATTAGATGGAGAAATCATCCAAACTTTTCCTGGTCTGGACAAGGGCATCAAAATGCTGCATCAAGGGAGCAACATCATAACAAAGGAGGTTATAATCAGCAGCAAAGTCAGCAAGCTCCACCTCCTAAACAAGAGAAAACTATGGAGGAAATGATGAAAGAGTTTATGACTCAAAATGAAGTGCGGCTAAAAAACCAAGATGCTCTTATTCAAAGCCAAGCATCTTTCTTAAGGAGTCTAGAAGTGCAAATTGGACAGCTAGCCAATGAATTAAAGAGCAGACCACCAGGATCGTTGCCTAGTAACACTGAGAATCCAATAAGTGGAAAGAAGCAGTGTAAAGTTGTTACACTGCGAAGTGGAAAACAGTTTGAAGAGAGACAGACTGAAAATTTGGAAGCAGGAGAAGGATCATCATCAGGAACTGTTGTAATCAAGGAAGATTTACAAAAAAGAGAAGCTGCTGGAGAAGAAAGATATGTCCTCTGAGTTGAGGGTGGAAAAAGATCCTGTAGAGAAGCCTGTAGAAATGACTGAGGGGAATACTGCTAAAGCTAAGAGGAAGTCTGGTTTGGATGAGTATGATTATGCACCACCTCCACCGTATCCAACCAAATTCAAAAAGCAGAAAGAAGAACAATTCAAGAAATTTCTGGAAATGCTGAAACAAATCCATATCAATGTTCCATTGGTAGAGGCACTTGAGCAGATGCCAACCTATGTGAAGTTTCTGAAAGACATCCTATCGACGAAAAAGAGATTGAAGGAGTTTGAAACAGTCTAATTGTTTGAGGGAGTAGGTGGACCTTCAAGAAGACAAATCCCAACTAAGTTGAAGGACCCAAGAAGTTTTACTATTCCTTGTTCTATTGGAGGCCGAGATGTGGGTAGGACCTTATGTGACTTAGGAGCAAGTGTGAATTTGATGCCATTAACAATTTTTCAAAAGTTGGGCATTGGAGAGGCTAGACCTACCACTATATCTCTACAATTAGCTGATAGGTCCACTGTACATCCTGAAGGAAAGATTGAAGATGTACTTGTGAGGGTAGATAAGTTTACATTTCCTGTAGACTTTATAAATTTAGACTATGAAGCAGACAGAGAGGTACCTATTATTCTAGGAAGACTATTTTTAGCCACAGGGAGAACACTTATTGATGTAGAAAAAGGGTAGCTAATTATGAGAGTACAAGATGAACAAGCTACTTTTAAATTGTTCAACGCTATGAAGGTCCATTATGATTCTGAAGAAAGCTTTTCTGTGGGAGTTCTGGAGTCAGTAATAGAAGAACTTTTTGTGGAAAATCATTCTGGAAAAGAAGATGGTGTCGAGGATTACTAAGTGAAGTTGCAGCATTGGTAGAGCAAGGGCAAAAGTTTAGGGGAGTTAGGCAACCATTTGAACCATTGGATTTGTTATTGAGAGAAATAAATGGATCCAAGTCATTTATGGAGGAGCCTCCATAATTAACCTTGAAACCTTTGCCTGCTCACTTGAAGTATGCTTACCTGGGTGAATCAAATACATTACCGATTATCATAGCAGCAAATCTAAAGGAAGAAAACGAGCAGAGTCTGTTGGAATTGTTAAAAAAGCATGAACGAGTAATAAGATGGACTATATCTGACATCAAGGGGATAAAACCTACAATTTGTATGCACAAGATTTAAATAGAAGAAGGGAGCAAGAACTCCATTTAGCCACAAAGGATGTTAAATCCCAATATGAAGGAGGTAGTGAAGAAAGAAGTTATTAGGTGGTTGGATGCGGGGATCATTTTTCCCCTATCTGATAGTTCTTGGTTAAGTCCTGTGCAGTGTGTTCCTAGGAAAGGAGGAGTTACAGTGGTTCAGAATGAGAACAATGAGATGATCACAACTAGGACAGTGACTGGATAGAGGATTTGCATAGATTACAGGAAGCTAAATGATGCAACAAAGAAGGATCACTTTCATTTACTATTTTTAGACCAGATGTTAGATAAATTGGCTGGGTAGGAGTTTTATTGCTTTTTGGATGGGTATTCAGGGTATCATCAGATAGCAATAGCCCCAGAACATCAAAGTTAAACCATATTTACTTGCCCTTATGGAATGTTTGCCTTTAGGAGAATGCCTTTTGGACTATGCAATGCTCCAGCAACATTCCAGCGTTGTATGATTGCCATTTTCTCAGAGATGATAGACAATGGGCTGGAGATCTTCATGGATGACTTCTCAGTGTTTGGGGAAGACTTTGAGGCATGCTTGGATAATTTGGAAAAGGTTTTGAAGCTATGTGAAAAGTCAAAGTTAGTACTGAACTGGGATAAATGATTCTTCATGGTACAGCAGGGAGTAATTCTAGGACAAAAGATATCAAAAGTTTACAATGGAAGTTGATCCAGCCAAGATTGAAGCTATAGAAAAGATGGCTCTACCAAATTCAGTCAAGGTAGTTAGAAGCTTTCTTGGGCATGCAGGATTCTACAGAAGATTTATAAGAGAATTCTCAAAAATTGCCAAACCTCTATCTGAATTACTTGAGAAGGACAAGAAGTTTGAGTTTTCTCCACAGTGTATGGAAGCCTTTTTAAAGCTGAAGTCTGCTTTGGTTTCTACACCAGTTATGCAACCACCAGATTGGAATTCTCCATTTGAGCTGATGTGTGATGCCAGCAATTATGCTTTAGGAGTTGCTCTGGGACAGAGGAGAGAAAAGATTTTCAGGATGATCTATTATGCAAGTCGAACCCTTGATGGATCTTAAAGAAATTATACAACCACAGAAAAGAATCGTTAGCTATGGTGTTTGCCTTTGACAAGTTCAGGTCTTATCTGGTGGGGTCTAAGGTGATTGTCTACACAGACCATTCAGCAATCAAGTACTTAATGGCAAATAAAGATGCCAAACCAAGGTTGATTAGGTGTATATTATTGCTGCAAGAGTTTGATATGGAATTTAGAGACAAGAAGGGGACCGAGAACCAAGTAGCTGACCATCTTTCAAGATTGGAAAACCTCAATTGATAAGAGGATATTGAGCAAGTAAATGATAATTTCCAAATGAGCAGCTGTTGAGATGTGAAGACGAGGCCCCATGGTATGCAGATATAGCCAACTACTTGGCAAGTGGGAGGAAACCTTATGGAATAAATGGGCAGCACTTGAAAAAGTTCCTTCATGATACGAAGTACTTCTACTGGGATGATCCAATTTTGTAAATTTTTCAGGAAATGTGTACCAGAGAAGGATGTGCTGGCAATTCTGGTAGAATGCCATGCTACGGCATACGGAGAACACTATGGTGGACAGAGAACTGAAGCAAAGGTTCTACAGTTAGGTTTCTTTTGGCCCAATGTCTTTAAAGATCCGTATTCATTTGTGAAGAATTGTGATAGATGTTAGAGGGTGGGAAACTTGCCTGCTAGAAATGCAATGTCATTGAACAACATAGTTGAAGTAGAATTGTTTGATGTGTGGGGAATGGATTTCTTGGGTCCCTTTCCAATGTCTTCTGGGAATGAATACATTTTGTTAGCAGTGGATTATGTATCTAGATGGGTTGAAGCGTGTGCTTGTTCCCGTAATGACTCAGCCACCGTAATGAAGTTCATTCACAAGAACATTTTTACCATATTTGGCACACCGAGAGCTTTAATCAGTTATGAACGCACTCATTTCATGAATAAGAGCCTGTCAGCAATGTTGGCCAAGTATAATGTCACCTACAGAGTTTCTACAGCTTATCATCCGCAGACTAATGGGTTAGCAGAACTTTCCAACAGGGAAGTGAAGAGTGTACTGGAAAAGGTAGTGAATGTTACTAGAAAAGATTGGTCTAAACATTTGGACGAGTCACTTTGGGCCTATAGAACTGCATATAAAACCCCTTGGGAATGTCACCCTATAGGTTAGTTTTTGGAAAGGCCTGCCACTTACCTTTGGAGTTGGAACATAAAGCATATTGGGTAACAAGAAGGTTGAAATTTGATCCAAAGTTTAGTGGTGCAAGGAGAATGATGCAACTGAATGAGCTTGATGAATTAAGGTTGCAATCATATGAAAATGCTAAACTGTACAAGGACAAGGTCAAGAAGTGGCATGACAGTAAGATTTCAGAGAGGAAGCTTGAAGAAGGACAAAAAATACTATTATTCAACTCTAGGTTGAGGTTATTTCCAGGAAAACTAAAATCTCGGTGGTCAGGACCTTTCATAGTGGCTAAAGCGTACCCGAATGGAGCTGTAGATTTGAAGAATGAGGATACTGGGGAAACATTCAAAGTAAATGGAGTTAGGGTGAAGCATTATCATTGTGGGAGCATAAACAGAGAGAAGGCTTCCATTCCCATTGAAGATACAATTAAAATGGTTCAGGGAGAATTGTTGTTTAATTTTTCGCAAATTTTCTTTTATTTAATTTCAAGTGTTAGTTAATATTTTTTTCTTGTTTGCTACAACATGTAAATAGTATGACTTTAATATTGTAGGTAGATGGATTTCATGCATTAGAGTAAATTTAGATTTATTTCCATGCTTTAGAATATTTTATAATCTATATTTATAATAGATTATTATTAAAAAAAAGAGAGAGAAAAAAATTACCATTATTGATTTAATTAAGAATTTCTTTTGGCAGGGAATGGACACATGGAAGGCAATTAACCGCTAAAAACTGCCTGTTGACGTCATTGGAGGCAGACTTACCTTTTGGCAGGTTTCTTGTGGTGGTTAAATTATTTGAATTTCTTATTGTGTCGTTTCAAAGGAAGTCGAAAGGGTTTTTACTATTCTTATATAAATCATCCTGTTTTATATCTCTGCAACCAAAAGAAATTTTACCTTGTTAAGCATTCGTGGGAACAAAGAAAAACAGAAAGAGAGCTCTGAAGGATTGTGGAATTAAATAGAAGTTGTAAGTATCTCTTCCTTTTCATTATTCCTTTGGCATTGTGATCGAAATTTGGGAGTAAATATGGAGGAACAGGCGGCCAACGGTAACTAGAATTTATGATTTTGCATAAATTTTTGTTGAAAAACTATTTTCTCTAGAAATTGTCCAATGCTTTTTGCGAATTTCATGACTGGTAAGCATCTGGGGGTATAAAGTTATAAAGGGTAGTTGATTCTTAGGGCAAGAATGTGCTATGATATACGCATGCGAGACTGTAAAAGGGTGTTAGTTGGGTTGCTTAAATTTTCTGATTTGAGTAAAGAAAATTACTTAAACCCATTATTTTTAATGAGTCTGTGAACCAAACTTTCAAAATATCATACTGAAGCATAAAGTATGGGGGAGGGTATTTTATTTATTGAAATAATCTATTGCGAGAGGGGTTGTTTTGTTGGAGTAAGGTGTGATTTTTCTGTACATTGTGATTGTGAAGTTATCTTTTTCCTATTTTCTCACTTTGGTAAAGTGCAGAAAAACTAGTAATGAAGACCAAAAACCCTGGGAAAAGAAGGCCTGAATTAGCAGAGGAGAGTCCAACCCCGAGTCCGAATAAAGGGGAACAGGAGCTAGCAAAACCAGTGCGAAGATCTGGCCGAACTGCTTTAGCCACCATGGCTAGCAGGAATGCTAAACTCCCTCAGACAAGCATGGATAATCCAGTAGAAATCCAAGAGGAAGCAACACCACTTGTGAAGAAGGGAGCATAGTCAGAGAAGTCGAAGAAAGCAAAGGCAGATCCTTTGCAAAAGTTGGTGGAGGTTGCCGAAAAACTGTGAGTGACAGAGGAAGAGAAGGGGAAGGCAGTAGAAAGCAAGAAGTCTACACCATCATCCTCAAGTGCGAAGAAAAATAAGTCAGCTTCAGCCAAGAAAGAGCCATAGAAATCAGTCTCAAAAGCCCAACCAAAGAAAACAACTACCCCATCAAAAGAATCCAGGCAGAAGAAGGTTGAGGACAAGAAGCAGTTGGAAGAAGAAAGATCTGAAAAAAAAAGAGGATGATGATGCGGAACAAGAAGAAGAAGTGAGTCAAGAGAGTGAGAAAGAGGAGACAGAATTGGAGGATGAGCAGGATTCAGAAAGTGAAGACGATGCTGCAGCATCAGAAGAGCAAGAGGCAGAAGAAGGAATAGAAAAGTTTGAAGATCAGGAAAAAGAATTAAATGAGGAAGAAGACAGCCCCATGGAGGAAGAAGATGAACCAAAGCAAACGGAGAAGAAGGTCACCAATTCAAAGAAACCCCAAGATAGGGAGAAAATTGATGGTGATTGCTGTCAAAGAAGGCGAACCATCCACCAAGCCAAAGAAAGGAGGAAAACTGAATAAAAAAGAGCAGATCAAGGAGGACAAGAAAAAGGTGGGAGAAGAAAGGCCCTTGACACATGAGGAGATTGACAACCTACCTAAATCTTCATCCAAGGCACACAAAGAGAGGATGAAATTTATTATGGATAGGCAACTTTTTATTGATAGAGGTTTCAAGAGCTTGAATGTGTTGCCTGCAGCCTTAGTCAGGCAGATTGAACAACAGGGCTGGGAATGTTTTGTGCTTCCACCACCTCTTCCAATTATTGCTTTAGGCAAGGAGTTTTATGCAAATTGTGAGCAACCAGCTACTCAAAAAGCTGAGATTGTTGCTATTGTCAGAGGGAAGGAAGTGAAGTTGAATGCAAAGAAAATTCATGAAATCTTTGGAACTCATGCACCTGATCCAGATGAATTTTTAGAGCTGTGTTTGGAACCTACGAAAGAACAGCTGGATGAATGGTTGGACTATCGGGAGAAAAATGGAATGATGAAGCAAAAGATAACAAATATGTGCTCTCCAAGTTCCTACACTCTGAGGCAAATCTATGGCTACAATTTTGGAAGAACAGGAACAACCCGACCACTCACAATACCAACATCAGTCAGGGCCGGATCTGATGGATTTATATACTGAAAGCATTATGATTGGTATATTATGTACAAGGTCGATTGGTTAATATACTGGGAATCATATATGTTTTATGTTCATCTCCTGTCTGAATTAACAAACATGTGTCGCAAATGCAATTATCCTCTTATCTTGTCGATAGGGAGATCATACGGTGTGTAGTATATCACGGAAGATCGTATGGATCGTTTGACCTAGCGAGATATAAATGGTTATCATAGCTGAGACAGTTCCAGGATAAACAGTTGGTGTAGGCTGCAGCATACGCATTAATAAGCATCTTATCTTGGATGGCTTGGTATGCTAGTGTGGGGTACACATTGATAAGGACCTAAGTCGAGATCTATTCTTTTATCTGACATTAAAAGAATCTAGATCTCTATGGCTTGATGAGATCCTAAGCCTATATGAAGGTAAAGAAGTATATGCAGATTGTGTATTACTTTGAGTTGCAGTGAAAGGCTCTAATTGAGCTTGTATATCAGTATCTTGGGTAATAGCAGTTTGTGTATGACTGTCTGGTACTGGAACTAGGTAACCACATCCAGTATAGGATGGTGACATTCCCTGAGCAGCTCAAAAGGTTCGTTATGCTAAAGTCCTGCAGGCTGATTAAGTTTAAGCATAAATGAAAAGGTTTGAGTGGATTGACTCAGGAATATAAGATGTGGACCAATGTCCACGCAAGCTCCAGGAGGTTATGATTACTTCTCCACATTCATTGACGATTACTCAAGATTTGGATATATCTATTTGCTTCGCCATAAGTCTGAATGCTTTGAGAAATTCAAAGAGTTTAGGACTGAGGTAGAAAAGAAGCTAAGTAAGACTATCAAGACACTACGATCAGATCGTGGTGGAGAATACCTTAGTAACGAGTTCTTTTAGTACTTGTCAGACAACGGGATTACATCCCAGTGGACTGCAGCAGGAACCCCTCAACAAAATGGTGTAGCGGAAAGAAGAAATAGAACTCTCTGGGAAATGGTCAGGTCGATGATGAGTTATGCAAGCTTGCCGATTTTGTTTTGGGGATATGCCATGGAGACAGCGGCCTACTTGCTTAACCTTGTACCTTCTAAATCAGTTCATAAAACACCTCTGGAACTCTGGTATGGGCGAAAGCCAAGTTTGAACAGAGTGAGGGTTTGGGGTTGTCCAGCATATGTGCTGACAAAGGAACCTGATAAGTTAGAAAGTAAGTGTAAGATGTTGGTCCTCAAATATCAGAGTCGTCGTGAAAACAACTTAACACGAAATGCAGCGGAATAAATGTTCGTCACTTACACTTATCGTTGTTTACAAAATGTTTCTTAGCTCAAGTTATCACTTAGGTGTGTTTTTAGATATACGCTAGCAACTATGTTGCTAGGTCTCAAATCAACTTGGAACAGTAGGATAATAAAACAGTAAATGAACACCGGATTTTATAGTGGTTCGATCCAAATAGATCTACGTCCACTCCTTAGCCAAAACGCTAAGAATTTCACTAGAAAAGTATACAGATTACAAGGATTCGCCTTACCAGTTAAGTAGGCAGTGAGCTTTCGGCCTGGCTACTTGACAGCTATCCTCCGTTGATCTGAACTTCTCCGATAAGGTTTGGCTGGGTCAAGGGCGCATCTTCGAAACTCCTGCCTTGCCTAAAATGGAAGTTTTATAGTCACTTCCTGACTTTCCTTGAATGTGGCTAAGAGCCCGTCCTAGTCTTGACCTTTTCAGGTGTTCGACTGTTAGATCTTTCTCGGAAGAAAAGAATCTCAATGATTGAAATATTCTTGAATGCAATCAAGAATATCTTCAATGGAATGTCAGTATATCAAAGACCGACACTTGAGTTGTTGGGAGCTTTTAATAAATTTTCACACGGCTCTCAACTGACTACTTTTGTATGTTCACTTCGTCAAAGGAATCTCTTGCTTGAGTGTTCGTGAGTGTATAAAGTGAAAAAAGCAGTAGTCAATATCATTCTTGAACCTGTCTTTTATAGATGGAGATTCAAACCTTGAATCTCCATATCCGTTAGACACAACGGCATCTTTTTCCAAGAGTGGATTAACTTGTTTGAACACTTTTTGTATAGGACTGTACTTTTCGAACTACTTCTGGAAAGTCTCGACCTTTGCGTGTACTTTTGTCAGAATCGCATTCCAGCTTCAAATTTTGATTCTTTTGCTTTGCTAAGCTAGAATCTGCTAAAGTATTTTTCCTTTGATCCTTTGACTTCCGTTGCTTGTGATTTCTCATTCATTGCTGAAGGATCCCGAATGCTAACGCCTTAGCATTCTGTTGATATCTATTGTCTAGCGAGCGTTCAGCCATTAGCTAGTGATCCTTCATTAGCTTGCTTCTCTAGCAGTCTGTAAGTTGAATGCTGATATCATCTGCTTCGTATCTGCTAGGAATTCTTCTCAGCACACTAGTCTATTACAACTCAATGTACAACTTATACAGGACTTTACAAAGTGTGCTAGACTCTCTAGATTTCGGCAAATGATCGACCAACTAAATAAGGTTTGATCCAACAAAACCTTTAACAAATAAGTCCTAAGGGAGATTTTAGGAATAATTTCCCAACAATTTCCCCCTTTTTGGTGCGATCAAAGCATACTATCATTTGTTGACCATAAGTGGAAGAATGTCTGTGTTTTACAAGGCTATGCTATTCTATCAATCTAACACAGAGTTTTTCCAACTAGGTTCGAGCAAAAAAAATGATTGTGGCCAAATTCCCCCTCAACAGGTGCTGGGGAATATTTCTCGATTAAATATAAGTGAATGTTTGCACAAAAGTAATATGCTAGAAATTCTAGCACCCATCAAATCAGCAAGCATTCATCAATCAAAATATAATCTCCATATCCACATGCAAAAAAAAAATTGTTGAGTACACCAGAAGTGTAAGTCAACTAGAGCACACCAGTAAAAATCAGAGGTGGACAAGGAGAGTTTGTCTAAGTCTGATCCAATTTTATATATGACATTGCAAGTTTAAGTACAAATTGGATTCAGAAAGTAAAAGATAATGAAAAGATTGGACCTTGACATTCATGAGCCGGGTGCTGGCTTGTCCTTCTCGCTGTCCGCTGAATTCGATGAGTTGCTCTTCTGGATATCAACAAACCTCTCCATGGTGAACTTCATGAAGTTCTCAAGAAGATTTGCTCCTATTTCTCTTTCAGCAGCCTCACGCTCCAGTTGTTTAGCCAGCTTCTCCTGCTCCATTGCAATCTTTTGCAGTTGAAGTTCATGCTCCTTTCTTTGCAATTCTAATCTAGCTTCTTGTTCTTTTCTTCTTGACTCCTCCTTCGCCTCTTCTTCTTTTCTCCTTAACTCCTCTTTCTTTGCGGCTAACTCCTCATTTTCTTTTCTTGTTCTCTCTTGGTCAGCCTTTCTTCTTTCTTCCCCCTCTTTGATTGCAGCCAAAAAGTTGATACCATAAGCCACCACAGTTTCAGTTAGGGTCGTCTTGGTTTCTGCTAAATCCTTTTGAACGATCTCCAGTCCTGCCTTATTCTCAGAGACGGCCAATTTGGTTTCAACTACTTCCGATCGTACATGGGACACATCTCCCCGTACTTCATCAATTTCTCGTCTCAAGTGAGTGGTTGCTTCTGCTACTCTTCCATCAATGGCTACTTGCAAATAAGAGTTGAAGGCGACAGCCATATCGGCATTCATTGGAAAGGGTATCTGCAGAGAGGTTATTGGAGTGGCATTGAAGGAAGTAGTCGTAATGAGTTCTTGACTTGTTGGAATAGATGGTTGCTGTACTCGAATAGTACTCGCATCAACATATGCTTGATAACAGACTTCCTCATGCATTATCCGATTAGCAGCATCCAGAATTTGTGCGGTCTCCTGGACAATCCGAGCCTCTGCTTCCTGAGCTTCCTTAATTATTTCCTGAATATCAATGTTTAGGAATTTGGCCAACTGCATATCTCGGTAGTCAAATTCCAGAGCAGCACGCTCAGTGGCCTGTGCCGCTATTCAAGATTTGAGTCTCTCTGCCTGTTGAATTTTATACTCCATCTGTCGTTTCCTGTAAGCAACAGCAGCTCTAGCTTGATGCTTGGACAGTTCAACCCTGGCATCAGAGTATCCATCGGGTGCGAAGGTGGATTTTGGTAACCCTGCAGTCTTTGAGAGAAAATGGTGTTCTCGGATGGCTTGAAGTCTGCACATCACTTGCTTATCCGAGAACTGTTTCATCCCCGGAACTTGATCAATCCAATCGAAGCACCAACGTTCCTCACGTCTCCAGAAGTTTAAGCCCTTAGCTGCAAAAACCAGTGCTTTTTCTTCAAAACAGAGTTGATGCATAATGTAATCACACTTCTTCCATCGTCGAAAATCTTCTGCTAACAAGCGTCCTTCCGACGTTGATTCATCCAATTCGGTATGGAATAAATCAGCAATGGCTCTTTCCGTTTCGGATTGAACAAACAACTCTATCTCTTCAGCCATAGGTGTGAGATCAGAGTTGGGCAATTCTTCAGGATAGACCGTTGCACACCATTGATCGATTCTCCGTAGATGATAGCGAGGTCCAGGCAAGCCATTGAGAGGCACTCGGAGAGGAGTATCTGATCCAGATGTTACCTTCCTCAGGTATTTGGCATTGAAAATCTCCTCAGATTCTCCATTAGAATCAGATTCAAAAATGCAAGATGATTCAAGATCAGTGAACAAAGAATCATTCTCTTCGACAGGCGAATGTGAATCATGGAGAAGTGAATCGACCTGTTCTTCAGTATCTCTAACTCTACTCAATTCTGCATCAGTGAAGGCTCCAGACTTCAGTAATTTTGAGAGTGCTTTATCTGATAATTCCTCTTCTTCAATGATTATCTGCTGATCAGATGAGGGATTGAGAATTGGTTCCTCTTCTGAAGCAGCTTTCCCTTTTCCTTTCTTTCTGGCCTCGTCTGCTAGGCGTTGCAGTTCATCAGCAGGATCTTCATCATCATTTATCATGGTGATATCTGCTGGAATGTGTGTCGTGCCCTTGTCCACTGCTGTAATTGGATTTCCTTCAGCAACAATATCCACTGTTGTGGATTGGTCCACTTGCTCTGCTAATCCTTCATCCACTATATTAGACTCTTAGGCTCTGCTAGCATCGACTCCTCTGCTAGCACTGCATTCCTTGTTAGCTTCTTCGTCTGATATAGTATCTTGTGAAGATATAGCATCTTCTCCAGTGCTTTTCCTTTTCTTTGCAGTGTGTTCTTCTAGTTCTGCCTGTTTAGCAGCTCTCTTCTGAGCCATAAACCCTTCAGCAACAGACTTGACTCGCTCGAAGTTCCTGTCTCTTCCTTCGAATGTTAGGTCTCTAATGAATTTCTGATAATCTCTCTTCTCCATTTCCTTGAGGATGGCTTCGCGTTGTCTCTTCGTTTTCCTTGTTTCCTTAGTGCGCTCTTCCATATTTCTGAGAGATTTAGGAATGTAGTCTGGATCAGCTTCAGCGGTTCCCTCACTGTCAATTTCAGAAGAGTCCTGCTCTGATGTTACATCAACAGCAATTCGATCAACATCTTCAGCAGATTTCTTCTCTACTTCTGCTTTTTCCAATTCTTCCTTGTCGGTAAGTAATACCAACTTTCTCCTGGTCTTCTTCTTTACTTTAGGTACAGGACAAGTATCTGTAGTTCTCTTCTTTGTTTGGAATGGTAAAGCCATGTCTCCGAGAATAATCAGATGTTGTTCTGCTTCCCTTGAAGTCATAATATCATTGATCTGATCAGCCGGTAAATTCCCTAACTTCTCGATTTCTTCGAGATTTGTGAAGCAATGCTCTGTTTCAGCATTTGTTCGCAACAATTCTATTTCCTCTTCTGTCATAGGGATGTAGGGTTGTAGTATTTCCTCTTCTGTCATAGAGACTGTGTCCAATATTACCCGGCAGTGCCTCTGCTAAATGGAATGCAGCTTAGCTGGCTGCTGGAGCAGAGCTTCCCTCGGATCGCAGAAGGACGTTCGAACCTTGTAGATACGGACTTCTTCCCGTTTAAGCCTCCTTCCCCCTAGAATAGCAGTCATGTTGTTGTTTTAAATTTTCTCATCTTCCTTTGTAATGACGTTTGTCAATGAATGAAAGGATGTATGGATTCTGCACAATTATATGTTGTTATCTGTCATTTGCTGAAAAATCAGCAACCAAGTTCTGCTTAGCATTCTTAGTATTAGCAGATAGCTATGATGAATATTCTTCAGCAGATGTATTCATCTTCCAGAATATTTAACGACGTCTTCATGAAATCCAAGAGATAATGATAAGAATAACATCTCATTCAATACTCTGTCTCGGATATGCTTGCATCAGTATCCTAGCAAACTGTCTAGTGATTGTGTTGGATTTCTGTAGCAATCCTCCTGTGTCTGATGTAAGCTACAATTTTCTACACAGGGTCATCAAGTGCTTTTATTTAAGGCGATAGGTTTCTGTCTTAATCAATGGATTTGGGATATCCTTTGGTGTCTTCTTTGAGCATTCGTGGAAGAGAACGCCATAATACTCAGGTAGGTCGACTTGCCGTAATTAGCTTTATCAAGACAGGTGGTGTTTCCCAACTCGTTGAGACTCCTCGACTTCCGCCCTCTGAGTTGAGTTGACAAGACACTTTTTGGGAGAATGTTTGTTGGGAAAATTATCTAAGTTTCCCTTCCCCAGTTGATAGCTTAGATCTTTGATTTGGTGTTTAAGTGTTTTGGTGGATCAAATCCTAAGTCCAACCAGCGTCAGTTTGTCTCTAGAATAGCTCTAGTCTCAAATGTAAAGTCCTGTTTAGGTCTTTTGAGTTGTAAGTCGTAGCTGATCAAGACTCATGCTGACACTGTTCATCAGCATGAGAATCTCTTACCTGGTGAAGGATTTCACCAGCAGACGACTGACAGACCCATGCTGACACTGTTCATGAGCATGGAGTCAAGAGCTAATGACTGGCTACTGTTCACCAGTTGGAAGGATTTCACCAGCAGGAGGCTGACAAATCCTACCAGCAGAATACGTGTTCTGGCTGACACTATTCACCAGTGGTGAACCACCAGTCATGGGAGATTCCAAGAGTTAACATCCAGACAAATTGGTAGACTAAGATTGTGCAAGCGCTAAGTCACCAGCAGAGACTGCCAGCACAAGATCACCAGTATGTTCTACCAGTCGGAGGTTACCAGCAGAATTGAAGATTCGCTCTCCCAGAGTCTTAGAGACAAAAAGAAGATTCGTCTGAGGAATATACTGACAAAGTAAGACTTTAAGGAAGGATATCCTTAAAGTCTATCAGTTCAAGACACCAGTTGCGATTCCTCGTACTGACGAAATAATGCCGTTCTGACACAAAGAGGTCTGTGTCAGAAAAAGCAGACACAGGTATGGCGTTTTCCTGAAATTCCTACCTGCCGCCGTCTGAAGTACATCCGAGGACAGAGACCCATTCCGGATGTGTCCAAACGGCTAGAATTTTAAATGAGATCCTGCGTCTATAAATAGGTTGGAATCACCAACATTTAAGATGCTTGCATCCTGAACATTCAATACTCTCCAACTACCGAAAGAACGAACATTCATTGCAAGCAAGCAAGCATCTTTCGAGGCTTTCTTTAAAGCTTTTCCGTGTGTTGATATCTTTCAAACACGAGACTTCAAGCTTCCTGCTTGTAAGTTTAGACCTCACTTGGTGTTCTTTCTCTTTCTGAGGAAGAACATAGCAGCTCTAGAGCCAGCCAGCTCTTGAGTTATTACGGGCAGTTTGCCGTAGAGGATTTACGTTCTTGGGAGAACTCAACACCCAACCAGTCAGAGGAGGAGGTTGAAGTGACGTGCTCGCACTCCTTCCATCTGACGAGAGCTGAAGAAGGACAAGGACCGGGAGCGGTTGATCCAGTGGACTGGTAGACGGGGCATTTACCAGCTGGAGATAGATCGTAGGAACTTTGTACCGGATTAGTCTTATAGTGAATTTCCAGTGAGTCGACTGGAGAGCGGACGTAGATCAGTTGATCGAACCACTACAAAAATCCTTTGCCTTTATCTGCTTTCAGTATTTAAATTTGTATTTGAAACCCAGCACTCAAGTGCTGGTGTATATCTGAAAACTGATAACTGTGCAAACTAGGCTTAAAATATTCCAAGTGTTGAGCTATCAGCTGACCAGCCAGTCAGCCAGTCAGCTGAGCAACCAGCAGGACAGAGTGCAAGTTAGACTTATAAGTTCAATATTTCCGCTGCGTAACGTAATACACTCAGATAAACCGGGACCAACAAGTGGTATCAGAGCGGACGGTTCTTACAGACCGTTCGTTTCTGTGTCGCTTAGGACCGAGATCCATTTTCCTTGCACCTTGTTTGTCTGTCTGATTGTCTAGCTCAGGTCATCATGATGAACGTTCCGAAGCTGATGACTTACAATCCGGAGAAACATGAGGTCTGGCGCAAGCGGTCACTGATCCAGCTGAAGAGTGTCCATCCAGAGATGAAGGATGTGCTGGAAAAAGGGCCGATAGAGATTACCAAGACACAACATGCGTTGGGTGATCGGCCAGCCGCAGAGGTTCCAAAGCCTCAAGACGAGTGGAACGCTGAAGATAGGAGAAGGAATCAGCTGGATTCCGTTGCTCTTGACATGATCCTATCTTGTCTCCCTGAACCATTGATGGAGGAAGCCCTCCAGTTTGAAAGTGCCAAAGAAGTTTGGGACTTTATTAATGGTCTTTGTCAAGAAATTGACCAAATGAAACGCAATAAATTGTAGGTGGCAGTTGACAAGTATGAATCCTTCCAGATGCTAACTGGAGAAACCATCAAGGAGATGGAGGCGAGATTCAACGCCATTGTCAGCGAGCTAAAGGCATTGGGCAGGACGTGCACGAATGAAGATCTTAATGCCAAGATCTTGTCCAAGATGCCTAAGGAGGATTGGTTTGTGAAAACCACCGCACTCAAGGAGAAAGATTTATCTAAAATGACTCCTAAAGAAGTTTTTGCTCAGTTGCAGGCACACGAATGGGACATTCAGATGGTGAATAAGAACGAGGCCATCAGGAATGTTGGATCCCCCAGCGTTAAAGCTCAGGACGAGGCGTACTTCGTCAAAAAGGACTTCAATTGGAAGCACAAGAAGCCCTTTCATGCTGAGAGACCCGCTGCACAGCACAATCAGCCGAAGGAGATCCAGTCCGCATCAGGATCTCATTCCAAAGGCGGCGAGAGCTCTATCGCTGAACTAGAGCAACAGATGAAAAGACTGGCTATCCTTCTGGAAAAAGCCAAGTCAAAACAGGGAGTTTCTTCTCGCTCATCTGACGGAAAATTTGTCAACAGAGCTCCTCGTGCCTGTTTTCAGTGCCAATCCCCTGATCACTTAAAGTTTGAATGTCCACAGGTGGACAAAACTGAGAGGGAAAGGCTAAAGAAGCTCTTTGAAGAGCGTGCTTCCAAGGCTGTTGCCAAAGCCATGCTGACCAGGACGGAGGTGCCTGACATACCCGATCATGATGATGGGGAGTTTGAGTCAGATGGAGAGTCAGAAGAAGAAGCTCTCCTGGCATTTATGGCAGCTCTTGGATTAGAGCTAGCTGAAGAAAATGCTGACAATGAGGAAGAACTGGCACTTGCTGCTGATAATGAGGTACAATCAGTTCCTCAATTGCATATCATGCCAGTACAAATCATAGACGATTCTGAGTCGCATTGCTCCGACTCAGAAGACGTCACTTTAGATGTTCTTCAGCATGAATTTTTAAAATTTTATGAAATGAAAAATGCTTTGGCTGGTGAAAATGCTTCGCTGAAAGGTCAAATTACTGTTTTGACCAGTGAGATTGAAAAATCGAGGTCCATCAGCGAAGAGCTAGCAAGTTTGAAAAAGGCTCATTCTGAATTGCTCCAAGATTTCCAAATTGCAAAAACTGAACGAGATAACTTTCACAATCTCATTCTGGAGCAAGAAAACAAAATCAATTTTCTAAATAAAGGCTCGAAAGACTTGGAGGCAGCTCTAAGTCATTGGAGAAAGCCTTCTGATAAGTCCGGGTTGGGATTTACAAAAGATTTGAGCATAAATCAGCCCGAACAAATCAGTACTGGTAAGGGTAAGGGCCAACTGGCAAATGAATCAGCACCAGCTGGTTATGCCAGTCAGTCCCGTGTGGCTGATCAGCACAGGAACCATAAGTCCAGATACATAGGTGAGTCATCAAGACAAAATCCTCAACTGGCAAGATCCTCTGCTGACAGGACGCCAGCACACCCCAGGACGCAGACTAAGCCGAATTATTCAAAGGCAAGGAAGTCAGCGTCAGCTGCCAGTAGAATCCGACAGCCAGCACCAGCTGTCAAGGGATTCCACGCACAACCTTACAAGTATGCCAGTTGCCAGCATACTTACAAGGGATCCAAATCTCAGCGGAATACTGAGAGGAGGATATTTCCCGATAGGAGGAATACCTATCGGAGGCCTGAGCCCAATGAAAACCTTTTCTCAAGGGCTGGGAAGGCTAATCATCGTGGCCCTCAATTTCAGAGACCACCAAGGCAACACGATCAGTCGGAAAGAAATTTCCGACACTCTTGGAGGAAGAATACCTCCAGAGAATCTGCACACACAGCCACACCTTCCAAAACCATGCATTATTTTAGAAGGAAGGGAAAGGCCACAGGTGATGTCAGCAAGGGTAACACCAAGCTGAAGATCACACAAGTCTGGATTCCGAAAGGAATGATCCAGAGATCTAACCCTGCAGGACCCGCTGATGATCGGGGACCTAAATGATTCTATTTTTCTTGCAGGAACTAGGTCATGCAAGTCAGCTTCAGAGGTCGAGCGAGTGGATCATTGATAGTGGTTGCTCCGCTCATATGACTGGTGAGGAGTTCCTGTTTTCTGAGCTCACCAAGGTCAGAGGACCTCCAGTCATTTTTGGTGATAACTCCAAGGGCAGAGTTATTAGCAAGGGCTGCATCGAGAAGGATGATGTCCGAATTGTGAACGTATCCCTTGTTACCAACCTGAAGCACAACCTCCTGAGCATCAGTCAGCTGTGCGACAATGGTTATACCATTGTGTTTGACAAGTCTGGGTGCCAGATCAAGAATGAAGATTCTGGTGAGACCAAGCTGAAAGGTGTCAGGAAAGGAGACCTTTATGTCGTTGACTGGCAAAGCGGGAAGACTGATACATGCTTTGTAGCCACCAGTTCCATGGAAACTAACTGGCTGTGGCACAAAAGGTTAAGTCATCTGAACTTCAAAACTATTAATTACCTAACCAAGCATGATCTTGTAGATGGTCTTCCCAAGGGCGGGTTCAAGAAGGAAGGAATTTGCAAGGCATGCCAGCAAGGCAAGCAAACCAAGAAGTCCTTCAAGAGCCAGTCACCTGTTTGCCCCAGTACCAGTCAGGTACTTGAGCTGTTACATATGGACCTGTTTGGACCAGTAACGCCGCAAACCATTGGAGGAAGACGATATTCGCTGGTGGTAGTCGATGACTACTCGCGCTATACATGGGTAAAGCTTCTCAGAACCAAGGATGAGGTGAAGATCATTCTTCCAGAGTTGATCATCCAAGCTCAGAAACAGAGAGAAGCTGTGGTAAAGCGAATTCGTTTGGACAATGGGACTGAATTCTGCAACGGTCCGCTGATGGATTTTTGCGCGGAAGCCGGTATCAAACATGAGAGATCTACTCCAAGGCAACCGCAGCAGAATGGACTGGCAGAACGTAGGAACAGGACGCTGAAAGAAGCAGTCCGGTCCATGCTGGCTGAGTCCGGCTTGGGACAGAGTTTCTGGGGAGAAGCATTGGTGATTGCCTGCTACACTCAGAATAGAAGCGGGATCAACGACAGACTCCAGAAAACTCCCTACGAAGTGTACTTTGGTCGTAAGCCTTCTATAGCTCATCTTCGTGCATTGGGTTCACCATGTTATATCCATAATAATGGGAAGTCGAAGTTAAATGCTTTCTCGCCTAAGGCTGATGAGGGTGTGTTCGTCGGATATGGACATCCCTCTCACAAGGGCTATAGAGTATTTAACAAGACTACCCAGCTTGTGGAAATAACATGCAATGTTGTTTTTGATGAAGCTACTTTAGTGCGCAGGACCTTACGCCAACTGGCTGAAGATGTTCCTGAGGTCGAGGATGTCAGCAACCAGTTGGGCAGGAATTCTTCCGATGCTCAACCAACTGGTTCGACTAGACCTATGAATGGATCATCTTCACAACCAGTTCCCTCAGGTGCCCATCAGCAACCTGAGAGGGTCGGTGATGCAAATGATCTTGCTGAGACCTTACACTCAATCTCCCTGAGTGGACCTAGCAACAATCTAGGGGGAATCCCTACTGGCCTTTTTGAAGAAGAAGGCAATGATGGACCAGCTGGAGTGGATGTTCCAGCTGATGCTGACAACATTGGTGGAGGTTCAGACAACCAGTCAGAAGGTGATGCTGATGAAGTTGTTCCAACTGGTGAAGGTCTAGCACCAGCTGATGTTGCAGCCCCGACTGGTGGAAATGTGGAAGCACCAGTCGTCAGGACAGATGAACCTAGTTCACAGCCGGCACCAGCAGTCGCTGGTCCTCCCAAATGGCTGAGGGATCACCCAACCGATGCTATTCTCGGTGATCCGGAAGGTTCTGTCCAGACTCGACTCGGCAGTGCGCTCCTGAGTTGCTTTATTTCTCAAATGGAACCTACTTCCATAGGAGTGGCGCTCGAATCCGCTGATTGGATTAATGCCATGCAAGAGGAGCTTGCAGAATTCACTCGCAATAATGTTTGGGACTTGGTGGAGAGACCATCACATCAGTCAGTGATTGGCACCAAGTGGGTTTTCAAGAACAAGCGAGATGAGAATGGCACCGTGGTCAGAAACAAAGCTCGATTAGTCGCCAAAGGTTACAGGCAGTGTGAAGGGATCTATTTCGATGAGACCTTCGCACCAGTTGCCAGAATGGAGGCGATACGACTGTTCCTTGCTTATGCAGCGTATCACGGCTTCACAGTGTTCCAGATGGATGTGAAGAGCACCTTCCTGAATGGCGAGCTAAAAGAGGAGGTATATGTCGAGCAACCTCCAGGCTTTGAAGTTGGCACCAAGGTGTACAAGCTGAGAAAGGCCCTGTATGGATTGAAACAGGCGCCCAGGGCTTGGTACGAAACGCTGTCACAATTCCTCACCAGCAATGGATTTCGGAAAGGGAAGATTGATAGGACTCTCTTTCTTCTCAAGGATGGTGGTGACTTGCTAATGGTGCAGATCTATGTAGATGACATCATATTCGGATCAAGGAATATAACACTCTGCGAGAAGTTTTCTCAACTGATGCAGACATCATTTCAGATGAGTATGATGGGCAAGTTAACATACTTTCTCGGACTCCAGGTCCAGCAGTCAGCTGATGGAATTTTTATCAGCCAGCGGAAGTATACGAAGGATTTAATCCAGAAATATTGCCCAGAGAAAACTAAGTCCCTCAGAATACCTATGAGCACCAGTTGTCAAATATTTTTTGATGAGCAAGCTGAATCAGTTGATCCTACCATTTACCGAGGAATCATTGGATCACTTCTCTATCTCACAGCCAGCAGACCCGACATTTCTTATTCAGTCGGAGTGTGTGCCAGATTTCAAGCAAATCCGAAGAAGTCACACATGGAAGCTGCCAAGAGGATAGTGAAATATCTGAAGGGGACTGAATCTCTTGGAATATGGTATCCCAGGAATGATGAGCTTACACTCATTGGATATTCAGATTCAGACTTCGCTGGATGCCGTATTGATCGAAAGAGTACCAGTGGTACGTGTCAGTTTCTAGGACACAAGCTAATCAGTTGGTTTAGCAAGAAGCAGCACTCAGTTGCTACATCTACCACTGAGGCTGAATATGTTGCCGCTGCCAGTTGCTGTGCTCAAATTATTTGGATCAAGCAACAACTGGAGGATTATGAAGTGGACACTGGCTGTGTTCCAATCTATTTCGACAACAACAGTGCTATGTGCATCACGAAGAATCCGGTTCATCACTCCAGAACCAAGCACATAGATATTCGACATCACTTCATTCGTGATCATGTCGAGAAGAAGGATGTCAGCGTGGACTATATCAGAACTGAAGATCAACTGGCTGACATCTTCACCAAGCCACTGCCAGAAGCAAGATTTAAGGAGTTGTGCATCAAACTCGGTCTTATGGAGATTGATGTGCGCCCCAATGATGAGGAAGAATGAGTCCCAGCTCTCATTCTGTTCTTGATCTTCTGGAGGACGCTGATTACGACTAAGTCCAAGCTCTTAGTTGTTTTTATTTAAGTGGTATCTCTATCTAACAAGTGGTGTCTACTGGCGGAATCTTGCCAGCATAGGCCATCAGTTGAAGCGAAATTGGGTCCCAGCTCCCAATTCCAAGAGAAGAGAAGATTATGCGGAATAAAATTGAGTCCAAGCGCTCAATTTTCCATCTTTCCAGTTGCCAGCTGATAACTGATGGAAGTTTGCCAGCAGCAAGTACTATCAGCAAGTGGTATCAGTTGCTAACTGATGAAGAGGCCAACCAGTTAGGGGGAAGTATGCAACTGGTATATGCAACTGATGACCAGTCATACCAGCTGTCTCAGAAAAGGCGGGATTGTTCAAATCCAAGTAGCGTGTACAGCCCTCAGAATTTAATGCGGCATTTAATGCCACATTTAATGCGCACAGTGTCTGCGCAGTCCGACGTTTGGTTGCCACAAATCGCTGAGCGCCACGTCAGCTACACGGCGTAGCCCACGTCAGCACGACCGCGCACGTCGCACAGGGAACCGGGCCTGCTGATGACCGTCGATCCCCGCTTGCTGAGCGTCAATCTTGATCGTCTGATCCTGCATGGACTTGGGTATAAATGCTCGATGCCTTTCGACGGAAAAACCTTTTACGATCATTCGATTTCAGAAACCCTACTCTCTCAGCCTTTCCTTAAGATTTCTTCTGAAATTATGGCTTCATCTTCCCGACAACCAGATGTCAACCCACCATCTACATCTTCTTCGTCTGGTTCACCAGACTTACCTGTCGCAGAAGCCCACATGCCGACTTACACTGGCATCACACAGATGGACGATATAGACTACACACTTCCATTCGCCCGCCTGGTTCAGTTGAACAAACCAGCGACCAGGGCTCAACTCTCGAACGCGCAAATCAGGGCGGCGCAAGTTCAGAAAGAAAAAATTCTGAACGAGAAGCTGGCGCGCAAGAATTTTGGAGCGGAGTTGATCGAGATGATCGACCGGGAAGGCCTTCGACAATATCTGACGGCAAGGCCCGAGACCTTCCATCCGCATATGGTGGCGGAGTTCTATGCACGGGCCATAATTGCTGACGGGAGGAAGTCCTTCACCACTTCCGTCTTCGGCCATCTGATCACTGTCAGCGCCGAATACCTCGCCGACTTGTTCGGATTGAGGAACGAGGGAATGGAGATAGCCACCTACTTCCACAACAATGTAGAGGAGTTCAGGAGGCGATGGGCTCAGTGGAAGAGGGAGGGGGTGACGAGTTTTCGCACTGGAATGCGGAAGTCGGAGATGGACGACTGGTGGCAGATGGTGTGCGACATCGTCGTCAGGATGCTGCAGTGCGAAGTTGGCTCATATGCTGAGTTGAGCCTGCGCAAATTCTCCGTGATGTGCGCACTGGTGGATGGAGTGGAAGGGAACTGGGCCGAGTTCTTTTTCGGGAGACTGCTGGAGAATGTTGATCGCAACATCAACATTCTAATTGATGGGACGTTCACTCACTCCGTATCCTTTGGGCTGCGGATCAGCCATATTTTGGAGATGGAGATTGGAGATGGAGTGGACCAGGGGGAGCAACTGGTGAGTTCGGATTTCATTCCGCCCACCAAGGAGCAGGCAAAGCTGCCCCGCCCTGACTACCATAAGCCGCGGAGGCTGAAGGGAAAGACAGCAATCGACCCAGCTGAGGTTGTTTCTGAGGAGGACTCAGAAGACCTGGGAGAGCAAGTGCCAGCTGTGGCTCTCCCGCTGACAGCTGAGGCAAGGGCAGCGCTGAAGAGGAAGATGGAGACGGAGTCTCTCTTCGAGACCATGGAAGGCGCGGTGGCTGAGGCGATTGGTATTCACCCTCGAGACGTACAACTTGTACCAGTCACCAAGAAGCCTACCCACAAGAAGCCCAAGACTTCCCAGCACCAGCAGCCACCATCGGCTGTGGCATATGACCCCGAGTCTGGGAAGATCTCCATCCCAGTCAAGAAGTCCGTTTTGGGCCTGACTGAGGAGGAGACGCTGGAGAAGATGACTCGCAAGCGCAAGCGAGTCATGACCAAGGCGAAGAAGGCTGAGGAGCAAGCCAAGAGGGCAAGGAGTGCTTCCTTGGTGAGGAAGAAGCAAGCCCAGGCACGGCTCAAGGCTTTGGCCGACCAGCGAAGATTAGAGGCTGAGCTGGCAGCCCGCGATGAAGCCTTTGCAAAGGTGCAGGCTGAGCATGAGGCCAGGCGCCAGGCAGAGCTAGCTGAGCAGATGAGTCTGGCGGCCAAGGGCAAAGGAAAAGCGCTCGAATCCACAAGTGCAAGGCCACCAGCACCAGCACCAGGCGAAATCTTATCTGAAAAAACTTTTGAACGCCTGCTGGTGATGGGCGCTGACAAGGATGTACTATCCCTTGTGGATGAGTACCAGCCGGAGGAGGAAACCGCTGATGTCCCTCCACCCGTGCAAGGGGGTGGTGGAGGTGACGACGTCCCACTGGCTGTGCAAGGGGAAGCCAGTGGAGGAGCTGCAGTAGACCCACTGGCCGCGCAAGGGGGTGCCAGTGGAGGAGAAGAAGAGCGGGCGATCACCCCGGTACAACTGGCGAGCTTCTAGGATGTCAGTTCTGAATCCGAGGATGAAGAGGAACTAAGGGCTGAGGAGCCAGAGCAGGAGCCAGCTACGGAGGTGGTTCATCACTCAATGGTGCAGAGGATGGAGCCAAGGGATCTGTTCCCAGACATTGATGATAAGGCTCATCATCCTGCCAGTCGCCCCCGATCCACAGATGCCTCGACATCAACTTTCGGGCGACCAGCAGCATTCCCTACACCACCAGTTAGGCGTGCACGAACTGAAAGGAGCCCTTATATGCTCTGCATCCAAGAGCATCAACTGGTTGATGAGGATACCTTCCAGGCTCGAGTGACAGGGGTGCACCGGTGGGAGCAGCGCGGGGAGATGGCATTTTATAATTCAAGAGTGCCAGAGCCATCTGCATTCAACATCATACCCTTCAGCGGACTCCCCCACCAGTCGATATATGCCTCCAGAATCTCTGACTGGTGCCTGCCCCTGCAGCCAGTGGAATATTTCAACTCCACTCTCTATGAGTATGCTGAAAACATTACGGCTGAGGTGGAAAATGCCGTCAATGACGAGATGATATCCAGCTACCGAAGGCTCTGGAGGGTGGATCCGGAACTATGTCTGGAGTTCCGGAGATGGCGAATTTTTGATAGATGCCAGCGCCTGCTGACTGTGGAGAAGCGGGCGGTTCTCTATGCCAGGCTTGGTCTTGGCTACTGGAGAGCGGAGGAGGAGTGGGCTAACGCCTTCATGGGCACCGATCCTGAATGCCCCCAGCAGCTGTCTACAAGGAGGATCCAGCGCCGCTTGCTGAAGATTGCAGAGTATAGGCAGCTGACTGGAAGCTCCGGCCTCCCGCCACGGCAAAAGGTCAAGTTACCCTTCCTCCAGTTCCGAGTCAGCAGTCGGGGGTACCAGCTGACGTACGCGCTCCGACGCCTCAAAGTGCTGGTTACCCTCCCAAGGATCCCTCCCTATCATGCTATCCTGTTCGACATGGCTGCCTGCGCCTTGCTGGTAGACCACATTGTGGAGGAGGATCCTTCTCGTGGTTTGTGGCTGACCCTTGCCGTCCCTCATGTTCCTATTGTCTCGGGCGATCTCGTCCCTGATTCTATGGACTGGCAAGTGGTGGAATTCACAGCCCCACTCGTTTTTTAAGAAGTCCAGCCAGCTCCAGCAGCAGTGCCAGTGGTGGAATCAGCTGAGGAGCCAGCTGAGGAAGTACAAGTAGAGGCACCAGCAGCAGCTGCAGTGCCAGCGGAGGAGCCAGCCCCGATGGAGATATCAGCTGCATCTGAACCAGCAGCGGCTCCTTCCGCAAATGATGTGCCTTCCTCTTCCCTTGAAGTTTCAGCACAGCCTATCTCCGAGATCCATCCCCCTGCACAGCTTCTTGCATTCTTTGATGCCAGGATGGACCAGCGGTTCGCCAGCTTCCAAACCGAAATGACTCAGCAGATGGGGTCATTCACCGCTGGAGTGTCCTCCTTTTTGGCGCTGATCCAAGAGGGGGAAAGTGCGCGAGCACGAGCTGAGGCTGAGAGAGCCCGTCTTGCTGAAGAGGAGAGGAGGATAGCTGCTGAGGAAAGGGAGAAGAGCAGACAAGATATGGCAGCGCTCACTGAGATCCTGAGGTCCTTTACCAGCAGAACTCAATCACCAGGATCATCTTCTCAGCCATAGTCTAGCTTCTTCATTTTGTTGTAAGTATTCGTATCTCTAGACTAGTCAGTTGTCCTTCCTGTACTTGTAATTTCACATCATTAATGGATTGATTACTGACGGGTTGACGACAATTTCTCATTGTCCAACTAATGTCTACTGATTTTTACTTACCAGCTGAACTTACACATTTTGTGTAATCAGCACCAGCACTCCATTTGGTATTTTTTTAATTCTAACCTGGCTCAGATTCTTACTTCATAATTTAATCGAGCAATATCTCTCCCAGGTTGAGGGGGAAGATCCTTAGGTTAGAGCTGATGTGAGGAAGTATTTTCATGGGTTTAGATCTGATAGGTTTACTTGTAAAACCCTGAAATATTCTGTAACTTTCCTCATCAGCTGAGTGCTCGCTGGTTAGGCTTTGATCGCACCAAAAAGGGGGAAATTGTTGGGAAAATTATCTAAGTTTCCCTTCCCCAGTTGATAGCTTAG
>JAPKLW010000835.1:0-59934 GCA_026898455.1 Plectranthus barbatus
GGGAAGTGGTGTCCCAAGAACAAAACCGTGAGGGCTTTGGCCCAAAGCGGACAATATCATACTAATGTCGAGTTGGCAGTTCCCCCAACATATATATATATTGTCCAACAAAAGGATTTGGACTATGTACTACCACAACACTACTACAGTCTTGCACCTACCAACAACAGTTACCCATATTACTCCACCCAAACCTCTTATCATCCGGTTCACAAATTAAAGGTTTATAGGCTCAACGGGTTAGCAAGAGATTATGTAACATGTTAGTGTTCGGGTTTTAATGAGGCTATGAAATGATGGCCTAAGATCACTTATATGTTCATGGCATTCCTCTACAATTTTGAGACAGAAACCAAAGCAAGTTCTAGAGGTAAAGTGTACAGTGACATACCCTCGACAAAATGAATACAGGCTCAAATTGTCACAGGCTATGACATATCCTAGAGGCCAAAATCAATTTCACAAAAATAAATATGCACCTCATCAACTCATATTGCAAGTCATCAATGCAAGTTTCACGAGAAAGAAAGATTTGTCATCATTAAAAATTGATCAATAAAATGCAAATATAACCCATCCACCAACCATTCAATACCCAATACAGTGCTACAAAATAATAGGGTTTCCAGTACAAACCAGCTAAAAAGAAAATAATGCAATAATAACTAAACAAATACAACAACGATTCACGTTAATATAAAGAGTGCATGCATCAAATCAAATTAAAAGAAAATAAAGGTAGAAACACACATCGTCGATGACATCCCCCTCCCCAAACTTAATGCAAAATAAAGATAAGATTGTGGGAAAAAGATCACGGAGATGTGTGTGAGATCTCATCACTCCTCACTGGGGCGGTGGACAAAACTGCAGTAAGTGGGCCATGAACTGCTCCTCGGCCTCCTACTTCTGTTGCCACTCGGTTTGGTGCCGCTGCCACTCGGTCTGCTACCGCTGCCATAGGGCCTGCTGCTTCGCCTGCTATCGTTGCCAGTCTGCTTGTTGTCGCTCCCACTGATGTCACTGCTCCTCCTTAAAGGACCTCCTGTGGGTCCACTCCAGATGTTGCTCCTCCTCGAAGGAGCGCCGCTGTGCCTATTCGGTGCGCTGCTCATCCTTAAAGGAGCACCTTAGTGCCCGGTCGACATGCTGGTCATCCTCAAATGAACGGCGCTCAGCAGCATGCGAGGTCTGAGTCTCGGCTAGGGCTTGCAACTGCGCACTCCAGTCACCCTACTGTTGCTCTAGAGCTCCCAATCTCTCCTTGAACGCCACTCAGTGGGTCATCGCTAATAAAATGTCAAAAACTCACCACGAGTCCTGTGAGGCGACTGACCCTGTGGATCATCCATGGGTGGTTGTTGCTCAGGAGGTGGCTGTGTGCCTCTATCCTCCTTAGCCTCGGTGTCCTGATCTCCTCTGGCCTGCTTAGGAGACTGGTGAGGCCCCCTGTGCTTTGCTTTGACAGCTAAGACCGCTGCCGTGTGCTCAAAAGTGTCAAGACACTAGTTGGTCCTGATGTTTTGAATCACTATATTAGTGAGCTCGGGATTTGGTAGTGGGAAGTGAGGGAGCACTTGCTGGCAGAATTGGAAAGGAGGGTGCCTTGTGGTGAGGAACCACAGATCGGCTAGCCGCTGTAAAGTGATGAGCTCGGTCGGCTCAGCCTGCAGACATGCCAGAGGAATCCCACATGCAAATAACACTCCGGGTGGCCCCAACAACCATCCGGACTTGTTGTAGAATAAGGGCTCCAAAATTAAGGTACTGGCAGTGCAGCATTCAGTACATCACCAACAGCTCCAAGTCCCGAACGAAGGTGTTATCCTTCCTAGCAAATAATGTGTATGCTAGAATACGCTAGATGATCCGAAAAACTAGGTTCCAGATCATTGTGGCTTTGGAGCTCCCCGACTCCCACTTATTGTCTTTGGTATTACACAACTCAGGCCAAAATACTTTTGCATTGAACCCTCTTGATTTTTTGTAGTCCCCAATGTTAGGGACCCTGAAGGCTCTGTTGATCTCCTGTGTTGTTACAACGCGGTTCTCGTTCATCACCCGGAATGTAGCGGACCTCGGAGTAGATCGATCCACTATGGAAATAGTGAGGTGCTCATCACCTCTAGAGTAAGCAATTTTTAGGTAGGGGCCACCAGAGTCAGAATGAGACCCCACCCAATATTGTCAAACAGCTCTTTGACGCAATCATAGAGCCCCAAGGACTGGAGAGCCTCCATATCAATATATCTTGTAGATTCCACCCCTTGACTAATCAAACGTTCGAAGGTGGCCAAGTTCTCCATGTTGTTGAGCTCTATACCATAATATCCAGGCTCATTTTCAGCAAAGACGGCGGTAGGGCGGCGTCAAAGGGCCATGATATTACCTACACTCAAACTAGTAAACTCAGAATCCAATAATTTAAAGAAAAACAAGAATTATAAACTAGTAATACAAGTAATTACATCCCTTTAGACTCAAACAATTAAAAGCTCACTCCCAACTCATATCAATATTGTAAATCTCAGTAATAATACCAATCTCTCAACACCAATCAACCAATTGCACCATCCAAATTTATCTTAATGTCCCGGCTGGTGGAATAACTCAGTTTATCTTAATGGATTGCTTCAAGCTGAAGTGGTCGTCAGTTTGCCAGTTCGTTGCTTGAGTCTTTATTTCTTCCTATCTTCACAATGATCAAACTGATGGCTTCAATCGCAAGCCCAGTTTGTCTTGATCAGATTTTACAACTCAATAAACATCCTAAGTGGATATTACAAGTTTGTGCAACTAATCTAATCTAGAGACACTTCCTAGGGTGGTTTCTATACATGTTTGACACATCAAAACATAAAAGGTAAGGAAATTTTGATAAGCTCGTATTTTGCCCCACTTATCACATTGTTTTCTTGTTTATTTCTTGCATCTTCTTTAGTTTATAGTTAATAATCAAGCATGAACTGTTTATAGAGGATAATATGCTTGCCATGCTAAGTTTTGTAGGTAATTGAGGCTAAAAGTGAGCAAAAAGAGGAAAAGAGCCGATTTATGCAGAGTTGCTGCTTCGATTGACACACGGCAAGTCGACCAAGTTGGAAGTCGTGCCAAAAACCTGAAGCATTACCTCTGTATCGATCGACATGGTGCATGTCGATTGTCGTTTGACATAGAGGTCGGATGTCGATTGATGGCAAAAAAGGAGGAGAAGCTCAACAAGTGCGTGTATGTCAATCGATATACTTCGTGTCGACAGACACAGAGGTGAAGGCAGATCGACTGACAAGGAAGAGAGGAGCTCGACACACTTGCATGTGTATCGATCGACACGAGTTGTGTCGATCGACACAAAAGTCCGGAAAAAGGAAGAAATTGCCCTGTTTGGAGATTTTTGATATTTTAGCTCATTACCCTTTGAAGATCCAATTCCTCCCTTATAAATAGGACTATATGGAGCTAAAAAATTATACTCTTTATTATTATTTTTCACTTTAATTTTTAGCATTAAACTCTTTAATTTTTCCAAGTACTCTATAATTCTATTGTTGCTTTGAATTCAAGTTATTGAAGACTTTAAGATTCCTCTTTTCAATATGATTCAAGTAAGTTCATTTATTTTTATTGCAATGTGTGTTTTAAATATGTTCGGCTAGAAAACCTAACAGTTTCTAGGGTTTTCACCATCATCTTTAGCATGTGTTAATTCGATTAAATCCAAACCCTAATTAACTTGGTTCAAATTACGTGGTTTTGAATCCAAAATCTATTTTCAATTGAAGGGTCGAGAGATGAAAATTAAATTAGGTTTATAGTTATTAATTTGAGACCGAGAGGAGATAATTAGTAACAGGAAATTATAATTTGATACAATTATTTTTTGTCCTAAAAAGAAGATTTGATTGTAGGGTTTAAATTTGTATCTTTTATCGAAATTGACTAGTTTGTGTTATTGAGACTCAAAAGGTAAAATTCACTTTCTAGTAATCTAGATTTTAATTGTCTAACCAAGGAGTTGATTCCAAAATATCAGATTTCCTACCTAAGTAATTATTTTGGGTTTATATTGATTGTTTATGCATGTTGAATTGGATTGATGATGAGTTCATATTTTCACTCGTTATTGGTTTGATTTATCTTTGTTTTTCATTGCATTTTCATTTTTTTTACTTATTTTTATTGCATGAATCACTCTAGAAGGGTATTGTGCTTGTAGTGGTGTATTTTTGCAGGTTTGAGGTCGAATTCACCGAAATTCCATTCCGAAAGCAGTGACGTGCAAGAGTAGCACTGAAGGATTTCTCCACACAAGGAATTAGGGCTATTGGCGCATGGGAATGAATAGATCTTTGAATTAACTATCCAACGCAACTGGAATCGGATCAATCAGAGTTCGGGAGAGGAAGTTATGACAAAATCGTGAGATCGCGCAGATAAACGTTGACCGGCGAGTGGCAACACGCGCGTCGATCGACGCAAGACCCGCGTCGATCGATGCCGACGTGTTTGGCGAGATTCTGGATGGATTTCACGTATCTTTGGCGAGATTTGGTCAAAATTGAAGAGATATATCATATTGGAAGCCCTGAAGACTCAAGATTAAAGATATACTCATTGTGGGACATGAGATATAGATATACATCAAATCTAATCCTATTTCCTATAGGATTCAGCCTTCTAAAGCCCATACAAACACTATAAATACCCCCATCGATTAGTTTATTCAGTGGATTTCACTCCCTATATGAATTTTAATTCATATATCCTTCTCAACCTCAATTTCTGTAGTTAGGATTTTATTTTATTTTATGCACCTTTGAATTTATGTTTTTATTTTTAATGCAAGTTTATTTCAGTTTAATTATTTCTTTTATTTCTAGGGTTTGAATATTATTTTGAATGCATGTTTAGGATTAATTAATTAGGTTCAGATTCCTGTGTTTATTTCATAATTCTAGATTAATTCAAGGACCGAGAGGTGACGATTAATTTAGATGTCTAGCTATTGATAGAAGGACCGAGAGGTGAATATTAATAGTGAGATTAGGAATGCATGATACAATCTACACTATCCAAACAGATGTACTAGACTGTAGGAATTGAACTGATTTGCTTATCGGATTGACTAATTTGGTGTACTTTGAGACCGAACGGAGATAGTTACTAATTAGTAATCTAGGTTATATTTGCCAAACAAGGAAATATAGCATTGTTGCAGTATTCCACCTGTTAAATTAATTGATTCCTACATGTTATCCATAATAAGATTTCTTCCCTAGGATTTGTGTTTCGTTTTATTTAATTTAAGTTTATATTTTATTTTCTCTGCCTAGTTTAATAAACAAAACCTGATTTTGAAGTACTCAAACAATTAATCTGAAACTGTGTTTTAGTACATAGGACTATTTCGCATATCTTTTCTCTGTGGGTTCGACATTCGAGTTATAAATTTATTTGACCACTATATTTGCAATTAATCTGGTAGAAATATCAGTGATCAATTGATTGATTTCCCTGGAATCTATGCTTTTTTTATTGAATTTTTATTTCAAGTTATTTTCAGTTTTGAAAACAAAAACCATTCTCAAATTTGGATTTGCTCAAATAGCGAATCGATAAACTGTGTCCAGTACATGAAGTAAATTCATCACACTATCCTTATGGGTTCGACAACCTTTGGGTTATAAATTTTATTTGCATCGCTACACTATAATTTATCTGTAATTTTTACAGCGATCAAATTTCTATCCTAAATCCCCAACAACACCCTCTAAGAATGCCACCATCATCGCCAAAGATCAGACTGAGCTAATCTACCGTGTTGGAAAAGATTTACCATTCAACTTTGGCGAAATTGTCTTTACTAACATCTATTGTGCAGTAACCAAGAGACAACAGTGGCCTACTGATCACTAGGAAATCTACAAAATTATTGTATAAATAGTGAGCAAATAAATTTATAATAACCCGAAGGTTGTCGAACCCAAGGGAAAAGTGTAATAAAAATATCTCAAAAACTAAATATAGTTTATCAATTATTTGTTTGGGAAAATAAAAATTCAAGGGGTTTTGGGAATAACTTTTTAAGAAAATTCAAATAAATAAAAATACAGATCCTAGGGAATTCTACCAATCTGAATAACATGCAAGAAATAAATAATTCAAACCCAGAAAAGACATATGGTGGAAAATCTGTTAAAGTGGAATTAATTCCTTGGTCGGACAATTAAGACCTAGATTACTAAAAGTGATTATCTCATCTCGGTCTCAAAAATACAAATTAGTCAATCTCAATAAAAATCAGATCTAATCCTATAATTGATTTCTTCTTGGTCGGATAGAAAACAATTATATTAAACTCTCTCTTCCGATTATAAATTTTCACCTCTCGGTCCTTCAATTAATAACTAAAATCTATTCTAATTTTGTAATACCCCAAGTGTAATTAAGCTCTTGCATTGCTTAATTGTTTTAATAAAGAGAAATCCTCCTTAATTTTGAGAAATTATTGTTTGAGAGCTTTCGGTTTTATTTTATTCGCGATTGAGTAATCGAATTACATAAATCGAACTTGGATTTATTTATATAAATTGGAAGGAATTATCAAGTTTTATTGGATTTAAATGAGAGGGGAAATTTTGAATTATGGAGTGGAGGAATAATTTTATTATTTTAGAGAATATTATGAAATTATTGGAAATTTTTCTTTGAATATTAGAGAATAATAGGAATTTTGGGAATTTGATATTGAAATATATATATATATATATATATATATATATATGTATATTATATATAATGTGAGATGGAAATTATATTATAGACAAATATATAGGAGAATTTCACTTCATTTTCACACACCTTATTTCCAAACTAGAGAGAGAAAGAGCTACCCATTTCCCAGCCAAACCCCCTCCCCGTCAGCCCCTTTCCCAACGACATTCCGGCCGAATCTGCCCACCCCAGACCGTGAGACCACCGCCATTCGATAGATCTTCTTTCAAGCTTCGTATCGAGCTAAAGTGGATTCCGAGAGGACGAGAATTGACGGAGATATCGAAGAGAGAAGGTAAGGGGTTTATCAACCTTGATTTTCCGGGTTTAAGAGATAGATCGTATTATTCAGTCATAGATTCAAAGTTTGGTCGATTGTAATGTGTTCCTTATCGTGTAGGGATCATTTTGACACCGAGAGTTGCGAATTTGATCACCGAAATCGCGTTCCACCGCCGTGAGAAGGTTTTTCAGTGAGCCCTCTTCCACCCTTCATTTCTTGCATTTAATTCGTATTCAAAGGCTTGAATTATGTTCTAGGATGTCTAGGGATCATTTATATGTGATTGCATGTGAAATCGGTTGGTTAAATTGTGAGAAAAATGGAGTTTCAGGCCTTGTTTTCCGGCGAGTTCGCGAAGGAGACGACCCATACCGAACGGGACGAAAGCATCCCACTCGGGACAGGGGTCCCGTTCGGAACAGGCAGGATCCCACACGGGATCACGGTCCCGAATGGGTTAGAATGGTCCCGTTCGGAACCCGTGCTGCTGTGCCGGCGAACTTCACTGTTTTGCCCTGTTTCTTGATTTGTTTCAAACCTTGTTCGATCCATGAGTTATTATTATGATTATAGGAGTATATTGGATGTAAGAGCATGCGTTGGAATGTGATTGAGTCGTTAATATCATTGGTTTGGATCGAAGGAAATTATGGAAACCATGTTTAGTTTGAGTTTGATTATGAGTTGGTTACTTGGATTTTGTTGGATTCGTCATTGTCCTAGATCGTCTATCCTAATTTAGACATCCCTGATTATTGTAGGAGTTTAAAGTTGAGGAGTTGAGTTCAATTAGTGGGAAAAACATCTATATTTGAAAGTCTAACACCAGGTGGGAAACTATTTGAGTATAAAAATGAAAATGTGGTTTTCTTTCCAAACGTGTTAAAATGTTTTGTTTTAAATGAGATGCTATGCATGTTTTGTGCTATTATATCTGTCCTCTGTAGATTTCCATCGGCAGAGAGTTATACTAATGAGTTTAGAACCAGGATGGTACTGTGCTAGAACACATTAAGTTTGAAGTGGGGTGAAAAGCCCCCACAAATTGTGAAGTGGGGTGAACAGCCCCCACATATTGTGAAGTGGGGTGTACAGCCCCCACATATTTTTATGAAGTGGGGTGAAAAGCCCCCACATGTTTCGGATCCAGTTGTGGTTAAACGATCGGGTCTCAAGGGTAAATTCTGAGACTAGTGCACTTAGATGACAGTAGGCTGAGTGTGTATTTATTCCTAACTAATCATCGTAACTTTAAAGTCGGCCAACTTCCAGTTACAACACCGTAAACAGATATAATATCATGTAAAATAGCACGTGCAAATAAAATGTTTTGGATGTCATGATTTCTTTCAATAAAACCCCGTGTACATCCGTGTGAGTTGCATAGCATTTTTATATATAAATGTATGTTTTCGGGCATGTTTTCCATTGGGTACATTAGTACTCAGCCCCTCATGTTATTTCTAAAACGCACAGGTTGAGCAGCGAGGATCGGAGTACGGGGGTGTAAACAGGCGAAGTGAAGAGTTGCTAATTTTAGGATCCTTAGATATGCATCTTCATTTGCATATTTCCATCACGTTACACACACCGCTTCTACACGCTCTATATGTCCTTCCTATTTTGAGATGTTTGATGTGTGAATGTTATTTTCTTTAAAACTCAGACTCGAAGCATGACTTCTTTTGTATTTAAATATCTTTTCCAATTTATTTAAGTCTTCCGCTGTATTTAAATGAGAAAATGTTTGGCAAAACCTGAACATCAATGTAACGCAACTCCAAATTAGGGAAGGTCAGTTGGGGGCATTACAGAGGTGGTATCAGAGCTTGAGTTTTTTAGTTTTAAACAATTTGAAATCATTTTGAAAACTTTGAGTCTTAGAAGTGTTTTGATTTGAGAGTCGGTTGAAGTGTCCGGTCACGTTTACACCCTACTCCATCCTGTGCCACCTGAGGTACGTTGTAAAATTTTGAAATTTCCTGCTTGCAATTTGAGTATGATTTGAATATTTTGAAAGTATTTGAGTATGGATTGAAAGTGACTTGAGGAGTTTAAAGAAAATGGTATTTATGTTGATTAAAGAAGTTAAGTTGTTTGATTTGTGTTGATTTCGTGTTAAGCAAGAGTGCTAACACTGATTATTTGATGAATTGAGTTGAAGGTTATAGGTTTTGAGAATGAAATTTGGAAGTCGTTTTGATTTGAGAAAGTCTGAGATTGTGAAAATTTTTGAAACTATTTTAATTTGGCACCGGTGAGGTGACCCTTTTTGTAAGTGTGGTTTGAAACTGACTTGATAGATTTTTGAAATTATTGCAAGCAGTGTGAGTTTTGGTGTAATGGCTATAGATGTGCTAAATTGGGTATTGAGCTGTAGTGTGGTGTATGTTGGTGTTGAATAAGGGTTAATTAAGATGGATCAGGATTAACTAGTTAACTGTGGGCCTTGAAAAGGCATTGACTTTGGGTTGGTTGGTTGTTGCGAGTTGGTGTTGTAAGGGTGGAGTGAAACGACACCCGTGATTGATTGAACTTAGAACTTGACTTTTGGGTTGTGAAATTGAAAATTTCTTTGTTTACTTTGGTTTGATTAAGTAGTGAGAGTGAGTTGACTTGTGGAAAACTACAAGTCAACATATAGGTGTACAGAATGTACACGGTGAGCCTGGCAGATGCAGTCAGACTCGGAGTTGAGTCAGTTTGTCTGTGCGAGGATCCGAAGGGACCTCGACATGGTGTATCGGAGGCCAGTAGTCGCCCCGAGACACAGAGAGTCATGCATGGTGTTATTTTGTTGACCTTGGGACTGACCGTTTGTTGTTGTTGTTGTTGTGACAGATGGACCCGCTGGAGAGACTAGTCAGACGATTCCGGGAGCACCTTCCTTTTTCTGAGGAGAACCTCGCATCAGCCCTAGTGGACTATTTAGCTCTGTGGGAGAGAGTGCGCTACTCCGGAGTCACAGATCGTGAGGCAGTGGAGAGGACACTTAACCTTGTGCCGGATCGATGGAGCAATTGGGTGATGTCTTTGACCAGATGGCATTGTGATAGTGTGACGGGCACAGTACGGAGTTTCCGATGTTTTATGGCGGATTTGATTCAGAAGGTTATTGCGGAGGGGAAACCTTCACCAGCTTCTTCCAGAGGCACTCAAGCATCAAGGACCAGAACCTCGTCGCCGTAGTGGACTCCAGCCTCACCGCCTGCACCATCTATAACTCATGTTTAACCTACACATGTACCTGCTTATGATCCATACAATTTTTGTGATTTCTCCACAGCATCGGTTCAGTTTTTGCCGCAGTACCAGGATCTGACGAGACCTCTAGGATGTCATGGTCCGCCAGCACCATCTTTTCAGCTGCCGCAACAGGATATCAGAGGGAACAGTGCAAAGATGTGGTCAAGACCGACCGTGAGTGGTTGGGAGGACATGTTTGGAGGTTACGGGACCAGTCATGGCTACGGGACTAGACATGCGCCGATTTTCTTATCCAGTGACATTGAGGGTAGCTGAGAGAAGAGGACAGTGGTCCAGGATAAGGGTAAAGGAAATATGAAATCTGAGGAGGAAGAGGAGGAGGAGGAGGATCCGTCTAAGGGATCCGAGTGAGAGATGTTACGACTTCCAAATTTTAGTTGTTATGTAATTAGATTGGACATCTTTACGATGTTACTGTTGTACCTTGTTATGTTTTGTGGTTCTTTATTGTGATGTATGGTGAGAGGATGATTGTAGTTTGGGTTTATTTGGATATTGTTGGATTGCCTTGATTATGCTATTGATGATGGTTGTTTAGAGCTTTGATTTGGTGTTGGATAATGTTGTTGATTATTAAGGTGGATGTTATATTGAGATTATTATGAAGTTCTAATTGGTGTTGTTTTGAAGAGAGAGATAATAGAGTTCTAAGACCAAGGACGAGGTAGAGGACGCGGCCGAGGCAGAGGCTGTGGGCGAGGCTGTGGAAGAGGCAGAGGATGCGGGAATCAAGGGTATGATGAATATGAAGTGCTGTCTGATGATGACAGTGCAGCAGCACCAGGCGGACATTTTCCACCACCGCACGGAGGAGTACCAGAGACTTCCTCAGTCAAGTGGGTGGAGACATTCAGGAAGCAGCAGCCTCCCACATTTGACGGGACAGGAGGCCCAGTGGCTGCAGAAGACTGGATTGGAGAGCTTGAGAAGATCTTCAAGTATATGAGGTGTTCGGAGGCAGAGAAAATCAACCATATGTCTTATCAGTTGAAGGGAAAAGCCGATAGATGGTGGGAGACATACGTGAAGTCGGTAGCACCTGAGGAGAGAGATCAGCTAAACTGGGATAGATTTAAAGAAGCTTTGTACGAGAAATACATTCCGAACCAGTACTGGAAGGAGAGGGAAGTAGAGTTCTTCCTATTTGAGCAGGGGAAGTTGTCTGTGGAGGACTACGACACCAAGTTCAGTGAGTTGCTCCAGATGGCGCCGCATCTGGCGGATACGCCACAGAAAATGGCAGAGAAATTCAGAGATGGATTGTGCGAGGAGATTCGCATGCAGCTGGCAACCATGAAAGGGGTTGAGTTACCAGGAGTTGTTGAGTCATGCTTTGGACATAGAGGCGTCCAAAGCATGACCCAACAACTCCTGGTAACTCAACAAGAAGAAGATGCCCGAATGGGAAGTACAGGAGGTACAAGCCCCAACCCCTATTTAGAAGAGGAAATGGGAAGAGCCGTCGAGGCAGTTCGTGCAATGGCAAGGCAACCAGAAACGCCAAGATCAAGGCCGGCAGCAAAATTTCCAAGGGAGGCATGATAATCAACATCAGAGGAATAACCCCCAGATGGCCCCGAGGCGTGATCAGAGAGACGCAGGCCAACAGAACTGCCAGAGATGTGGCAGGAGACACACCGGAGATTGTCAGCGGAATGCAGTTAGGTGTTTTAACTGGGGGACAGGGTCACTATGCCAGCCACTGTCTGACGCCACAGGCACAAGGTGGAAATCGCCAGAACTTTCAGAGATCTGCTAACCAGCAGCTAAGAGCGATCAGGGGTCACCGCCAGCCTTGGAGAGGCAATGTTGGAAACCAAGGAGGAGGCCGACAGGGTAACCAAGCTCCACCAAGGAATCAGGAGGGGAACCAACAAGGTGGAGACGGGCAGTCGATGAGGGCCAGAGCATATGCCTTGGATGGCAACCAAGACGAGGGAAATTTGGCAGGTATGGGATGCATTAATGATATACCTGTTATGGTATTATTTGATACTGGAGCATCGCATACATTTATTTCTTTTGCATGTGTTGAGGCACTAGAACTTAAGGTAGAAAAGAGTAGTCAAGACTTGAACGTAGCGATACCTTTAGGAGAAACCACTATTTCTACCTTAGTATGCCGAGACTTGAGAATCAAGTTAGATGAGAACGAAATCCGAGTGGCAAAGCTGAATGTGTTGGATATTCACGATGTGGATGTGATCCTAGGGATATATTGGCTGTCAGAGAATAAGGCGACGATCTTGTGTCGCGAGAGGAGAGTGATTATTCCGCAGCAAGGGAATGAAGAGTCGTTTGTGCATGGGTTTAGGAGAAGGCAGAGAGTGCCTGTGATTTCAGCAATTCAAGCAACGAAGTTGCTACATAAGGCAGAAAATCAAGCCTTGTTGGTATATTTAGAAGGAGAGGAGAAACCAGAGCTAACAGTTCAAGATTTGCCTATAGTGAGGGAGTTCGAGGATGTGTTTCCGAAGGAACTACCGGGTTACCACCAGACAGGTAGGTAGTGTTTACTATTGATTTGGAACCGAGAGCGGCACCAAATTCCAAAGCACCGTAGCGTATGGCCCCGAAAGAATTGCAAGAGCTGAAGGTCCAACTCCAAGAGCTGTTGGACATGGGTTATATTCGGCCTAGCGTGTCACCATGGGGTGCACCGGTCCTTTTTGTGAAGAAGAAGGACGGGTCGATGCGTATGTGCATTGATTACCGGGAGTTGAATAAGCTGACGCTAAAGAACCAATATCGTTACCAAGGATCGATGATCTATTTGATCAGCTCAAGGGAGCAAAGGTCTTTTCTAAGATCGATCTTCGATCGGGGTATCATCAGTTGAAGATCAGGAAGGAGGACATTCCGAAGACAGCGTTCAGAACTAGATATGGTCATTATGAGTTTATAGTAATGTCGTTTGGACTCACAAATGCTCCGGCTGTGTTCATGGACTTGATGAATCGAGTATTTCATCCATATCTCAATAACTTTGTTTTAGTGTTTATTGATGACATTCTGATATACTCGAAGAGCAAAGTAGAACACGAGCAACATCTGAGAATGGTGTTACAGACCTTGAGGGATGAGAAGCTGTATGCCAAGTTCAGCAAGTGCAAATTCTGGTTGAGGTAAGTGACATTCTTAGGTCACATTGTTTCAGCTGATGGAATCAAAGTGGATCCAGCTAAGATTCAGACGGTGATAGATTGGAAATCACTGACGACGCCGAATGAAATTTGCAATTTTCTCAGTTTAGCAGGTTATTATAGAAGATTCATCGAGTGCTTCTCGAAGATTGCGAAGCCAATGACGCAGTTGCTTCAGAAGGGTGTGAAGTTTATATGGATGGAAGAGTGTGAAGAGAGTTTTCAGAAGTTAAAACAGTTACTAAGGATCGTACCTATCCTAGCAGTGCCTGAATCGGATAACAATTTTGAGGTTTACACCGATGCATCTAAGAATGAGCTAGGTTGTGTGTTGATGCAAGATGGAAAGGTGATAGCTTATGCATCGAGGCAGTTAAGACCGCACGAAGTGAATTATCCAACTCATGATTTGGAGTTAGCGACCGTAATCCATGCGTTAAAAATTTGGAGACATTATCTTTACGAAGTTAAGTGTGCCGTATTCACTGATCACAAGAGTTTGAAGTACTTCTTCAAGCAGAAGAATTTGAATATGAGTCAAAGGAGATGGCTAGAACTCATAAATGATTACGATTTAACGATAAACTATCACCTAGGGAAGGCAAATTCAGTAGCTGATGCCTTGAGCAGGAAAGGGGAAGCGCAGTTAGGCTGTATGCTTACAAGAGAAGGCAGACTGATCAGAGAGTTTGAGAAACTTAGTTTGGAAGTGATATCGCCTTCGGAGAGGAAGAAGTGTGAAGAGGAGACGCAGAAATCTGAGAGAAAGAATCGTTGAGGCACAAAGAGGAGACGCAAAAATTGAGAAGTGGCGTCAGAAGTTGAGAGTCAAGCCGGTGGGAGAATATCGGGAGGCAGCAGATAGTGCTTTACTGTTCAGAGACAGAATCTTGGTGCCAAACAGTGAGGAGTTAAGGAACGAGATTCTAAGTGAGGCTCACGATACACCGTATACCGCTCACCCAGGAAGTACTAAAATGTACCAGGATTTGAAAACCAAGTACTGGTGGGATGGTATGAAGAAGGATGTAGCCTTATATGTAGAGAAATGTTTGTCTTGTCAACAAGTTAAAGCGTTACATCAGCGGCCGTACGGGAAATTGCAGCCGTTGGACATCCCTGAGTGGAAATGGGAACATATCACCATGGATTTTGTGACTGGGTTACGAAAGTCACAGAAAGGGAATTCAGTGATATGGGTCATAGTGGATCGTCTAACAAAGAGTGCTCACTTTCTACCAATCAGAGTGAATTATGGGTCAGATAAGTTGGCTCAGATATATGTCCGAGAGATTGTCAGACTGCATGGAGTGCCTAAATCTATTACGTCTAACAGAGATGCAAAGTTCACATCTCGATTTTGGATGAGCTTACAACAGGAGTTGGGGACTCGCCTGAATTCCAGCATGGCGTTTCACCCTCAATTCGATGGTCAATCCGAGAGAACCATTCAAACTCTCGAGGACATGTTAAGAACGGTAGTTTTGTACCGAGGAGGCAGTTGGGAACCGATTTTGCCTTTGATTGAGTTTGCTTACAATAACAGCTATCAGGCAACCATCGGGATGGCTCCCTATGAGGCATTGTATGGAAGAAAGTGTCGTTCGCCTCTGTACTGGGATGAAGTAGAAGAAAGAAAAGTAATCGGACCTGACGCTGTAAGTGAGATGATTGAGATAGTCTGTCAGATCCGAGAGAGGATCTGAGAAGCCCAGAGCAGGCAGAAGTCCTATGCCCACTCGAGGAGGGCTGAACTATGTTTTGAAGTAAGAGACAAGGTATTCCTCAAAGTTTCACCTTCCAAGGGAATAGTAAGATTCGGAGTGAGAGGTAAAATGCGACCGCGCTATGTGGGACCCTATGAAATTTTAGAGCGCATTGGTCCAGTAGTGTATCGGTCAGCACTACCCCCGAGTATGGGTAACGTGCATAGTGTGTTTCACGTATCTCAACAGAGGAAGTATGTTTATGACCCCAAACACGTGATTTGCCAGGAGGAAGTGGTTTTAAGTCCAGATTTGCAATATGAATAGCGGTCGAAAGCGATTTTGGACCACAAAATTCAGGAACTGAGAAATAAGTCGATACCGCTCGTAAAGGTGCTATGGCGTCACCATGGGCGTGAAGAAGCGACTTGGGAGTTAGAGGACAAGATGGAAGAGAAGTATCCCGAGCTTTTCAAAGCATTTTAAATTTCGGGACGAAATTTTTATATGGGTGAGGGGATGTAATACCCCAAGTGTAATTAAGCTCTTGTATTGCTTAATTATTTTAATAAAGAGAAATCCTCCTTAATTTTGAGCAATTATTATTTGAGAGCTTTCGATTTCATTTTATTCGCGATTGCGTAATCGAATTACATAAATCGAACTTGGATTTATTTATATAAATTGGAAGGAATAATCAAGTTTTATTGGATTTAAATGAGAGGGGAAATTTGAATTATGGAGTGGAGGAATAATTTTATTATTTTAGAGAATATTATGAAATTATTGGAAATTTTTCTTTGAATATTGGAGAATAATAAGAATTTTGGGAATTTGATACTGAAATATACATATATATATATATATATATATATATATATATAATGTGAGATGGAAATTATATTATAGACAAATATATAGGAGAATTTCACTTCATTTTCACTCACCTTATTTCCAAACTAGAGAGAGAAAGAGCTACACATTTCCCAGCCAAACCCCCACCTCGTCAGCCCCTTTCCCGGCAATATTCCGGCCGACTTCGGCCACCCCAGACTGTGAGACCACTGCCATTCGATAGATCTTCCTTCAAGCTTTGTATCGAGCTACAGTGGATTCCGAGAGGACGAGAATTGAAGGAGATATCAAAGAGAGAAGGTAAGGGGTTTATCAACCTTGATTTTCCGGGTTTAAGAGATAGATCATATTATTCAGCCATAGATTCGAAGTTTGGTCGATAGTAATGTGTTCCTTATCGTGTAGGGATCATTTTGACACCGAGAGTTGCGAATTTGATCACCGGAATCGCGTTCCACCGCCGTGAGAAGGTTTTTCAGTGAGCCCTCTTCCACCCTTCGTTTCTTGCATTTAATTCGTGTTCAAAGGCTTGAATTGTGTTCTAGGATGTCTAGGAACCATTTATATGTGATTGCATGTGAAATCGGTTGGTTAAATTGTGAGAAAAATGGAGTTTCAGGCCCTGTTTTCCGGCGAGTTCGCGAAGGAGACGACCTGTCCCGAACAGGACGAAAGCATCCCACTCGGGACAGGGGTCTCGTCCGGAACATGCAGGATCCCACACGGGATCACAGTCCCGAACGGGACAGAATGGTCCCGTTCGGAACCCGTGTTGTTGTGCCGGCGAACTTCACTATTTTGCCCCATTTCTTGATTCATTTCAAACCTTGTTCGATCCATGAGTTATTATTACGATTATAGGAGTATATTAGATGTAAGAGCATGCGTTGGAATGTGATTGAGTCGTTAATATCATTGATTTGGATCGAAAGAAATTATGGAAACCATGTTTAGTTTGAGTTTGATTATGAGTTGGTTACTTGGATTTGGTTGAATTCGCCATTGTCCTAGATCGTCTATCCTAATTTAGACATCCTTGATTCTTGTAGAAGTTTAAAGTTGAGGAGTTGAGCTCAATTAGCGGGAAAAGCATCTATATTTGAAAGTCTAGCACCAGGTGGGAAACTATTTGAGTATAAAAATAAAAACGTAATTTTCTTTCCAAACGTGTTAAAATGTTTTGTTTTAAATGAGATGCTATGCATGTTTTGTGCTATTATATCTATCCTCTATCAATTTCCATCGGTAGAGAGTTATACTAATGAGTTTAGAACCAAGATGGTACTGTGCTAGAACTCATTAAGTTCGAAGTGGGGTGAAAAGCCCCCACAAATTATGAAGTGGGGTGAACAACCCCCAAATATTGTGAAGTGGGGTGTACAGCCCCCACATATTTTTATGAAGTGGGGTGAAAAGCCCCCACATGTTTTGGATCCAGTTGTGGTTAAACGATCGGATCTCAAGGGTAAATTCTGAGACTAGTGCACTTAGATAACAGTAGGTTGAGTGTGCATTCATTCCTAACTGATCATCGTAACTTGGAAGTCGGCCAACTTCCAGTTACAACACTGTAAACAGATATAATATCATGTAAAATAACACGTGCAAATAAAATGTTTTGGATGTCACGGTTTCTTTCAATAAAACCCCGTGTACATCCATGTGAGTTGCATAACATTCTTATATATAAATGTATGTTTTCGGGCATATTTTCCATTGGGTACATTAGTACTCAGCCCCTCGTGTTATTTCTAAAACGCGCAGGTTGAGCAGCGAGGATCGGAGTACAGGGGTGTAAACAGGCGAAGTTAAGAGTTGCTGATTTTAAGATCCTGAGATATGCATCTTCATATGCATATCTCCATTATGTTACACACACCGCTGCTACACGCTCTATCTGTCCTTCCCATTTTGAGATGTTTGATGTGTGAATGTTATTTTCTTTAAAACTCAGACTCGATGCATGACTTCTTTAGTATTTAAATATCTCTTCCAATTTATTTAAGTCTTCTGCTGTATTTAAATGAGAAAACGTTTGGCAAAACCTGAACATCAATGTAAAGCGACTTCAAATTAGGGAAGGTCAGTTGGGGGCGTTACAAATTTTTATCTCTCGATCCTTCAATTTAAAATAGATTCGAAAACTAAATCAAAGAGTTTAGGATTTGAACAATTGAATCAAAATATGTACACAAATGGTGAAACCCTAGAACCTCGTAAGGTTTCTAGCCTAGAATATGAAATATGACATTGACACAAAAAGTAAAGATTGTATTAATGAAAACTTAATGGAAAAAAAATACAAAAAACAAAGGTTTGATCCAGTCTTCAACTCTTGGAAACTTGAAAATAAAAACCAGGATTATTAAAGTAATCTAAAACATTAGTTTATATAATAGTAGAGTTAGGCCTTGAGGTCTTGAACTTTAGGGGTAAGTAGGATATGGTAATATCTTCACAAAATTTGCCCATCAACTAACAAAATTGCATTTCAGCTCTAACACCTTCGCGACGGCAAAACAAGCTTGTGTCAAATTGATTTTCACGTCGAACACTTCTGCATCGACTGACATGGATCTACATCGGTCGATGCAGAACTCTTCTCCAAATTCTTCATTGATTCCTCTTGCATCGACCGATGCAATGGTGTGTCGGTCAAAACAGGGGCTTTTATGGCAAAATTCTTCATCTTTTCTCCAACTTACCTCATTTTCAATGTATTTTCCTGCTCCAAAGCATACTCATGCTCACTTATTGAACTAAAATTACTAAAATTGCATAAAAGAAATAAGAAAACAGTGCGATAAGTGAGTGCAAATATGAGCTCATCAATCTCCCCTAACTTAAACACTTAATTATCCTCAATCAACAGAAAGAATAAACCGAAAGCTCAAGTAGTTGAAAACTGTAACAATCCCACCAAGGTGTTCCAGAACAAGGAGAGGATCTGGTCTCTGATCCTGCATTGCTGGTGTTTGAGAAAACTTTAACACGGACGGACAAGCGTGTAAAAGATCTTCCCTACGTATTAAGTCATGATAGAATGAATGAGGCTGAAGGTGAAACAAAAGAGGAGCCCGAGGTTGAAGAAACTCCATTGCAACCACTCTATCAATGAGAAAATCTACATCAATCAGTCGCCTTCCACATGTGATCAAGCAAGCCGGAACATATCCTTGTTGAATTAAAGGAGATCGAATTAGCCTTTCTTCATGCTACCATTCAGGGGAAGGGGAAGAAGAAGAAGAAATGTCGGCACATGGTTGTGGATAAGCTTTGGCAGACACAACACATGGAAGTGGATAAGTTGTGGCAGACCACAATGGATTTCTGTATCTTCAACGTCTCTGAGGCCCGATTGCTGAACTTCATGATGGTGGATGTTCTCGTGGATGTTTAACCCTTCCTTCCTTTTAATATGCTTTTATTAAAAGGGGGAGATTGAGTGTAACACCCCGCAATTTTTGCCGTCTTTCTATGCTAAATAATTATGAAACGACATTTAATCATGTGCAGCGATGAAATAAATTACGAACGAAGCATTCGGCCTATCTCTAATTATTTTTGGCCCTTTATTAAATATATGGGCTTGATGGATTATTTTGATCTAATTACTAAGTCACGAAGAAGCTTGGCTAGTGGACTCAATTATATATATTGCTACATATAATGTAGGCCCAAATAAAGGAAATAAAATAAGACTACTAGAAATACATGTATGTGGAATTAAGGCCCAATTTCTACCTTATTGTTATTAATTAATTCTATGAGAATATTCATTCGAGAATATCTCCGAGGAGAATTCTGGAAATTTAATTTCTTATTTTTCTCAAGGATTTTTGGTCCTATTATTAAAGTAGAGGGTTGTTATTAATTTCAAACCTTATATTATAACATAAGGAGGATTATCCATGTTAAATAAATCCCTAGGAATTAGATAATTAAGTGTGAAGGAAATTTACCTAAATAGACCTTCTAGAAAGTGAATGTATGCTAGGCAAATAAAATAATTGAGGGAAAAAAGGAGAAGGAAAGTATGGGGATATAATCATTTGATTTCTTTGGGAAAATGCATGGAAAATACATTTTTGCACTCCACCCCCTCCTCTCCCCCTCACTCCCACCGATCACCACCTTCTTCTTTCTCCATTTCTCTGCAACTTTTCATATCTAAACCTCCATGGAAGGAGCTCTAAGGTACAACCACATTGCAGCTCCCATAAACTACTCAAAATCCACTTAAACAACTTCCATTTTTACATCAAAACACTCCCCACACCTTCCTCTATCTATTGGCACCAAAAATCCTATCATTCAACACACATTAGGATCGACCACCTTCATGAATCGAGCTGGAGCTTGAAGATTTGGAGGCTACGCAAGGAGAGGAGCTCAAATTTACAAAAATTAAAGCTAAAAGAGGAGCATAAAGTCGATTTTCAAACCTTTGCAAAATCTGAGAATTTCTACTTCAAGTAACACCTTTCCTACCTCCCATTTAGTGTCCTTTAGATTTTTGTGAGCTTGCATGTAAGATCAAGAAGCCCCATTTCAAATTTGATGGCATTTGGTTGAGATTTGACAAAGATATGTTTGTGTGTGATATATGTGTATGAATGGTATTGCTAGAGCATGAATGAGCCCTTGCATGTATGATCTAAGATGAGATTAATGTATATATATGATTGTGTGATAATTTTTAGGCATGTATAAGTCTGATATTAATGTTTATGGAGCATGCAACTTGATTAAACCGGGTTTTGGGGGAAGGCATGAGATTTGAACAATTCCTGAAAAATCCTAGTTTCTGTACTAAATGTTTAAGCAGTTTAGATATAGTAAATGAACTTTTATTTAGATGATTTTCGGATATGTCATACTTTAAGATGTTAAGAGTATTTTTCAACTGGGTTCACTCAAAAATATTAAGTGGTTTGAAAGGTAAACGTTTTACAAAATCGAGTGTCTTTCTATGACAGTCTGCCTTGTTGGTGCTGTGCAGAAGAATGTACTCATCATTTTACTTTAAAATTTTATATGTATAAATAAGACCTACTTAAGAGTGTCTCTATACATTTAAGATCAAAATACTTTGTATTGATGTCGTGGTGAATTTTTCAAAACAGACCCCTGTTTCTCAACACATTCACACCCCCAAAAATGATTAAACTCCCCCGACCTAACCGTAGCACATTTTTTAGATTCGTCAATTGGAGAATGAACCTAAATGAGTCTAATATGATAATATAGAGTATGAGAATGATATGATCAATGAGCATGAAGTTACGATTTCTGGTTGCTCTCTACGCAAAGCTGAAAGTCCATAATATTTCTAAGTATGAGGATTAATTTCCTAAGTATACTCCCACAATATAATGGGACATTATAAAATTATAGAACATGTTTATAACTTGCATGAGTGCTTAATATGCATATTCACACTTGAACTAAGGTGTTTGAGCTTTATGAAGTTGCATGACTACATGTTTGCATTTGATAAGAGCAACATGAAATTGCTAATTGACATGGAATCAAGCATGTTAAATTGATTGATGGAATGAATGAAATGAAATACATGATCTAAGTTGAATATTTTGTGATATGTAAAATGTTATCAAGAATGATATTATGTAAATTAAAATATATGATGAGCAACATGAAATTGTTAAGTGACATGGAATCAAGCATGTTAATTTGATTGATGGAATGAATGAAATGAAATACATGATCTAAGTTCAATATTTTGTGATATGTAAAATGCTATCATGAATGATATTATGTAAATTAAGATATATGATGAGCCATGTACATATGATGAGCCATATGCTCAGAAGTTGATAGATGAAGCATGAAAATGGTTAAGTATAATAAACCTAACCGTGCTAATCATATGAGTTGAGCTAAATAGATTATTTGAGTTGAATGAGATGTATGAATTGAATTGTACACCTAGTAATTAAATGTTATAATTTATGTGTGGTTGATTTGGGAAATAAGTCATCCACTAGTGGGACAAAGTGAGTCTAACATCCACCAAATAAGGTGGGCACTACTTTATCCTATCAAAATGAATTTTTAAAAAAGGATTTCCAAAAAATGAAAAGCATAATTTAAGCATGGAACACCGTAAAATATTTTGGTACCATTATGAATGATATGATATGATTGTGAGCACGGACTTGGGTTGAGTTTACTCTCCCTTGATTTGTGGCAATTGTTTGGTGGATAAGGTGTTTGGGGTCAGTTTCCCCCATGTACTCACTTGGGGCCAGTTTTTCCCTTGTGATTTATAAGACTAATGCATTAGCCCAAAGGTTGTGTGAGCCTACCAGTTGTGGCTTGGATTCGATCCTTGCCGGGTGGATGGCGAGTGGCCACTCCCATCCTACCCCACTTGTGATATTGTGATTGTTGGAGAAATAACTGTCATGGTACCACTTAAAATGAGATGGGATGCATCCCTTGTGAGGTAATTGGTTTTGTGCATTCACAAGTTTATTTTACTAAAACCCTTGTGTATGCATGTGTGATGCGGTTTGTTCCATGATATTACATGTGTTATTTGTTTTCGGGACAACGTGACCACTGGGTACATTCGTGTACTTAGCTCCTATGCATGTTTTCCCTACGTGCAGGTGACAGGTGATGAGGTGTGGTAGCGGCATTGTGGCAATGGGGATATCAAGGGGTTCGATTGTGAACCTTGTCTTTTGATCATGTAATCCTTGCTATAAAACATTTAACTCCTTTTGACAAATATTATGTTGAGGCATGGCATGCTACCACTTAATCTTTTGAATGAAGTTTAACTAGTGAGCCTTATTGACTCTTGAAAACCAAATTGTTTTGTTATGATCCCGCTTTCGGCATTACACTCCATTCATGGCATGTGATCATTTAAATTCTTGTTTTTTTTCATTTGGTATCGAGCAAGGGAATTATGTCTTCATACATGGTTCCATGGATTTTGATTGCTTATTGGATTTAATTGTTTCCAAGTCGTACTTGGCATAAAATCCGCGTGGAGGTCATTATTTGAAATCTTGTTGTTTAATCCTCACTAAGCATGCTTAGTTGTTTATTGCTTCCCACACCTTCTTGAAGATCATTGTGTTTAAATTTCTATTGCATGATAAATTCTCGATTCCATCTTCAAAATCAAGCCACTACTTCTTTATTCAAAACGATAATTGCTTCCGCTATTTGATGAATTGTTTTAAATCACTAATTCCCTTAGCGTGCATTGTTCGCACATGAGACCGTCGCATAGACCGGTTTGGGGGCGCGACATTGAGAGTGTCAAAGTTATATACGAGTTTAACACTAGGATGTTAAACCTAAGTATGACTTTGACACCATAGTGCTAATCTTATCCTCCCTGCAAGTTGTTACAACTAACTCTTATTTTCAAGAGATTGACTGTAACCCTAATTCCACATGATTTTTCTGTTTCTATTTATTAGGGAACATATATCTCATTATTACTAACCTTATATTATCATATATTGTTGCTTTTCTTGTTCCTAAATATTAGGGAATGCCCCAAGTTCAAAACTACTTCATCACGTGAACTTGTGGAGATCAAAGTTTGTGTTTAGGTCAAGTGGAAGTGAGAGAATCTTCGTGTAGCACGTCCAAGAAGGTGGAAAGGTAGATACGAAGGTCGTGCGTTCCAATGAAGAATAAAAAGGCACGTCTAACTTGAAGAAAATTGAGCGATTACATTATTCAAAGACAAATTCTCTTCAAGATCGATCCTGCTTTGCCTGTTCTTTCATTCTCTCACAATTAACTTATACTCGACGGAATCCATCTCCAGATAAGTGTGTCCTACGATAGAGGAGTTGTGCATGAGTCTTGTGTGCAGATTGTTGACTACGTTGTCCGAGGTGTTCTCAACATCTGTGCAGATTTTATGCTATTTATTATTTATTTTCCTGTGTAAACTCATTTTATATAGTAATTTAATTTTTTTTGCCACAAGGCACTCTGGGAAATAGTACCCAGAAAATTATAAATTGTGCTATACTCCAACACCAACATCCTACTCTAACATCTTAGTGGTACTCGTAAACTCGGGCACAAATTCTTCATACATCACTACTAGTTTTACACGAGCACACTAGGTATTTTACCAAATTAGTAAACAACTTCAACACATGTAAGAGAACATGATTCTATCACCAAAGTGATACGACCCACTTTACATCATTTCACGACATGTATACCATAATCATCTACTCGTAATGAAAATCAATCTTATATTATTTAATTTATGAAAAACTAAATATACACATTTTGAAATTACTCAAATTCTAATAGTTCCAATTTTCTTTTTCTATATATTTATATATGCGCGTGGGGTAAACTATACCTTTTTACATGTGAAGAAATAGGAATGAATGATTCACACCGTTGAATATTTAAGACTAACAATTTTAACTCGAGCGGCGCAAGAACAACATTTTCACATTGTCTAGGAATCTCGTGCCTTTTCATTATGTACGAACATAAAAAATAATACTTAAAAAATAATAATAGACAATTGAAATATAATGATGTGATTAGTCAACACGTGTTGTAATTGCAAATAAAAAAGTCGTTATTACTTAGTTATTTATTTCATACAATTACTGGTCCCAATTTATACACTCAGCTATCGAATTCTTTAACTATTTAAATTTGCGACACCCAATTAGAATCAATGGTCCCAAATCTAAGTAGCCCCCTACATTCAAACACTAAATTTTTTAATTGTAATGTGTCATACCCACGAATAAAGCACAAACAATAAGTTAGTATTTATTCTTACATTTCACAATTAATTTATCTTTCGGGACCACAAATTTTGCAATAGACCGACCATCATGATCGCGAACCCTATATTTTAACAAATTTAATAAAAAAAATATGTATTAATAATCTAGGATAAGAAAGATAGTTTTGGTATTGATTTAGGCATCCAAAAAAAAAAATTAATTTAGGATTTGAAGATTTTTAAAATTCTGTATTGAGAAGTTTTATAATTTTTCAAGATCATATATTAAGAGTTTAAGAAATTACTTTCATGTCTTGAATTTAAAATTCATTTAATTACATATTAAATCAATATTCTTGGTTATGGATTGATAATACTCTAAAAGAAATTAACACAGATTTTTTTTGAATATGTAAGCGAAAATTCCTCTTAGTTGTCTTGATTTATTGAATTTCAAAAAGAAATTGCGAAAATCGAAGACAGTTATAGTATTATCTAAAAAAGAAAACATTTATAGTAAAAAATGAAATTGCAAGGTGCGTTAGAAGAAAAAGGAGAAATTTAATGGTCAAGGGACTACGTGTGTATATATATATATATATATATATATATTGGGAGCGGATCCAGTGAGAAAGATCTTAACGTGAGAAAGTGAGAAAGATACTTGATTGCATTCACGGCATTGCTTGATTGCATTCAAGTCGTTGCTTGATTATTTTGTTGCTTGATTGCGTTTTAATTGTTGCTTGATTAAATATCAACCATTGATTTTTTTTAGATCTGATGGACATGATTCATTCTTTTTTCTTACAGGGAGATTTTTTTTTATATGATCCCTCCTCTATATATATATATATATATATATATTCTACCAAACCCTAAATACTGTGGATTAGTCGATTTTCTAAGAAAATATAATTATTTATAGTACTGAGAAAAGTGTGTAGTAAAAACTAAAACATAATCGGTCGATATCATTCGCATATATAATAATATATTTATAATAATTCCGTAACTAATTAAATTTGTCCGCACATAATAATGTATAAAATATTGATCAAGAAAATTCTTCCAAACTCCAAGCACCATGACTATTGACTAGATTAATTAAGACTCTTTAAAACTTATATATTTATTTATTTAGAAATAGAGTGTGTGTTAATGTAAACATTGTGAAATTGCACTAAATTAGTTGGAATGTGCCCATGTGATTATTAACTTTTCATTTGTTTAGCAGAACTTTCATAGGCCACGTGCAATTTGTTAAAGTTAGTATTTTAATTATCTTTTCCTGAAAATGATGGATGTTAATTAGGGGTGGTAATTTGTACTGACCGGATTCTTATCGTGTCAATTCGTTATCGATCTCATTCATTAAGGTCAAATTCGTATCCGATCTGTTAAGAAAAATCAAAATTCGTATCCGTATCCGATACGTTAAGCTTAAATCCGTATCCGCACGAATCTGATCCTTATTCATTAAGGATCCGATAAGTATCCAATCCAAATGATCCGTTATGAATCCGATCCGATAAAGATCCGATAATAATTCAATCGAATTAATTTAATAAGAATCAATTTCAATAAACACAATTATAATCCAATAAAAATTTGATAAGATAATTCCAAATATTTATATTTGATTGTTCAGATTTGTGTTGGATTCATTTGAAACTAAAATCATCAATCAAATATCCCAAGATATATAGATTGATCTTAAAATTCAAATACCAATGATCAAACTTGCTCATTTCTAAATAATGATCAATCATTCACCTTAGTCGTCAATGATCCACTTACAATTTTGACGGAGATAAATATTAATTAAAACTTTAAAATTTATAACAAATAAAATAAATTATAATAAATACCTTTCATCTATGATGAAGAAATTAGAAGTAAAGACAATGAATGAATATTTAGACAAATCTACAATACTTTCATTAATATTTAAATTTAAGATCTCACCAGTTAGTTAACCGGCATATACAACTTAATCGTTGAGAAAAAAATTATTAAATTTTGATAGTAGAAGAAAATAAATATTAAAAAATATAATGAATAGATAAATAAATACATTTTTTGGTGGTGAACTAAAAAAATGAGACACGGATAATGAAGAACCAAAGTGATTTGAGTTTTTGGAAGAACTCTAAATCTAAACTGATATATCAAAATCAATTAATTAATTATTGTATTTAAAAAATAAATAATTTTTATTAATTTATTAACGAATATCCGTATCCGATCCGAATCCGATCCAAAATTTTTGTGTCCTTATCGTGTCTATACGATAAGGATCCATATCCGATAAGCCTCAATCCGTATCCATTATTATCGTGCGAATTTGTGTCGAATTATCGAATCGGATAAAAAAAAATTGTCATCCCTAATGTTAATGCATTGATCAATTCCTTTCATTCATATATTGTAAAGTTCCCACTTCTCCCTACAAAACCAGCTTGTAAGGAAGGGGAGCTTCACCATTATATAGTGGTATATTCTCAGGTCCATGGTCGATGTGGGATGATTCAACACACCCCCCTCACGCATTATCAGGATAAATTGGTCCCATCATTGGGATAAATCAAGTCCTGTCATTAGGACAAATCGAGTCCCACGTCGAATCGAATTTGGCTCTGATACCATGTAAAGTTCCCCACTTCTCCCTACAAAACCGACTTGTAAGGAGAGGGGAGCTTCACCATTATATAGTGGTATATTCTCAGATCCATGGTCGATGTGGGATAATTCAACATATATTATGTTTCAAGTATAATAATTGAAAATTGATTTAATTAACAAAATATAAGGGATAAATAGGTGTGATTTTCAAGAGTGTGCCCTAAAAAAATAATTTAAAATATTCAAAAGATAGTTTCATTATCAATTAATAATATGCAGAGCGTGGTTTGTTCGATATTGGTGTTATAATGGAAAATAATGCGGGTGAAACCATAGCTACTTCTGCAAATCTTACTGTTAGACCAAATACAATTTCGGAATTTGAAGATTATATTAGAACATATTATAAAATTTATTTGTGTTTGCAAGAAAATTTGAGTATGATAATTGTTAGAGTCCCGAAATAAGAGTATGTAATATGCAGAAAAAGTAAGTTTGGTTATGCATGCATGTAGATAATAAATGTTGTTCACTCTCCACAAGAAAGATCACAGACAATACTTCAACCGAAAACCCACAGATAAGTTGGCAGAAAGATTTTACTTAATGTAAGAACGATTCTTTCCAAGTTTTAGGAATCCAAAATGATAGATTCCTAAGCAACTTATTGGTCTCTGAATGTTGCAGACTTGTAGAAACCACCATATTCAAATCAACTCTTTAAGGGTTTACGCTGACACATTCTTCTTGTATCATTATTTGGTCTTCACCATTTTTCTTTTTCTCTGGAAACCTGTTTTGAACTTTGCCGCTGACAACTTATCAGTTTTCAATCACTTCAGCACATGCAAATGCCGCTGACTATGAGATTCAAACTTATGCAATATTTTACTTCTATTATAACTCGATAATTAATCTATATAGAAACTAAACTCATATTTAAAGACTTGTCAGTTCTATATAATTTAACCTACTAACGTAATTCCTAACCGTTCTTTATCAAACTTCTAAAATAAATGAGGGGAAGTCTTTGAAAATCAATTTAAAAAAAACAAAGAAGAATCAATTCTAATATTTCAAGTCCAAATTCGATAATATGCTTTTTTTAATTACCATTTTTCTTATATTTTAGTGAGAATACTCCACCCAAAAAAAAAAACTTAAAACTGCATGGTTGGTTGTCGTTTATTCACTAATAATCAAATAATATACACGTATAATATTTATATGCATGTGCTTGTGTGACGTCTTCATAACCAATTGAATATATAATTAACTAGTTAAAAAAGTTTGATTCAAACTTTAACAAACATACCCTAACTTTTTGCCTAAAGCCTAAAGTAGTTCCAATACGACAATAAAAATTAGGAATTTATATTTAATATCTGAAATGCTTAGAGAGAGAGGACTTTTTGGAGCTACAATATTCATTATATAGACTGTAGTATTTAGATTTTCTTAATTTCTTCTTGAACAAGCACATGAAAATTGTAGGGCTTTTTTAATTTTTTTTAAGACAGAAGATTTGAAGTTACTAAGGTATAATATAATATATCTCAAAATTCTTCTCTAATCACATACTCCCTCTGTCCCGCCAGATTAGTCCATATTTCCATTTTCGTCTGTCCCACCAGATTAGTCCATTTTCCTAAAATGGAAAAAAATCTCCTCACATCAAGAAAATATTAATTCCACTACACTCACAAACATTGGTTTCTGTGCCGAAACCAAACTGGACTAATCTAATGGGACGGAGGGAGTACTTTTTACTGTATTTCTCAAATTTTATTCATCTCCGATAATAATTAACTTTTAAAGATCATTAAATAATCTTATCTAATAAATCAATCATAAAAATATTTTTTGTTATAAATAGATGGTAAATTAAAACAAATAAACTTATCAAATATAAAATATTAACAGTTAGGATTTTTGTTAGAGAAATTCTTCCTCACTTTTTGTGTTTTGGTGGGTTGTAAAAGTCATCTTAAGTCAGCTTCAGCAAGCATAGTCCTGACTGTCTCATTGAGTGTTTTGTTTCTCCGTTCGGCAAGAACATTCTTCTAGGGCGTTCTTGGAGCTGACTTCTCATGAGAAATGCCAACATCAGCATAAAAATCCATCAGAGGACCGTTGCAAAACTCAGTTCCATTGTCAAATCAAATTCTCTTCACGGTGACTCCCTTGTTGTTTTGCACTTGAAGGATGAACTCTGGAAGTTAAATCTTCACTTCATCCTTACTCTTCAACAACTTTACCCATGTGTATCTCGAGTAGTCATCTACCACAACGAGAGTGAACCTTTTTCCTCCAATGGTAGGTGGCTTGATTGGTCCGAATAGATCCATATAGAGCAGCTCGAGGATCCTGTCTGTGCTTGCTGTGATGGTTTATTTTTGAATGAAGCTCTTGTTTGCTTTCACATCTTGCACGCTCTGCAAACACCTTCTTCCTTCTTGAAACTGACTTGTGGTAGGCTTTCCACAAGCTTGTGTTTGGCTAAGTGTCTGATCGATTGGAAATCAGGTGGCTAAGTCTTTTATGTTATAACCAGTTGACTCCTTCTTGGGATAAGCTTGTTGTGACAAGGCACGTGTCAGGCTTCTCGCTCTCTCAATCCACGAACTAGAGACTACCTTTAAGCACAGTCTCCTTGGAGTCTTTGTCGTTGATCAAGAAATCTTCTTCGGCAAAGGTCACCTCATACCCAGATTGGATAAGATGACTGATACTCAGCAGGTTGTAGTTGAGGTTGGTGACTAAGGATACGTTGTTGATGGTGATTCTATTACACTCTAAGAATCCTTTCCCGGTTACTCTTCATTTCGAGTCATCTCCAAAACTGACTAGTGGTTCTCTTGACATCTTCAGTTTTGTTAGGAGATTTCTTTCTCCGGTCATATGGGCTGAACATTCACTATCCAAGATCCATGCTCTTTTCTTCTTTTTGAGCTGACTTTGGTGACCCTGTACCTGCAAAACAAATAAGGTTAGACTAAAGGTACCCGTATTTCTGCGGGTTCTGTAAGGTTAGTCTTATGGATCCATCCTTTGGGAATCCATACTTGTTTCACCTTAAACCTAGGTGTCACAACTTTCTCTCACTTTCTCTTCCTCTTTAGATAATTAATGTTATTTATATGCATGTTTGAAGGAAAGGAGTGGGTGTGTGAAACCTTGCCAGAAACTGAGTTTCTTGAAATCGAATTTCTAGGAATTGACTTCCCAGAAACTGACTTTCGTGAAACTAAGTTTTGGTTGGGTTCTCGGAAACCTAGTCCGGGGTGTACAGTCTTCCTAGTCGTTATAGTAGAAAAATGATTGAACTCATACCTCATATAAGTTCCTTCCTATACAGATAAGTTCACTTCTCGTACGAATTATGAGTAAGGAAGCTCTGATTTCTAGAATCCAGAAATGAAACTGACCTTCTATAAAGTTCAGTTATAGTTGCTGAAGTGGGTTTCCTTGCATTAGGAACATTCCTGCTTCACCCATTTCTTAGGCATAGTGGGCTTCATCACAGGTTTGTTTGACGTATGATAAGCTCATTATTGTACTCGCTTATCTATATTATTTTCTACTATTTTATGTAGTTTTATTGAGTTTATATATATATTATGTGCATGAGTCTATATTAGGTGGTATTATGCGCGTGTTGGTGTTTTTGCAGGTTTTAGGCCAAATCCAATGAAAATCCGTACCGAAAGCAGCAGATGGTGAAAGAAACATGCACGAATTCTTCCAAAGTTGGAATCCGAGCTAATGGAGCACATGGATGGAAAGATCTTTGAGTTAGCTTTCCAACGCAACTGGAATCGGGTCAATCGGAGTTTGGAGGAGGAAGTTATGGCCAAAACCGTGAGACCGCGCAGGAGGGCGAAAAGCTGCGTCGACAGTTGCCATTTAGAAGCGATCGACAAAGCTCAAGAAGGTCCGTCGATCGACGGGAATCAGACTCGGTCGACGTGAGGGTGTCTGCTGGTGCGGGAATTCGAGGAAAAATGAGATTTTTTATATCTTTAGCCCTAGATTCGATAGGATACACATCCACCTCTATAAATAGCCTACTAAACTCGATTTTTGACAATCCCAAACATCTTTTTTTATCATTCCCAATCATATTTTAGAGTTTTGAGAGTTTGGAGACTTGGGAAACACGAAACCCTTTATTTTTCTTGTAAGTTCTTTATGTTTATGCAATTTAATATGTTTTCTTTTGGATTTCTATCTACGATGAGTGGCTAGAAACCCTAGCGGGTTCTAGGGTTTGAATATTATTATGGATGCATGTTAGGATTAATTAATTAGGTTCATGATTCCTGTGTTTATTCTATAATTCTAGATTAATTCAAGGACTGAGAGGTGACGATTAATTTAGATGTTTAGCTATTGATAGAAGGACCGAGAGGTGAATATTAATAGTGGGAATAGGAATACATGATACGATCTACACTATCCAAATAGATGTACTAGACGTAGGAATTGAACTGATTTGTTTATCGGATTGACTAGTTTGGTGTACTTTGAGACCGAGCGGAGATGAGTCACTAATTAGTAATCTAGGTTATATTTGCCAAACAAGGAGATATAGCATCATTGCAGTATTCCATCTGTTAAATTAATGGTTATCCATAATAAGAAGTTCTTCCCTAGAATCTGTGTTCTTTTATTTGCTTTCCAAAACTCCTTTAATTTTCAAGTATTGTTATCTTTATTTTCCAAACAAAACCCTGATTTTGAATTCCTCAAACAATGAATTTTAGAACCATAGCTAGTACATAGGATAATTTCCCCATACAATTCCCCTGGATCGATAACCTTAGGGTTTACAAATTTATTTGCCGCTGTTATTATAATTAATCTGTTAGAAATAGCAGTGATCAACGTATACGTCAAAACTTTTTTAAGCTTGGGTACTGGAGTCAGTTTTGAAACTGACTTTCCCCCTCTATCCTGATTGGCCACTAAGGAGTCTTTGTCCATACTGACTACTCCTCTACCAAACAACTTAACTTCTAAACTAGAATCCTTCTTAAAGTAGTGATTAGAAATATTTCTAGTTTCAGAAGCTGATGCATGATTGCTCAAGTTATTTTCTGAAAAGCCTAGTCCTGATTTATGAGATGGATCTCTTTATAGACTTAAGGCTTCTGAAACTTTGCTAGCACTAGAATAAAGTGAACACATAAGCTTTTGATCACTAGCAATTTTAGTTTTTGAGATTCACATTTTTCAGAAAGAGATTTAAAAGATTCAAGTAAACTAGAATGCTCTTCTCTAAGTTTGGCTAGCTCATCACTTACTGACTTTGATCCTTGGATCTCCTCAGTCAGTTTTGAAACTTTAAGTTTCAGTGAAGCATTTTCGCCGGCCAAAACATTCTTTAACTCATAAAATTTAGAAAATTCTTTATTTAAAACTTCGGCATCCTCTGAATCTGAGCAATAAGATTCAGAGTCTTCTTCAATGCATGCTATAGGAACGGAAATTGAGTTAGAAATGAGTACGGGATTTGCTACTTAGTTTCAGTTTCTTCCTCTTGTCCAAGCTTGGCTATCAACACCAGGAAAGCTTCCTCCGCGGCCTCATCATCTGAAGGGTAGTAGCCATCATCATTATTTGAGATGTTTGGCACCTCAGTTCTGGAAAGCATGGCCTTTGCAACTGCTCTGGAAGCTTTCTTCTCGAATACCCTCTTTAAGGGTTCCCTTTCCTCCTTGGAAACCAGTGGGCACTCATTCTTGAGGTGATCTGGAGCATCTTCCTCTGGATGCGTGCTGACATTCCACACTGTTTCATTCTTATGCTGACATTAACTGTTAGGATTTTTTGTTAGACAAATACTTCCTTACTTTTTGTGTTTTGGTGGGTCAAAGATTGTAAAAGCCGTCTTAGTCAGATTTTCAGTTTCTAGAGTTCTAAAACTGTAATCCTTGTATAGGATCGAACAAGTTGTAATAGAACTTATGCTGAAGACCAAGCAAAGGAGATGCTCGAAAACTGAAGAACTGCACGCCTTGAAACTTGGTTTTCACCAATTATAGCCTTGACCAAAAGTGAGTTAGCGAACTCAGTATAGGTTCTTAACCACACTGGTCAGGAGAAGTCAGTATGAGGGCTTTCCTGTACTGACTAGGAGAAGTCAGTATGAGGGTTTTCCATACTGGTCTGGAGAAGTCAGTGTGAGGGTTTTCCATACTGATCAGGAGAAGTCAATATGAGGGCGTTTTCCATAGTGATTGTGGACATTCAGTATGAGGGTCAGCCATACTGATTATGGGAAGTCAGTATGAGGGCTAGCTATACTGACCTTGGAAAGTAAGTATAAGAACATCTACTTTTAAAGCACGAGCTGTTCGAAGACATCGAAGCTCGGTCAGACTTCGGCATATTCTTGCCCAAGTAAAAGTCAGTACGAGATTATCCAAACTTAGATCCCTCAGACTAAAACCTAATTTGACACAAAGTTAGTGTATTGTACACTGACATAGCAGAGCAGACCTACGGCATGGGCTACGATTGGACAACATCTTCCATGAGTCTAATGACTGGATTTGTCTAATGGGTAGAAATTCGAAATGCCGGAGAAAGTCCTCTATAAATAGGACTGCACATCAACCTTAAACGGTTACAAATTTGAATGATTCTCACTCTAAGAAGAGCGCTTTGCAAAGTCATCTCTCTTCTAAAACTCTCAGAGAATTCGTGTTTTTACACCAGACTTGAGTCCTTGACTCAAGTTATTACTCCGTGCAACTCTCTCTTAGTACGAGACTGAAGCTTTCCTTTAGTGAATATATCTTTCCAAGATATATTCATAGCAGTCAGTCTCCTACTCTAGGATACTGATTCTCACGGGCGTATGCCAACAAATTGAGTTCTGGGAAGAACAGCAAACATCCAACCACTAGGAAGAAGGCTGCGGGGTGTCGTCCTCACTTCAACCTGAAGACTAAGCCTACAAGGAGTTCCTACGCGAGTGCTACAGTTGACCAAAGGACGGAGGCGCCGACAGACTATGTATAGATTGTAAGGAGGCTTGTACTTACTTAGTGAATTATCCGGACCTTGGGTCTGAAGAGTGGATGTAGGATATTTAGATTCGAACCACTATAAATATTGTGTATTCTTTACTGCTTTATTTATATTTCTGTCTTGTTTAGTTTCGCAAACTGACTTTTGAAACCTTCAATACTTGTTCAAGTATTGAAGTGTATATTCTGTTAAATTGAACTAACAACGGCAGACCTAAGCTTAAGCCTTTTTACACACTAAAATGAGTTATATCTGTTTATCTGAACAAGTGCAAGTGTATTATTTTTACTTCTGCTGCATATTCAAACCTTCCGCTGCATATATTTGCACTCTGATTTTGGAACCAAAATTAACCAAATTAAATCACATTAAACGATGAATTCAAATTACAGATCATTCATTATATGTATAAATAAATGGGTGTTGCTAAATGGACATAATTAAGTGGCCATAATTTAGCCATACTACATTAATTAATGCAATTAATTAATAATACAATATAAATGTATTACCCTTAATATAATTTAACAACAAAAACTATGTATAAATTATACAAAATGAGAGACCCTTAACCTCCTCACCATCAGATTTTATCAATTTAATGAAAAAAAAATCTTAAAACTTATTTACTTAAAATCTGAATAAAGTTTTTATTTAAAATTAATAAATAAATAAAAAACCTCTAGTTGTCAATATTAATAAATCGTTAAATTATATATATTATATATTTTGCATAACATATAATCTATCAATATTTTATTTTTTATTATATATTTGCGACAAGAATAAAAATATTTTATTAAATTTTATAATATAGTGTTCTAATTTAGTCTTATAAGATATATTATTTTAATTTACAATTAAATGATAATGCACCAAATATAATTAAATAATAAGTATATAATTCTTGTAACACTATTACACAAGATCTTAGATAGATCATATTAATAATGAAAAGAATTATATATTTTAAAAAATTTAATTAGATTGTATATTATTATTTTAATTAAAATCTGATCGTATATTATTATTTTAGCATCTAACTAATATCATTTTAAAAGTATTTTAATGCATATAGGAGAAGTGTTCGTTGTAGAATTTGTAGGAATTCATTTTCCAACATCTAATGTTATAATGTAACCTTAAAATGTTTAATTTAATGATGATACATTAGGTGGACTTGTAATTTATCTATTTTGTAATTATATTAAGAGTTCATTTTATATCTATAAAAACCAAAATAAATTATATATGTTGAGTTTGCAAAGAATGAATTATTTTCTAACAAAATAATTTGTTGGGCCAAAAAGTGGTTGGACTATAATGACAAATTCGAGAATCAATCTAGATGCGCAAAAAGACTCAAACAGACTGGAGCTCAGCATGGAACTGACCAGTCTGGGTCTTAAAGAAACTGATGAGTTTGGAACTACTATGGAACTGATCAGTCTCGGACTAACCGGTGTAGGACTCACCAGTCCAGGATACCAAATCTACTAGTCTGGGACCAAGCTTATACTAATAATGACGTCAGCCAGCATGAACTTGCGAGTATGAAGACATCAGCATGGAATCCTAGTTCCAGTCCCGGCGCATAGAGATAAGAAGAATTAGTATGAGGAATGGACTTCAGTCTAAGATTCCTCGGACTGGCTAGTCTGAATTCCTCGGACTGACCAAATAATGTCGTTCTCACAAAAGGTGAATAGTCACGTCGTAGTCATAAAAAGCGGGAAAAAAGTATTGTACCTTCTGGAAAAGGACCTACCTACCCGCCGATCACTACAATGAACACAGACTTTCGATTGAACGACATACAATCAGTCTCTAACGGCTATGAATATTCAAACCTTCGAATTCCTCGCCTATAAATATAGGAGGATTTCAATAGAAGAAGGTTTACCGAACGAATACAGAACTTGTAATTTTCAAAGAGCCAAATTCTGTCAAATTAACGACTAAATCATTCGAGGTATCCATGCTTTCCGTGTGTCATTGCTATGAACACGAGACTCAGAACTATCTTTCTCTCCAAGAAAGATTATAGCAGTTAGATACATCTGGTACTTTGACTATCATGGGTATTCTGCCGCAAGCTGACAGTTTTGGGAATTATAAACACCTTATTCTGACGACTAGTGAGCTTGTGGACTAAAGGACGAGGCATCCTCCAGCAAGCGATAGATTGTAGGAGCACCTTGTGTAATTCGACACTTAGTGAATTTCCAAACTTGTGTCTGAAGATTGGATATAGAACCTTTAGTGTTTGAACCACTATAATCCTTTATGTTTTTATCGCATTCAGTTTATCGGCTTACTTATCTTAAACTCAACACTCAAGTGTTGGAGTATAAAACTAAAATTGATGCTAAGACTTTTCGGACTTAAATTGCATACTAAGATTTGACAAACTAAACTACGACTGACACTCAACTTGGATAAATACAAGTTTATTAATCAATATTTCCGTTGTACATCTTAAACTTACTTTGAAAAATCGGGACCAACATTCATTACACTTAGATTTAGGCGGAATTTATATGAAAAATATATTCAAATAAATAATGATACACAAGACAGAAAATTAGATTTTATTTGATCCATTTTACAAATTTTTATCGTCATTATTATTTTTGAGGAAGTAAGTTATTGAAAAGTCTTTTAATAGCAAATATAAAAATAAATTTTTTTTTTTGGAAGAAGATAGATATGTAAATAAAAGCTTTTAATTTAATAACTATTATTAAATAATTTTCTTTTGGGAAAAATATATAAAGAAATTGAAAATCTTAATGTAACAGAAATATTAATAATTTTTTTTGGAAATAAAATTAGAGTTGGTCTCGTGAGAGACGGTCTCACTATTTTTTTATAGTGAGACAGACCTTAATACATCATTTCAATAAGTTAAATACATCATTTTATTTTTGAGAATTACATTATTTGCAACAAAGAAATACATCATTTGCAATAAAAAAAATACATCATTTCATTAAACTCATATCACAATAAAATGGTGAAACATCATTTGCAATAAAGAAATACATCATTTCATTAGATTCGTCTCACAATAAAAATGATGAGACCGTCTCATATGAGACTTTGCCATAAAATTAACTTTTCAGTTATAGAGATTAAAAAAAAAAAAAAATCTAACGATAACATAAGGGAGATAATACCAATTTCTAGGATTAAGAATTTAATTTATTTAATTATTTTATAAAAAAAGAAAAGGGGTATTTTTGTATGATTAATAAAATCTTTGAAGCATTTAATGAACTAGCTGATAGAGATTTTAGATCTTCTTAAATCTTCTCATATCTTTTCATATAATTTGTATCTAGGGTTTCCTATTGTATCTAGGGTTTAGTCCTTCATGCATATTTTATATCTTTTGTATTCTATTTAAACTGATCAATAAAGTATTTTACGTTTGCAGAAAACCCTATCATGGTATCAGCCTAATAAGTCGATCCTTACTCACGCCTCCCTCTCTCCCGTCGCCTCCCATGGCTTCCTCCGATCCTCTCCCTCTCTCCACCCTTATTCATATGGTTACTATTAAACTGAATTCTTCAAACTTCCTCCTATGGCGTTCGCAACTCCTGCCCCTACTCACCTCGCAGGATTTAATGAAGTACATCGATGGCACTCCTCCGCCCGCGACAATCGCGTCTCCCAATCGCGCCGCGGCTCCCAACCTGGCCTTCATGACTTGGAATCTTGAAGACCAACGTCTATTATCTCTGCTTCTTTCCACTCTGTCCGAGGAGGCTATGGCCGAGACCTTGGGCTGCTCGACATCTCGCGCTGTATGGCAGGCCCTTGATGCTGCCTTCGCGAACAAGTCCAAGACCCGCGAGCTTCGTTTAAAGGATGATCTTCAATTAATTAAACGTGGCTCCCGCACCGTTACTGAATATGGTCGTGAATTGAAAGCTATTTGTGATCACTTGGCTGCAATTGGACGTCATGTTGATGATACGGACAAGGCGCATTGGTTCCTTTGAGGCCTTGGCCCTGCCTTTGCTTCGTTCTCCGTCGCCCAGATGGCGCTCACCGCACTGCCGTCGTTCTGCGACCTTCTATCCAAAGCTGAAAGTTTTTCTCTTTTTCAGGATTCTTTGGACTCACACTCATCTTCACAAGTGGCCTTTTACAGCAGCTCGCAGTCTCTCCTTCGACCAACTCCTCTCGCGGCAATAATGACGGCCGCAACAATAATTTCGGTCGTACCAATCAGCAGCAACGCGGTGGGACGGCCGCAACAATCAGCGTCGACCTCCTAAGTGTCAAATATGTCGTCGTCAAGGTCATTATGACGATGTATGCCCTGATCGGTATTCCAGGAAATCGACCGCAAACATCGCTGAGGCTTTAAGTTCGAGTTGTTCCATCTCTTCGGCCCCGACTTCGGATTGGTTTCTTGACACTGGTGCGTCTGCACACATGACGCCAGATGCTGCCAATCTTGACACTGTTGTTCCTTATTCCGGCTCTATTTTACGTTTGCGGAAAACCCTATCACTAGCTAAGTAAAATTACACATTTTACTCTTATGGCCAGGCCATATTATGGCCAAATAGCTTTTCCCTAAATAAATATGATAATGATTAAAACTGAAGTCTAAATTTAAGAATAAATATGAATCTTTACTCTTTAGATAGATCACACCAATCATTCTATAAAAATCATTAATTATTAAAAAAAATATGTGTTTTTAAAATAATATAAAGCACAAGGGTGAGTCTCCTTTAAGATGTTATTTTGTGAGACATTTATATCAGACTATATATAACTAATGTATTCATAAATATATTATTTATTAATTAATGATATATTTTATACACGTCTCACATAAGTTTTTGTGAAAGTACAATTTAAGCATGATATATATATATATATATATATATATATATATATATATATATAACAATGAGATCAAATGCTAAAACTAATTTTATGTTAAATAGGAACAAAATTACATCTTTTATATACTCCCTTCCACTGTATGATCACTTTTCTTAGAATTCAAATGGTATGAATTGGGAAAGCAAGAAACTGGAGAGATTGATTCATTTCATTTGATGGCACGACAGCCTCAATTAAAATATCATAAAATTAATTGTGAATTAAATTAAATATATTTATTGAATGAATAAATTAATGATTTGTGTGTGGGGTTGGGTGGGGGACTTTGGCAGAATCCACACCTCATCCATCGTCTTCAAACTATTCAGACTGTGCTTTAATTTCCTCCTCTATGTATAATATATATACAAATATAGATTTATTTATATATTTATCCCACACCTTATCTGTCAGCTTCTGCATGCTACAATATATATACATTAAAAATATATATATACACGTACAAACTACGTATCTATCTGTCAACCTCTCTCTCTCTATATATATATATATATAGTTAGTGTTCATTACTTTGTTGGTTACAGCTTGTCTCTTCTCATTCATCTTTTCCTAGTATCTATCATTTGTATAGTTCTCAAAAATGTCAAATAATGAGGTCGCAGACACCATTGTTGTTGCTCCTGATTTCCGTCCTATATCAAGGTCTCTCTCTCTCTTACTCTCTCTCTCTCTCTATGTCATGGATATTCATCAAATGATTTTTTTTTTTATCTGTATATGACATTTACCTCTATAGATAAAACAAAATTAAAATTTAAAATCTTGTTATGCATTGATGTAAATCTCAACATTAGGTACTTATTTGGATTCATATATATATATATATTTCTTTAGTTGAGAAATATATATGCATTTGATATAAAGGAAGTAATAAATATATATGACATGATTTTAATATATAGAAAAGATGGATAAATTAATTATAAGAGTATGTATTAATACCATTCATGTTAATATTTTCATGATCAAATATTCAGCCACTTCTACTATTTCTTTCGTAACCAAACAATATTTTTTAAAATTATCCAAAACCATATGAAATGATGAAATATATATGCAGATGGTGGTCGAAGGAGACGGTGGCCATAGTGACCGGCGCTAACAAGGGCATCGGCTACGCCCTCGTTAAGCGGCTGGCGGAGCTAGGGCTGACGGTGGTTCTGACAGCCAGAGACGGCGGCCGCGGAGTCGAGGCGGTTGAATCATTGAAGAAGGAAGGGCTCCATGTTCACTTTTTCTGCCTTGATATTTCTGACCAAAAATCCATCAGAACATTTGTTTCATGGTTTAAACAAGCTTTTGGGGTTGTGGATATACTGGTAAGTTCTTTCATTCTATTTTTATTTTTTCATTATAATTGATATTGTAGTTTAGATTTACTTAAGAAAATGGCATTTGATTGTGTACATATATTATATATCTAATTAAATGTATAAGAATTGTGACTGTTTTTCTGTCTTCTGGATTCAGAACTCACGGAATCGAATTGAATAGTGTCTTGATTTGTTTATGATCGAGTGTAACTTCGAGTTTTTTTATCGAATAAAAAGAACTTAGTCGAACTTAAACCGAATTTTCTAAATTTAGATTATATTTAAAATATCTATTACTTTTTTAGGAGAAAAGATATTTATTCTAAAAATAATATCGTATTCTTACTCAAATTCATATTTTTTTTTTAAATCACATATAAAATTAGTTTTCTTATAATTAAAAAATATCATATTTATTACTCTTAAATTATGAAAATATTAATTTTATAAAACTAATCATTTTTATATTCAATACTAATCTTAAGCAAATAAATTTGCTCACAAGCTACATGCTATAAAGCCCCAAATTTAATCATTTAATAAACAATTTTTTACTAATTTATCAAGTCGAGAACCGAAATAGCTCAGGAATGATTTTGTTTATTTATAGCCCTATAAACTCCTATCAATAATTGTTGATAAAACTCCAAAATGGCTTTTCTTTAAAAAAAAAAAAAAAAACCATTTCACCTCCTCTTTCATCCAAAAAAGTGTTTTAAAAAAAATTCGACTTTTTTATTTGATATTGTAACTCAATTGCATATGCTTGGTTTCTTCTTATCTGTTTTCATTTATTTGGATAGGATTTTTTATGGGAATCTTTGGTCAAATATCATTATATCTAATTATTATGTATTCATTGAGACAGTCGCATTAATTGATAAAAGATGATTATTAAATGATTAATTTTAAAGTGACGGGTTCTTTTGTCTTGTTTTTCTAAATTAGGGCTAAGAGCCTTAGTTATAAATAGCAACATGATATTATTCTGCAGATTTATAAATAATTAAATAACTTGATGCATATATAAAATCATATCTTAATTAAATAACATTTTCTAATCTCATCATCTCAAATATTCCGGAATCTTCTTAGAAGTTCCTCTCAAGATTGACCACCGGCACCATACAAATTAAATGCATAGTATATCATATTATTAAATGATTACAATAATATTTTTATTTTATTTTAATCATACTCTAAAGTGAAATATATATGTTTTTTCGATCTTTCTAAATTAGGAAAGTCAATGAACACGTCAAATTTATTCTTTCTGAATTAAAATACACAAGGGTCGGTTAAATTCTTTATTTGAAGTATAATAATATTTTTTTTCATATTAGGTCTATGTTCCTATCATTTCAGTCAATTTCTTCACTTTATATTTTTAAAATAATTAATATTGCGGTTCATTAATTAACTTGCTCAAGTAACTTAATTAGAAAAATTCATAACTATTTTTTACGATAAAGATTTTTCGTTGCTAATTCATAACATGTTTAATGACAGTTTTTTGACTTTATAAACTGAAATTTCTATCACTAAAATGCAGCTTTATTAGTTGTGCAATTAGGTATTGATTTATTAATTTTTCAGATAAATAATGCGGCTGTGTCATTCAACAATATATACGAGAACTCGGTGGAGCAGGCGGAGACGGTGGTGCAAACCAACTTTTACGGCCCAAAAATGCTGACGGAGGCCCTTCTGCCGGTTTTCCGCCGCCAGTCCACGGCGGCTAGGATTCTGAATATCAGCTCAAGGCTTGGATTATTAAACGTGAGTAATTTAATCCCTTAAGTATTTTAAGTTTAATCAAAGCATATATTTTTTTAGTCCCAATTTATTAATCGTATTTAAACTTTTTTATATATCTATTTATTAGTTCAATTATAAAAAAAATCCAAATTTATTAATAAATTATTAATTTTTCTTGTTTTTATATCCTTAAATTGTGGCAAAAGCATTTGGGGCATTTAATTCTGGAAGGAGGAAATATTATTTTATAATAATATTAGAATGTTTTATGTAAACGTGTTGAACTTCATTTGTTTTACACAAGCAATCTAAAAAAAAACTATAATTATTAATTAAAGTTTATTATACTCGTTGTAATTATTTATAGTATTTAATACTAATCTTTATCAATCGTTTTTTATCATTACATATTTTTTTTCCAATTCTTCTTTGATAAAAGTTGATTATAGGGCAAAGGGTTATATATGTTATAATTAAGTTTTATTTTATTTATTTTTCTACAGAAGCTGAAGAATCCCAAATTAAAAGCAATGCTGATGGATGAAGAAAATCTATCAGAAACTCAAATAGAAGAAATGATGAATTTATTTCTTGAAAATGTGAAAAATGGGACGTGGAAAAGCAATGGATGGCCCCATGTTTGGACTGATTATGCAGTTTCAAAATTGGCCCTAAATTCATATTCCAAGATTTTGGCTAGGCGTCACAAATGGCTAAGTGTCAATTGCTTTTGCCCTGGCTACACTCAGACCTCCATGACCGGCGGCAAGGGCCTCCACACCGCCGATGATGTCGCTGCAATCGGCTGCCGGCTTGTCCTGCTCCCGGCGGAGGAGCTCCCCTCGGGAAAGTTTTATGTCGTAGGGACGAGTAATGCCTTGTATTCAAAGTTGTAATGCCTTCTTTGTTTGGATTTTGTGAAATGTATAATTGAGTCAAACTTAAATTCAAAAATTTTCAATTAAATAAAGGAATAGGTCTTTGGCTCGGTGAAGTTTAATTATTTTTCTTTACATTTTGGTTTCGTTCCATCAAGACTTGATTCAGTTCTGTATGATGAAATTAGGTTTTCAGACATGATTGTTTTGGTTTGAAAGAAGGATTTTTCTTATTTTCTGTAACGATGATACAAGGACCCTTTAAAGGGGAGTTACTGTTACAAAAGGAAATAATATAGAAGGAAAAAAAATCTTGTTGATCTTGTAGATTCTTTTCCGCCTTGAATGTATCTTGAATTCGAATACTTGATTTATTTCCTTTTCCAACACTCCCCCTCAAGCTAAGTGACGGGATTCCCGATATTTAGCTTGCTAAGAATGTCAGTGAAACTCCTTGTGTCAACCGCCTTAGTGAGGATATCAGCCAACTGTTCCTTTGAGGGTACAAACGGTAAGGCCACAACTCCTTCTTCGATCTTTTCTTTGATGAAGTGTCGATCAACTTCAACATGCTTAGTTCTGTCATGTTGAACTGGGTTTCCTGAAATGCTTATAGCTACCTTATTGTCGCACAATATTCTGCATGTCTTCCCGGAGTAAAGACCCAGTTCACCCAAGACTCTTCGCAGCCACAATACCTCGGTGAGCCCACTTTTAATACCCCTGAATTCAGCTTCGGCACTTGACAATGCCACCACCTTCTGTTTCTTGCTCCTCCAAGACACAAGATTTCCTCCGACAAAAGCAAAGTAACCAGCAGTGGACCTCCTATCTCCTGGATTCCCTGCCCAGTCGGCATCAGTATAAGCATGAATCTCAAGATGTCCTGTCTTCTGGAACAATATCCCATATTCAAATGTTCCTTTTAAATATCTTACAATCCTCAAGGTTGCCTCCATGTGCTCCACCTGTGGTTGGTGCATAAACTGACTGACTACGCTAACTGCGTAGGCAATATCTGGCCGCGTATGAGAGAGGTAGATCAATCTTCCCACCAACCTCTGATAGCGCCCCTTATCAGCACATTCTGCTTCTTCTTTCATTCTGAGTCCATGATTGGCTGCAATCGGTGTACTTGCAGGTTTGCAGTCGATCAACCCTGTCTCGGCCAGAATGTCAAGGGTGTATTTCTTCTGATTTATGAATATGCCTCTTACAGATCTTAGCACTTCAATTCCTAGAAAATACTTCAGACTCCCCAGGTCTTTCATTTCGAATTCTGCAAACAGGTTTTTCTTCAAGTCCTCTATCTCCTATGAATCATTCCCGGTCATTATCATGTCGTCCACATAAATGATCAGGCACACTATGCGGTCTCCTCGTCTCTTGATAAATAGAGTATGGTCGGAATTGCTCTGCTTGTACCCATATTTCTTCATCACTGAAGTAAACCTCCCAAACCACCCTCTTGGAGACTGCTTGAGCCCATACAAAGTTTTATTTAGCTTGCATACTTCATTCTGCCTGAACCCTTTGGAGAAGCCAGGTGGTGCCTCCATATATACTTCTTCTTTGAGTTCGCCATGTAAAAAGGCATTGATTACATCGAACTGATGAAGAACCCAATCCTTATTAGCAGCTACAGACAAAAGAACTCTAATTGTGTTCATCTTTGCTACCGGGGAGAAGGTTTCAGCATAGTCTACGCCATAGGTTTGTGTATGTCCTTTGGTAACTAAACGTGCTTTGTACCTTTCTATAGATCCATCTGGCCTCCTTTTGATGGTAAATACCCATCTGCATCTGATTGGTCTCTTTCCGGCAGGAAGCTCACATTTTTCATAGGTCTCATTTCTCTTTAGGGCTTCCATCTCCTTCTGCATAGCCTTACTCCAATGATCATACCTCAGTGCATCTTCTTCGGAGTGAGGAATCATCTCATTATATAAGGATTTCTGATACTGAGAAGCATTCTTTGATAAATTGCACTGAGATAAAGAACCAATTGAATACTGTTGATGTCCCACTTCCCTTTCTGGAGAGTACCGCCTAGGGGGAATGCCGCGGTTCACTCGTGGTGGGAGGATACGCCTTGTATTCACATCAGGATTAGATTTCTCTCCAGAATTTCTTATCTCAGATATCACTGGAGAGGGAGGTATTGGAGACGCAAGAATGAAGTCCGGATTCACAATGTCTGGAGATTGCTCAACCTGAAGCTCTGTAGATTGCTCAACTTGAGATTCTGTAGACTCAAGATCACAAGAAATGTCGGTTACGGAGGGAGACTGGGTCTGGGTTTGAATTTTTGTTTGGTTTTGGTCATGGGCTTGTTGTGTTTGGTCTTGGGTTTGGATGTGGTCTAAGAGCAGCCAACTTAGCGGGTCCTCAGCATTCTCCCCCGGACGGCTAAGTTGACTTGAGTAGAAGTACTCAGTTTCAAGGAAACTACAATGTATAGTAGTGATAATTTGTTTGGTTTTGGGATTGTAACACCGATAACCCTTTTGATGAACCCCATAGCCTACAAAGATTCACTTTTCAGCACAAGGTGATAGTTTGGTACGCTCATGCTTTGGAATATGGACAAATACGGAGCATCCAAATACTCGAGGCTGAAGAGAAAGATAAGAAGGGATTTTGGTTTGGCTCGAGAGTTCATCTAAAGGAGTTTTGAAGTGAAGAATTTTTGTGGGTAGGCGGTTTATAAGATATACTGAGGTGGCTACAGCTTCAGGCCAAAAAGATGAGGGGACTTTTGATTCAATCATGATAGCATGGGTCATTTCAAGAATAATCCGATTTTTTCGCTCAACAACCCCATTTTGTTCGGGTGTGTAAGGACAGGAGGTCTGATGGATAACCCCTTTTTTAAGGCAGAAGTCTTTTAGAGAGTTATTGACAAATTCACCCTCGTTATCTGATCTAAGAATTTGAATATTTTTGTGGAATTGAGTTTGAATCATGGTATAGAAGTGGGTAAATTTTTCAAAAACTTGTGATTTAGATTCTAAAAAATATACCCAAGTCATTCTGGTATTGTCATCCACAAAAAGCAAAAAATATCTAAGTTTATGACCCCCCAAAACAGGTGACGGACCCCAAACATCAGAGTGAATAAGAGAAAACAGGGAATGAGCTCTAGTATTATTCAAAGGAAAAGAATGTATGTGGCTTTTCGCCAAAACACAGGTCTCACAATTAAGAACATTATTTTTAACTAGAGAAGGGAAAAGTTGTTTAAGATAATTAGTAGAGGGATGACCCAACCTCCGGTGCCATAGCCAAATTTCTTGATCCTTAGAGCCGTGAGTCAACATTGCAGTACTTTTGGGAGCAATCTCGTCCACATAGTACAATCCGTTTCGTTCAGTGCCACGCCCAATAATCTCCCCCGTCCGGATATCCTGTAAGAAACAAAAATAGGGGTGCATAATCAGGGTACAACTCAATTCTTGAGTGACATGGCTGATAGATAACAGTTTGTGAGATAATGTGGGAACATATATGCAGTTTGACAACGAATTGATGGAGAGATTTCCACAGTCCCACCCCCAACTACACTAGCTAAATCTCCACTTGCGGTCTGAACATGAGTTCTTATAGGTTTGGAGAAATTCAGAAAATATGATTTATCAAATGTCATTGTATCCGACGCCCCACAATCAAAGATCCAAGAACTATTTTTTGTCATTTTATCACACACAACATAACTTTGGGAAATATGAGAAGTAGAGGTGCAATTAGGGTCTAGTATAAAACCACACCCTATACCTGATTTATACTCCCCCTCACTCTCATTTGTGGTGCGCAGCCCTTTTCGATTTCTGTCGTCATTTTCGGCGATGGTTGTCATCCCTGTTGCCCCTCCAACTCCAATTTGGGGCTGAAATTCACGAGACCCCCCATTTGTTGCTGCTGGTTGAGCTTCGTCGACCGCGATTGCAATCTTTCCCTTCGCAGTTGTCGTCCTGTGACCCTCCTCCCACCAATCAGGGTATCCCACCAGTTGAAAATAGGTTTCACGAGTGTGTTTCTTCATTCCGCAGTGTGTACACTGTAATTTGTTTTTATCGACTTTGGCTTTGGTGGAAGGGTTTCCAGATTTGTTGCTGCGATTTCCATCACCTCTAACTCCAGCGTTTCTCACTCCAAGTCCGGTTCCAATGCTTCCAGTCGTGACTTCCGAGGTTGCTGCCGATTGCAAGATTTGCAATCTGGCGGCTTCTCGCCGCACTTTTGAGAATGCAGTCTCAGCGGATGGACTCGGGGATTCTTTTAGGATATCCCTTCGTATCCCATCGAGCTTGGCATCGAGTCTGGACAGAAATTGGAATAGCCTTCTCTGGCTAATAATTTTCTGGTACTTTTCTATCCCCTTTTTGCAGCAGTCCATTGGATCGGAATCTCTCCGATCAATATTTAGCCACACGGTTTGAAGTTTGTTCCAGTAGTCCTCTAGTGACGAGTTGCCTTGAGTAACTTTGTTTGCCCTGATTTCCAGGTCATAAATCTGAAATGGGTCGCTCCCACTTCCATAGGTAACCTGCAGGCTATCCCACATTGCTTTGGAGGTCTGGTGTTGTGCAAAACTGGAGATAAGTTTATTCTCCATGTTTTGAATGAGCCAAGAGAATACCGTAAGATCCACCTCTTCCCACTTGTGATAGGCTGGATCAGTTTTGTCAGGAGGAGGCGGGTTTCCGGTGATGTGGGATAGACGGCTTTTGCCTCCAATGGCTATCTTCATTAATCGTGCCCACAACGGATAGTTGTGACCGTCTAACTTGAAGCCAAAATTGATACTTCCTGAGTTTCTCATAATATCTGCAAATTAGACTGTTAAATCTTCGTTTTCCTGTTTCTCTTGTGACATCTTGATTGTAGCAGGTAACTGATAGAATGGAGGAATTCCTTGATCGAGTTAATTGGTCTGGGAAAGGTTTGAACAGTGATGATAGAATCAGATTTCGATTGAACCAGGTAAAGGGTGGGTTTGGGTTGGTTCAAACAAATTGTTTTGGGTGTTTGTTGGTTTTGGGTTTATCGTTCTATGAACGATGATGAAGAACTGCTTCTGAGTTCGGTATCCTGCTCTGATACCATGATGAAATTAGGTTTTCAGACATGATTGTTTTGGTTTGAAAGAAGGATTTTTCTTATTTTCTGTAACGATGATACAATGACCCTTTAAAGGGGAGTTACTGTTACAAAAGGAAATAATATAGAAGGAAAAAAATCTTGTTGATCTTGTAGATTCTTTTCCGCCTTGAATGTATCTTGAATTCGAATACTTGATTTATTTCCTTTTCCAACACTGTATCTATTTTGCTAAATGATACTCCCTCCGTCCCACCTCAATTGTCCCACTTTCCTTTTACGTCCGTCTCACCTCAATTGTCCCATTACTTAAAAAGGCAAGTTTTTCACACTCAACAATAAAATATTAATTTCACTCAACTTACTTTACACTCACACTCCTTGGCTATTGTGCCCGGTCAAACCGGGACAATTCAGCCGGGACGGAGGGAGTATTTCACTCGAAACTGAATAAAATGGAACTTTATTTGATGTAATTTTGAGTTTGAGATTATTATTGTCTGTACTAAATTAGTTATTGGTTGTCTAATATGTGAAATTAAGCTTTATGAAAGGTTTTACTATTTTATAAAATTATATAAAAATAAGAATAAATAAATATAACAGGAAGTCTTGATTTTAAATGAAAACCTATCCAATGTGATTTGGTTAGGTTTGATAGTTTGAACATCACTTTTTTTTTTCGAAGTTTGATTTTGATGAATAGCCTACGTCAAAAATATGTATAGTTGTTTTTTATAAATTTTATTTGTTAGGAATTCTGTTAGAGAAATCCTTCCTTTATTTTTATATTTTGGTGGATCAAAGGTGGTAAACTCTATCTTAGCCAGTTTTTCAATTTCTATTTCAAAAAAATTGTAATCCTTGTATAGGATCAATCAAGTTGTAATAGTACTTAGTGACAGAAGACCGAGCATAGAAAATGTTCGAGAACTGAAGAAGTGTACGTACTTAAAACTTGGTTTTCACCAAGTACGGCCATAACCTATACTGAGTTTGGGTAATCAGTATAGTGGTTTCCATACTGACTAGAAGAAATCAGTACGATGGTTTACATACTAACTAGGAGAAGTCACTATGAGGGTTCGCCATACTGACTATAGGAAGTCAGTATAAGAGTCTCTACCTTGAAAGCACAAGTTAAATGAAGACAACCAAGCTCAGTCAGACTTCGGCATATTCGCGCCTAAGTAAAATTCAGTACGAGGATATCCAAACTTGGGTTCCTCGGACTGAAACTTAGTCTGACACAAAGTTAGTGAAAAGTACACTGACACAGCAGAGCAGACCTATAGTATGGGCTATGATTGAACGATATTTTTCATGTGTCTAACAACTGGATTAATGTGTATAATGGACAGAAATTCAAAATGCTCAAAGATTCCTTTATAAATAAGTCTGCCCTTCAACCTTAAAAGGTTATGAATCACGCACAACAAAGAGCATATATCTAAGTTGACACTATTCAATTCACTCTCAAACTCTCTGAGTTTTCGTATTTTCATACACGATACTTGAGTTCCTGACTCTAGTTGTCTCTCCGTGCTACTCTTAGCACGAGGCTTAAGCTACCCTTTGGTGAATATATCTTTCTAAAATATATTCACAGCAGTCAGTTTCCTATTCTTGGATTCTGATTCTCACGGGCTTTTGCCAACCACCTGAGTTTTGGGAAGAACAGCAAACATCCAACCATCGGGAAGAAGGTTGCGAGGTGCCGTCCTCACTTCAACCTGAAGGCTAAGCGTACAAGGAGTTCCTAGGCGAGTGACCACAGAAGACCAAAGGACGGAGTGCAAACGGGGTGTGTATAGATCGTAAGGAGCCTTGTATTATACTTAGTGATTTTCCAGACTAAGTGTCTGAAGAGTGGACATAGGATTTTTAGATCTGAATTACTATAAAATATCATGTGTTCTTTACCGCTTTCATTTAAGCTTCTGTCTTTATTTAGTTTCGTAAAACTGACTTTCAGACCTTCAATACTTGTCCAAGTATTGAAGTGTATATTCTGTGAAATTTACTTAATAAACATCAAACCTAAGTTTAACACCTTTTAAGTACCCTAAACTAAGTTAGGATCAGTTTAAGAAAACAAGTGCAACTCATATGTTTTTTCTTCCGCGGTATATTACGTATTTTGATTTCGGGACCAACATTATTGATACAAAATCTTCTTTTTTTTTTTTACTTCGTTTTTTGGTTGACAAAATAAAAGGTGGTAAAGTAATCAAATAAACACCAAGACAAACATTAGCCTCATTTAAAACCCAACCTCCGAGGCTCCGAATATAGTGATTAAAACACTCTATAGTGATTAAAACACTCTATCTTAAGACCCACTTATCATAATTTGAGTAAAGAAAGGAGATGCCCCTCGTTTAAATTGTGTATCGCAATTTAAGAAAAATAAAAAAACAAAAAAAAAATAATGCTCTCTACTTCCAAGCAAAAACTTACTAACATCCCAATTGAAATTTGTTTTTTAAGTGGTTCAAATCCACACAAACTCGATGGAATATTACAATATTCTCCAAAACTCGCAATATCAATCAACATTCAAGATACAAAGTTGCAAAACTTGAACAGATTCAACTTATAAACTAAAAGTAGTGAAGGGAAGAACATTTTACATGTCGACGGCATCAGAGACGTACTTGAACAACGGTCAGCTTTTCACGCTCCCAAAGAATCTGGAAAGCGGCAAAGGTCCCTCAGCCTCTTCATTTTCACTGCTCGAATGTTTTGATCTTGACCGGCGCTTCTTGTCTTTCTTGCTTCTCTTGGATCTGGACTTTGATCGCTTCGAGTCCCTCTCCTCATCATCACTGCTAGATGCTTCTGATGAGGAGCTCGAACTGGAATCTGAAGGTCTCCTAGAACGCTGAAATTGAGCACCAAGAGTTTGCTTGATTAGCATTCACAGTGTAGGGTTATGGAACAAGTACAAGGTTTAAATAGTGGTCGTGGTTCGATATTTTGGTAAAATTACAACTATGATATGATTTTAACTAGCAACACACCAAGAACAGCACTGGACAAGGTCCAATCCTAATTTGAAATTTGAATGATAAAAGATGTTTAGTTGCTTCCCGTTACTTGGATAGTTAAGATGTTTAGCGTCAACGCCTTAAACTGCCTTGCATGATTTCATTCATAGGTGGAGTCAGTTGGGAGAATCAAGGTACAAGCTGTAAAAGAAATGCTCATAAATTTAAATTCAATTTCTAACATCGCACTAATTAAGTAAAATCGTAAAGGGTTTTTGGTTAAACAGGATAACTTTGAATTTAATTGGAAGAACAGTTTAGAAAAGGATTCAGGGATTTATATGAAGATAGAAATAAAATAAATAAATTTTAAAAATATATATATAAACACTTGCACTGCATGAGGAGAAATAAGTTCTACATTTTCCTTCATAAATCGGGCATTTTCCTATCCCTTATAGCTACTTGTTATGGTGCTATGTCTGACATCGATATAACTATGAACTTTATTATCATCATTGGTTACTTATAAAACCTATTTCCAAATCAATCAAAGCTAGTAGATCATCAATTCAACAAACAGGTGATTTATAAACAGGAAATGTGAAATGTGGTGTGCACCTTTCGCTTCTTGCTGCTATGTTTCTTGGAATCTTTGTCCTTCTTATCTGCTAAAACAATAAGGATAACATAAGAAGACATCGCTCATGAGATTACAGAAAAATCCTTGCCCACTCAAACAATTACCCCTTTTGTGCTTGGATTTGCTGCTGGAGTGGTTTTTCCCCTGTGCAAGTTTACGTGCCCTTTCAGCATCTAGCTGAGCCCTATACTCTCTCATCATCTTGTCCTTATCTGCTTCTAACTCTCCTCTTCTTATTTCTTCCTCCTAGCAATTACAGCGTTAGACTCCGACATATTTATTCTAAGGAGCATCGATTAAGCTTGAACCACATCGATAGTGTGAGTAGTAAATATAGAATATGGTCAACCAACTGAGAATTTGCAAGGATGCTCAAATTGGGCCCACATTGTGTTCATCACGAGGTGGATTGCGATTGTGAGAGAGACAAGAAATGCAAGCCTACAAGAATACAACCCCATAAATCACCTTTTGCTTCTTTTTGTATTCCTCCCATGTAACAGTATGAGAAGTTTTGAGACTTGCCAAACGAGCAGCATGCCATTCTGGTGAATGAAATGAACCATCCACCTGCGACAGTCCTCATCAGAAAAAGTACAGACTAAACGCATTGAAGTAGTAAAGCAAACAGAGAATAACACAAATTATTTTCAAAGAAACAATTCAACAATCAAACTAGAAGCACTAACTAGCATTACAACTCTGAAAATTGTTCTTCAGAATGGATGAAATAGGAATAGGTTTAAACATAAAAAAAAATTGTACTCAAAATAACGTGCACCAGTAATGTGAAGTGTATAAAAAATAACTCTGTCTAGCTAATAGAATGTCTAGCCATCACTAGCTGAAAAAGTGGACCACACACAATGTTCATTAGGATGACCAGAAATAGTTAGCTTTCGACTCCAGTCACCTCAACAAAGCTTGCTCTCATATGCTACAATAAAAAGTAGCTAGTGTGTGCTTCATTTCTCCTCTTCCACTCAATCAAGCTCACCCCCGCTCCAAATGGCTTTTAATCATTTCACAATATATCTTAATCAACATTTTCCAAGCTCAACAGAGTTTTCAGGAAAGTAACTCCTTTTCCCATACAGAGGCAAAGTCCATGCAGCAAAAACCTATATAACACCCCCAAATTTTACCACTTGTGAACTTTACCCTTACAATAGTTCCTCAGAGATGTAACACACATTTTAACTCCAATTATGGCATAGAAGTTTTCAAAAGAAAACAAAAACTGACCATAAATTAAACCTAAAACAGATGGGACTATTTTCTTCCTTCAGGCTTCAACACAACCAAAATGAGCAACATTGAAATAAAATGATCAGCAAATAAAGAACTATTGCTCATAGCTTCAAGAATCCCAAAACCCTATCAATCTGACCAAAATGAACTCTCAATTCAGAAAAAGGTTATCCAAAAAAAAAACACTAATACCAATATTTATCTAGCTAATACCAGTGGTACAATCCTCTTTCTCAGCATCAATTGAAGCACTATAAGTTTTTCAACAAAAAACATCCGAGTTATAATCGAATTAGCATTACAAATCATCATGAAATTGAGCATCTCCAAAAATCTAAAAAGGGAAAAATCGAAATAGTATGAAAGGGTACGAACCATGCCATCTTCGACCTCGTCCGGCGCAGCAGAGCTCGAGCCAAGCCGAGATCTTTGCATCGCTTTGTACGCTTGGTTCTTCCCCATTTTTGTTCAAGAAAAGTCTACAAATTTATCATAAAATGCTCAAATTTGTAGGATTTTGGAGAAGAATTTTAAGACTGCAATCATGAAAAGGAAGAATCGGAAAATAAAATGTATTGCATGAATTGAAGGAAGAAAATGGCGGTTTTGTTGTTTGTGCGGGCTTGTGAGTAGTGATAAAGGAGAGGATTGGAATTGGGGGCAGATTTAATATTCCAAACTGAGATTAGAAATTAAACAATATTTATATATTTTACAAAATTAATGGAAAAACTATAAATCTTACCTTCATGTATAGATTAATGTGAAATTTACCCCCAATTATTTTTGTTAGAGAGTTATAGTTGAATATTTGATAAATTAAAGAAATTCATCTCATGTTTTTCGTATTACCAAATTTTAACCAATTGTTTGATAAATTGGGAATTTTCCAAATATATAGTATTTTTAACTAATAAAAGTAAATATTATAATAAAATAGTTGAGATATATTTCACCAAATAATCAAATACTGAGGTACAATTACCTAATAAAAAAAATTGAAGTAAATTGTGAGATTAAATTTCATTAGTGTTGATCCCAAATATCGTAATTAAAGTCTTAAACATAAGCTGTGTCTCAACTACCTTATCTAGAAGTCAGTTGGAACTTATAAAATTAACTATCAGTCAAGTTTTAAGTTTAGAGTATACCTCAACAATTTAGTGGATTATTGAGTTCTAAATGAGCAAGCAAGTTAAACTAAATGAGCAATAAATAATTCAGGATATTATAATAGTTTGGATACCAAAAGATCTTATGTACAATATTTGAACAATTAGATCAAAAATCATTAGCATGGATTACAAAACATGTTGTAATTGATCTCTTCTAGTTCTAGGAAGTGCCTCCGACTTTTAGGCAGCTTCAAGTGTTCAACTTTATCACAAACTTGATTTGCTATGTTCTCCGGCTGACGACAACTTTATAAGTTTTGCCATGAACATGTAGCTAGGATTGTGAATTGGATGAGTTGTGAGTTTGAGTTCCTCAATAAACTTAGAATTGGGGTGATGATTTTGCTTCTGGAAATAAAGAAAAAAGTCTAATCAGATTCAGTATTTTAGAGAAATACTGAACTCATCCAATCTCAAGCTAGAAGTTTGGGATGGTATAGAACATGGTTTTAATCGCTTGGAATCACTTAGGGAGCTTTGAATATTCAGATTATCGATAGTAGCATTCGCTATCTCTATTCGATTTTTAAGGGTATTTATAGGCAAGAGGGATACATTCAAATCCATTTGAATTCTAGCTGTTGTGAGTAATCAAGTCCATTTTTGTTCTAACGCCTTTATGTAAAATGACGTGCTATCAAAAGTTTTCTATTACTTTTGAAGCTTTTAGGTCAGAACAATTCCAAGTCAGTCCAAGGTATCTTTAGACTTAATAAGATTGAAACCTTAATTCTTTTTTGTCTCATGCAAATTGTTTTTTTCTTGATTAACTCGTTATTTGTGTCATCTCAAACCTTTGTCTTTATGTCTTTGTCTTGATTCGTAGCTGATCAGTTTAGTCACCTACTCAACTGATATCACGATAACTAGCTTGAAGTCAATTTTCTTTTGTCTCTGACTGATATTTACTTTAACTAACAAGCTGATTCCTAATCTTTACAACTCAAACCTATATTATATTACAAATTTGGAATCACACTAATTTACTAGTTTAGTCAAGTCCGTTACATACAAATAACTAATATCTGAATTAATTTGACCCAACAAAACTATAAATATCCTAACAATTAATTCCCCTGCAAAACTAAAATGATAAAACACTAATGTTTTAATCCAAAATCTGAATTCTTCATACCCGCATAGTCCAAAATCTGATAACGAAGGATTTGATGAGAAATATTTCGGCTCAAAAGTATACATGGCCCGAGCCCAATATTTGTGAGATTTGAGAAAATATAACTCAAAGTTTGATGGGTTAAAATATATTTTAAGATTGAATTAAAAATAAATAAATAAGAATCTACTACAAAATGATAAATAACAGTAATATACTTCTATAAGTTTAGTTTATTTATTTATTTATTTTTTCTAGGATTGGAAGAAATATTGGAATTTGGGGCTTACAATTTAGACCCAAAAAGTCTTGGGACAATTAAACTTATTGAGTTGGGCTTTTAAGAATAATTGAACACATCATGTGCCTATAATATAAATTTTCTTTTACTTCGTATATGTGTAGCCCTCGTTATTAATTTAAATACGAATGATTTTTGGAAATTATTGTAAAGGTATAAGTCATAATATCATTGTTAATTAACCAGACCAAGCTATTCTAACACTGATGAGAGACCTAGTCAATAATGGTCCTCTATTTTTGATCTAGCCGTTAAGTGTCACGTGATATGACTGTAGTGTCGAATCAATGTCATGTATTATCGACATTGTATTCTTAATTTTTTGAATAATATTTTTATTATTTTAATTTATTCCATTTTGATCATTAATTTCTTAAACAATATTTTTAATAGTGTATTTTTTTTGGACTAGTATCTTAATTTAAATACAAAATAAATTTTTTTGAAAAATATTAGTCGAAAGAATGAGAATATTATTTGAAAGATAAAATGTAAAAAAAAAAATACATTAATTATTAAATTATATTATATTTAAAAACTAAATTACTTTTAAGAAATAAATATTATTGACAATTAAAAATTAACATTCCAATGTCATGACATTCAGTCAACGGCACATCATTACCATGTGTCACTAGTCATTTGTGTTGTGGAAGACAAATTTCTCTAACTGAAATAAATCATAGGATATAATTCCATAATTTAAAAAAAAAGTTAGGATAAAATCCTTAGACTTATTAAATATTAGGATGTAATGCCATATTTTCCCAAACTATTATCGATTTAGCTATATTACAAATAGTTTGAAGGGTATAGTCGTGTCCAACTTGGTGGATTCGGATTGGATCGATCTGGCTCAGTTGACATTTGTATCATTAATTTCAATTGAACTTTTTTAATAAAATTAACTTATTCAACACAGAAGGATCAACACAAAGTGGCAAATTAAGACAAATTATTGTGATCTTAGATATTAATATAAAATAATCATCTTCTGTAACCAAAATTGGTAGGGCAAAAATTTGACTAAAATTAAGATTCAAAAGTTGTGAAATTATTGTGATCCTTGATTATAGCAAAAGAACACAAAAAGTGCAAGAATTCAAAATAATGATTGTAAAATACTATAAAGTTGAATATAAATATGATATCTCATAACTTTTTAAATTATAGATTTGATGCATCATTCATTACCATGAATAGACCTTGGTGCTCCAAAAAAAAAAAGTAATGTATGCATGTACATTCCACTCCAATAAATTTAATTGTCCTAGGCTAGGCAATTAAAAAATTAAATGCCCATTTTTTATTCATCTCAAAATTAGTATATAACTCCACCACTCCTACTAATCTTTTCGGGAAAAATAATTTTTGAGATTTTTTTTCAAACATAGATAGGAAAGGAGATTTTAGATTTTGATAATGATTAGGCTATTGATTAAGAACAAATGAGAAAATATTAAAATTATCATACTTTTAAAGGGTCTAACAAAGTTTTTTTTTTTTTTATAAAAAAATGCATGTATTTAAATGAAACGCATGGAAATGTGTGAGATTGCTTTGATACATGTAAAAGGATAGTAGAATTTTTTTTTTATTGTCAGTTTAATGGACAATTGATGACACGAGAGAAGATAGAAAATATTCATGTTTAGGATTTGTCTGATTTTAGTTGGGCTTACTACATCTAAATTCAGATTTATTCATCTCAATTAGGACTCATTTGTTATAATCGCGGTTTATTATATCTCGTTCATTATGAATATTTATGTCAATTAGGATGTATAATCAGGGGCGGAGGCAGACTTCACGTTCCGGGAGTGCTCGACTATGTTCCAGCGACCATATCACGATTGGATCGAGTTTTATAATTTTTTTTGAAATATAACTAAAAAAATTTCCGGCCACCGGGGGATCGGCAGCCCCCAGCCCAAGGTTGCCTTCGCCCCTGTGTACGATTATTGGTTTGTTAAATAATAATAATAATAATAATAATAATAAAAAATTGTTGATAATCTTATTTGAGTTTGTGTTTTGTGTAGTAAGTCATTCGTGGTGTTTGTGCGATCCTCCTTTTTCTAAGGTTAGTTTTGATGTATTAAATCAATCAGTATTAATAATGATTGTATAGAACTGATTGTCTCTAGATGTTAGTATATCTCAAACTTGTAAGTCATGAACATGTTTATCAAGTTGTAATAGGCGCTTACTCACTCACCAGCTTGGAGTCTCAAAAATAGCAAGGAATTGATTCTTTGAAAAAAACAAGAATATTATTTAAAGAAACTCGCGAGACCAAACTCACAAAAGACGAGAAGATAAAGACAGTTGTAAACTTTTAAGGAGCAAACTTAAAGACAAGTGAATCTCCATGTCTACATCATATGCCAATTATCTTAGGAATTAATTAGTTTGGATTTCGAAGACTGGAAAAAGAGTCGTTCTAACACAAGCAAAAAAGTCTACTTACCACACTACTCTGTACAGTACTGCAGTGCAGAAATGCATGGCGTGTCAAAACATTCCATTGATCTTTTTGAATTCGTCTCAAATGACTACAATTCAAATATTTGGAGGTCGAGACAACTCATATAGAAGGTTACCAGAACCAACATACGTTACGAGAATTACTTCAACGAAAACTAGAACTCACAAACACTCAAAGCTTTCAAACTCTCGTAACTCACTGTGTTCTTCAAGACACGAGACTCTTAGCTTCTTGCTAGAGTTATTTCCGGAGTTCTTACTTTTTAAGTAAGAATTCGAGGAGAGTTTATCAGCTCCTTGAAAAACTCAGATTTTACTTGTAAAACCTCTCATATTCGACGTTCTTGGAAAAACTCAACCATCCAACCCTTCCAGTTGATGGTTGAGCGACGTGTTCACACATCAAGCTGAGCGAACAAGTACAAGGTGGACTAGGCGAGTGAGCACGCAACTAGTAGACAAAAGAGCTACTTGTGACTGCAAAAAAATTGTACTACATCATCGTTTTAACTTGTTCGAGTGAATTTCCAACCTTGTGTGGTTAAAGAATGAGAGTAGACATTTGGCTATGAATCACTATAAATATCCTTCTTCCATCTTCTGTAGATATGACGTTGTAGGAGCAATTTTTGATGTAGAGGTTTGACCACTTGATCTGTCATCTTGATACGTCTTTTGTGGTCTCCTCTTGAATTTCCTTTTTACAAAGAAGGGCACATCATATTCGGGTGGTGAATTTGCACTACTGACAACTTCATTTCTGTTTGCCATCTGTATATCCCACTCATGTGCTTGTAACTGAGCAAACACATCTTTGTCGACATCTTCGACAAGTCCTTCTCCTTTAAACTTGTGGTTTTGACAAACAAATCTTCTTTCGGCATCTTGGAGAGAATTTTGGCATTGAGATCAACAACTGTGTATTCTCTCCCCAAGTTCTTGAGCTCGCAGACAATGGCGCTGAAACGAGCCTCCATTGACTTTATGTTTTCTCCGGGAAGCAATTGAAATGAGTCGTACTTGTCCACGCACATTTGCATCTTGATCCTCTTCATCTGATTCGTTTCTTGACACAAAGTACCAAGAAAATCCCATACTTGTTTGGCATTGTCATATTCCAGGGCTTCTTTAACTAGAGCTTCTGGTAGGGACTGTAGAATCAGCCCGAGGCCACTTCATCAAGGTGGGACAAGTTTTATTCTCAGTGGTCCACTCAGCGGACAATTTCTCTATGATCTTCGGGCCATCGCCTCCTTCTAGCTGGGTAATAACCTTGGTGATCTTGATCGGTCCGTTGGCTATGACATCCGCCATTTCCGGATGTATATTTCTCAGCATGATCAATGATCTCCTCTTCCAGATGTTGTAGGTCTCCGGGGAGTACTTGGGAAGCTTGACAACGTGAGCCATGAGTATACTTGAGCTTAATACACAAAGCAAAAAGGACAAATACAAGGAAATATGAATCCAGTACTAAGCGACTCAACAACGACCAGTGTTGGTCCCGGATTATCAGGGTATAACTTAGCAGCGGAAAATGTGG
>JAPKLW010000835.1:59944-91489 GCA_026898455.1 Plectranthus barbatus
AACCTTCCCAACTGGTGAACAGTAGCCAGTCGTGAGCTCTTTTCTCATGCTGATGAACAGTGTCAGCACGAGTCTTGTCAGTCGCTTGCTGGTGAGACTTCTCTCAACTGGTAAGTACATCTCATGCTGGTGAACAGTAGCCAGCATGAGTCTTGATCAGCTGCGACTTACAACTCAAAAGACCTAAACAGGACTTTACATTTGAGACTAGAGCTACTCTAGAGACAACTGACGCTGGTATGACTTAGGATTTGATCCACCAAAACACCAAAACTAGAATCTATGCTAGAAAAGCTACTGGGGGAGGAAACCTTAGAAAGTTTTCCCAACAACCAGCCTATAAGGACTGACTGGCGTTGATACCACTTGCTGGTCCCGAAATCAGAGTACAAAAATATGCTGCGGAAGTTAAATTAATCTTGCACTTATTCTGAAAACTTACTTGAACTCAGATTTCAGTTTTGGGAAAACTCAATTTTGATCTCAAAGTAAGTTTAAGTTTTCAATTCAAGTATACGCTTCAATACTTAGCTACGTATTGAAGGTTTCAAATAAGCACAAAAATTTAATATGCAGAAACTTAAAGAAAGCTGTAAATAACACAGGATATTATAGTGGTTTGGAATCAAAGTCCTACGTTCACTCTTCCGAACTTAATCGGGAAATCCATTAAGTCACAGAGTACAAATTCTCACGATCTATGGTTAGTCCGTTGGAAACCTCCGTCCTTCGGTCAGCTAACGTCACTCGCCCTGAACTCTGATCTGCTCCTTCTTCAGCTTGAAGTGAGGACGCACCCCACAGCCTTCAATCTGGATGGTTAGATGTTTACTGTTCTTCCCAGAACTAAAGTTGTAGGCAATCACCCGTGATAATCAGAATCCCAGAGAGGAAACTACTACTTGATTATTACTTGAAAAGTAATAATCACCAAGTAAGGTAGCTTAGACTTAGAAAGCTTCAGTCTCGTGCACTTAAACAGATACATGGAAAGAATAACTTAAGTCGAAAGATTTAAGCCTCGAGTTCAGTTAACACGGAGTTTCAGATAGCTTTAGAGAGCTTTAGACTTTTCAGTTTGATAGAGCTTTGGCTAAGTTTTGCGCGAGATACAAGTTAGTTCTTCAGTCGAAGTGTCGAGCTATTTGTAGTCTGGGTTGCACGATAATTTGAATTCTGCCTCTTAGACTCATTGATTCGTCTGTTAGAGACAAAGATTAGGTTGTCCAATCATAGCAATTTTTCTGTTTTGCTTTGCTATGCCGTCTGCTTTTCACTTTTGGTAGTGTCTTTTCTACGTGCTCTTGTCAAACTAAGTTTCAGTCTGAGGAATCTAAGTTTAAGTTTCCTCGTACGGACTTCTTGATACCACTTGGAGATATCTTGAGTCTGACTTCGGATTCCATTTTGGATTCCTTGTGTATACTTGTTTTTCACGTGCTATTGAAATCTGAAACTGAAAACTGACATTCTCCAAATTAGTTTTAAGTTTTCTCTTCTCTTCGGGAAAACTCTGCTTCTAGAAACTGACTTTTCTGGGCATTCTAAGTTTTAAGCACGGAAACTTAGTCTTCATCATTTCAAATTTCTTGGAGTCTCCACTTTAAGTTCTGAAACTTGATTCTTGTCTTCTCGAGCTCTGAATTCACTGAAATCCTTCTTCAGAAACTAAGTTTCTTACCGCTCGATCTTTAACTTTAGTTTCTACTCTATTACAACTCAATCAATCATGTACAAGGAATACATTTAGAGATACTATAGAAACTTAAAACTAAAATTTTAATACATCAAAACATCAAAATAAATGGATAAATTGAAACTCAGTATCTTACAATACTATTTAAAATTACATATTGTAGTTTATTTAATAACATTAAACTTCGGTAAATATATTTAATTGTTTGTTGTTGAGAAAATTTGATATTATATTTTCATAGTTTAGAATAATTTAGTTATTAATGGAATTGATGGATAATTTATATAAAATTAAAAAAAAATGTATTTGAGATTATATTTAAGTATTTGACCTTAATTTAATTAGTGTGGGATGGAAATGACAATCATCAATCATGGATAAAATTAAGGTAAAACATGAAGACAATGGTACGGCTTTTGGAGAGAGAGAGGAGTGAAGTTGAACAGAAAACCCGTGAATTACGAGTGGTCTACATATCTACGTGTCGGTTTCCGGGCCCACACTGTATACATAATACCGGCTATAGCCTGTCCATGTTTACAATGATCCCTAGGGAATTTAAAAGAGCTTTTTTTTTTTCATTACTGTCACATACCCATCACATCGAACTTAAATTAGGAAATTATGGTAATCTAGGAGTTTATATAATTTTATTTATGATGGGTTCAGCAATTTTTTTTATTTTAATATCCTTAGAAATTTTAAAGAGAATCCAAAAATCTTAAAATTGAAGAATCTCATAAGTTGTGTTAGGGAAATAAAATCTTTTTCAAAAAAAACATGTTTTGTGTTCAACAATTTTTTTATTAAAAAAGTTTTGAGAATTTAAAACCCAACTTCAAAGGTTTTTATAAGTTAGCTCAAGAAAATCAAGATTTTATATCTTTTCAATATAAAATATCAGGTTAGCAAATTTAAAAAATCAAATTGAAAAGATAGTACCATATATATCTACCTAATGATTGGCGTGGTGTGAAATTGACAATGTTAAATGGGCCGGATATAATAATTATGAGTTGGTCTTCTGAGAGGCGGTCTCACTATTTTTTTTATTGTGAGACGGACCTTAATACATCATTTTAATAAGTTAAATACATCATTTCATTTTTAAGAATTACATTATTTGCAACAAAGAAATACATCATTTGCAATAAAGAAATACATAATTTCATTAAACTCATATCACAATAAAAATGGTGAAATATTATTTGTAATAAAAAAATACATCATTTCATTAAATTCGTCTCACAATAAAAATGATGAGACCGTCTCATCTGAGACTTTGCCAACAATTATATAATGTGAAATTCAAGCATTATGAAATATGGAAAAAAAGTGTATTGTTTTTTTTTCATGAAAAAAGTCGAATTCAAGGCAAAAAGAGTGGCCATTTAGACATACAAAACATTCTTCCAAGCATACAAAGAGTTTTTTTTTTAATGGAAATTTTTTTATAAAATTAAATTAAATATCCCTCCTAGCTAAATGAGAAAATCAATTAGCCAAACAATCCGCCCAAATGACAATTACAACACACTCCAAAATAAGTTAATTAATTAGTATGCTACATAGTTCGCCTTACGAAATATATGAGAAAATTTAGGTGGGTTTTATCCTACCCAAATGGGTTGACCCATCCAAATAGGATTTATTAATCTCAATTAGGGTATATTATATAAATTTGGGCTTGGGTTAATGGATAAAACCCGCCTAAATCGTTTAGGTCTGCCTAACCCAAGACCTTCCCTAAGTTAATTAGTGCGCTACATAGAGAGAATTCAATTTTCTTAGAGTTTTATAACAGTTGTTTACAAGAAATAAAACTCATAAAATTCTTTCATATTTTTTTCTTCTTTCTTCATATTTTTCATCGATTGTTTATTATATTTTGGTCAAAAGGGTTAACAAGTGGTATCTAGAGCCAAGATTGAATGTCAAAAATCATCGTTGGGAATACATAGCTTTGGTAGCAGCAGATGTGGCGCAGGCACATCAGTCGAGTGGTTCATTCATGTACCCGCAGCTGACACACACGAACTACACCAGTTGGGTGATTCGTGTGCAAGCTATAATGGAGAATCAATGAGTTTGGGAAGCGGTCGAACCAGCCGTGGGCGTACAGGTGGACGCCCGGCTCAACAAGAAGGCAAGATCGCACTTCTTGCAATCGCTACCAGAAGATCTCCTCATGCAGGTTGCTAGAAGAAGACAACAAAGGAAGTTGTGGATTGCCTCAAGTCGAGATTTTCCATTGAGTGAAAATTGCAAGACTACAAACATTGAAGAGGGAGTTTGATTTGAAGTATATGAAGGACAGTGAGTCACTCGATTAATATGCAGTCGACTCACTACATTGTCTGTGGCGTACTCGAGTCTTGGAGGAACCCTCAGTGACCCAACGCTAGTGAAGAAGTTGTTCGACACAGTTCCAGATAGGTTCATCAGTGTGGTGGTCAGCCTCAAATAGTTCTTCAATCTCAAAGAGCTCGCCTTCGAAGATACAGTTGGAAAGCTCAAAGCTTTCGAGAAGCGCACACACAAGAAGAGTGCAGATACAGGGAGGAAAGAAGATCAGGTTCTTCTCACTCGGGCTGAGTGGGAAGACCGATCCAAAAGAGACGGTAGAGAGTCATCATCTTCTCAGTGAAAAAGGATTTCCACATAGGGTGGCAACTGTGGTCGTGGATATAGAATCAAAGACAGATGTCGAGGGAAAGGTGGTCGAGGAGCTCCTCGAGATAAAAATCACATTTGGTGCTACAATTGCAACGTTATGGGACACTACTCGACATAATGTCGAGCATTAAGGAAGAACGAGGAAGCTCAACTCACTCATGCTTATAATATCGAGTTAACTCTACTTATGGTAGTTTCAAAAAAGAACCCAAAGCAGCTCGAGAAACCTGATGATGTTTGGTTTCTAGATAATGGAGCCGATAATCATATGATTGGTGATAAGGGAAAGTTCTTCGAGCTGGATGAAGGAGTTAACAGAATTGTTTGTTTTGAAGATGGTGGCCAGTCCTATGAAGTGTTCGAGGAGGTCAATCAAGAGCAAGTTGGTTTTCGAATAAAATCGAAAAGATTGTCTCGACTACTTAATGGTCTATCCACATCGTGGTCAGGAGGACACTTTAAGAGTGATGAAGTGCCAGTTCGATTCAGAAATTTGAGTGAAATTATGGCAGAAGCTCATTGAGTAAATCTCAATAAGAACTTCGAGGAAGCATTATTAGTAGAGGTGGAAGAGTCGTCATGCTACAATGAGGCAGCCGTACATCCAAAATAGGAATAAACAATGACAAGAGAATTCAAAGCCATTAAGAAGAACGAGACTTGGTCGCTCGTACAACTACCTGTCGGACATAAGGCGATTAGACTAAAATGGGTATTCAAGTTGAAGAAGAACTCCGGTGGAGAAGTAATCTAGTACAAAGCTCGCTTGGTGGCGAAGGCTATGTGCAAAGACAAGGCATTGACTTCGTTGAAGTTTTCACCCCAGTCGCTCGAATGGATACAATTCGAGTCATTCTTGGATTAGCTGCTAATCGAGGATGACAAGTACACCATCTCGATGTCAAGTCAACCTTTCTGAATGGAGCTCGAATAAGATGTGTACGTTACTCAACCAGAGGGGTTCAAGGTCACAAGGAATGCGTACATGATGTTGAGGTTAAAGAAGGCATTGTATGGCCTCGACAAGCTTCTCGAGATTGGAATCTGAAGATCGATCAAAGTTTGAAACAAATGGGCTTCGAAAGATCTTCCCATGAGCAAGTTGTTTATACAAAGGGAGAATAGAGCACTAGGTTGATTGTAGATGTTTATGTAGATGATTTGATTGCAATTGGTAAATGATAGCGTGTTTTTCAACACGCTAAAACTGCAAGTGTACAGATCACTGCAGAAGCAAGTAATAAATTATCGAACTCAAGGATTGCAGGCTCGAAACACACTCAAGCACTAAAACATAGTTACCTTGTTACTATCTAGACGAACCTTATAAAGATTTTGTTTATTTAAAACTAGGCAAGAAATATTAAGGTAACTTATTAAATTATTAAGTTGTAGAAAATGTGAGAAATTAGGATTCTAGGGTAATCCACTTTGAAGAACTATCAAACAATAGTTTATACAATCCAATTCCAATTTAATTTCCAAAGATGTGAGTTGATCTCATAAATGTAATCAGGTGACCCTCTCGGACTCTCAACCATAACATGGAAATAAACGACCTAGTGACTCCTCTCGGATGCGCAAAAGGACTTTTACTCTTGATTAATCCTTAGATTTCAAAAACCCTTTAATAGTTCAAATTCCTCTCGGATAATTGCCCTATCAAATTTAATCCTACTGCATCTTAATCATTAACCTAGACCTCTCGGTTCAAAAATTACCAATTCAAATTACAATCAATGGCCAATATCTCGTAATTAAAGAAAACCCCAGCAGTAATTAAAACATCAATGGAAAAGGAAAATCAAATTATATAAACAATTGAATGAATGTCAACAAGTTTCAAAACCCTAGAATCCACAAAGGGATTTAGCCAATCATGCTAAATTCCAAAGAACAGAAGAATAAAGAAGAAGAAAACTTAGAAAACATGGAACTAAGAACCCAATCTTCAATCTTGAATCTTCTGTGACCTTGAATTCCTTCTTCTCTCAATAGTCGATCGAAAAATTAGAGTAAGTAACCCTCTTTGAGTCCTGGGAGCCTTTATTTATACTTATCTTGTTCAAACCCTAAAAGATATGGGATTGGGATCAATTTTCGCCCAAAAAGTCACGATCGGCGACCCAGAATATGTCGATGGCGACCACCGAGCATGCGCTCGGGTCGCCATCCATGCACCGTAGCAACTCCAGAAATTTTCACGATCGGCGACCTAAAGGCATGAACGGCGATCGCCGTCCATGCGCCATAGCCAACCCCAGAATATACATGAACAGCGATCTAAAAGCATGAACGGCGGTCGCCGTTCATGTAAATAGATCGCCATTCATGTGCCGTAGTGAGAATGTGAGTTTTACGTGATTGGCAGCCCAATTTACATAATCGGTGACCGCCGTTCATGTAATATGGGTCGCCGTTCACGTCGCGACTGGATTTTTAGAACTTTTCGTCGATCTCTTCTCACTTTTTCACCTTCCTCGTGCAACGACACATCAACTAACTTCATGGTGCTCGATCATATCTTGAAAACAACTCAATTGTGCATAAAATCTGCATAAACAACCAGAAACAACCCAAACGTAATAATTCTTCAAAGTATACGAATAAAACATAAGACACCACGTAATGATCTAATCTACGGTCAAAAGTGAGCAGATTCATATCAGTAAAATGCACAAAACGAGTGTTTATCAACCCCCCAAACTTAAACTATTGTTCGTCCTCGAACAATGAAGAAAATAATTTAAAAGAAAGAGATAAACACGAGGGGGTGCATTAATTGATCATTATTTGTTTCAGACACAAAAGGGTTTATGATTCCCTCACTAACGCTGCAACAATCATTAATTCAATGCAAACCAAACAGTTTTAATCTTGACCTCCAAAAATCTGCTTGTCACATGATAGTGTATCACTCAAATTTTGCTCACATTGCAAGAAAGGCTAGTGTATACTCTCAAATTATCAACTGTACAACTTCCCTGCCATAAGCTTGCTCATTGTCTAAACTCTCTACTGACTTTGGGAATGCTAGAACAGAGATCACAAAGGTCTTTATTTTGGTTCTAATGTAGGCACATTGGTGAAGGTATGGAAAATTTGGCTAAGTGACTGAATAATAACAACCTTATAACTCCATTCACCCAAGTATTCCTCATCACATACAGTACTTGTTAACTGACTGACTCAAGCAATAATGACTCTAATTAAACTGAAGTACGACGCATCCCATAATTTCAACTCAATAAGATTCGGACTTGACAACGAAATCTTGCACACAACTTTTGTGCATTATTAATAATATGCACACTCTGTTCACACTTATATATATATATATCCACTACAAATTTCTTGGACATCCCCTAAACTGACTTATTCAATAACACTTGTGCACTCATTATGCACTTTATTTGACCACAAATTGATAAACTCTTTTGCATCCACATTCCCAACAATTACTACTATACCTATCCATCCCAAAAGTGTTTGGACTGGTTACTGAAATTGAAAGACAATAATTTTTCACCACCTAACATTACCAGGTACCCATACATATCCATCCACACCTCCTATCATCCGGGTTAAGAAAGAAAAGCATTCAGGCTCAACTGGGCTAACAAAGGAGTATGTATCGGGTTAGTGTTTGGATTTAAATGAGGCTTATGAAACGATGGCCTAAGATCATTTCTAAGTTCATGACATTCCTCTTGCAGTTTTGAAACAGAAACCAGAGCAAGTTCTAGAGGTAAAGTGCACAGTGATATACTCTCAATCAAACGAACACAGTCTCAAACTCTCACAGGCTATAAGCACGTCCTAGAGGTGATACGTGTGTAAAATGACCTATATTTTGATGTGTGTACATGCTAGTTTGTGGCTATTTTACTCCCGTATCATATGTTTTTGTCGTATTTTGGTTGTGTTTTCGTGTTTTGTGTGTTTGATGTGTGTAGGATAGGTTTTGGGCATAAACGAGCAATTTTGGTGGAGTTTTGGAGGAAAATCGCACGTGTTTGGAGTTTGGAGAGCTCGAGCCAAAACTCAATTTTCAGCACTTGGCAGTTTTCAGCATGGCAATGGATAGAGCTTCGAGCTAGCTTTCCAACGCAACTGGAATCGGGTCAATCGGAGTTCGGGAGAGGAAGTTATGGCCAAAACCGTGAGATCGCGCAGGACCGGCCGAGCAGCTGCAGGACCGGTCGAGCGAGCGAACAGAGACTTGGCTCGGTCGAGCCAAACCTTGCTCGGCCGAGCCAAATCGGTTTTTGGTGGTTTTTGGCAGTTTTTGACGGCCCGGGCGAGCCAAACTTCGACCGGGCGATCCGAGGCCCTGTTTACTCATTATAAAAGGGGGAAGAGGGGGTTATTTGAAAAACTTTTGTCATTTTTCACGTACGATAGTTAGATTTTTCCATTCCAATTCATCTTAGTCCTAGAGCATCTAGGAGATTAATTCATCAATACTTGGAAGAGATTGAAGATTGAAGGCGGTGGATCAAGTCAACCAAATCCAAATTGGGGAAGAATCTTATTTCTACTTTCAAATTGTAATGAAGTTCATTGAATTCCAAATTGTATTTGCACAATTGAAAGGTATGAAGTTCTAAACCATTTTGGATGTTGATTTGAGGAAGGATGCATGAGAATTTGGTATGAGAATTGTTTGTTTACTTTCCTTTGAGAGCTTGGATTTCACTAGAGCTTGTTCCTTACCTCTTAGGTGTAGGTAATAGCCAACTTAGGAGGTAGTTGATGTGAACGCTGCAGCCAACACGCGGGTGGAATCGTCGTGAATAGTGTTAATTCATACGATTTTAGTTCCAATCCCTGTGCGGTGCTAGGTCGTAGGGCAATAATTGACGAACTATTTGCAGTGGTCTAGGGCTAAATAACGTGACTGTTTGCTAGTTCTAAATCATCAACCGGTAGCTCACCGTGACAAGGGGTTATCGAGTGTAGGGTCGATTGCTCAATCTCCTAGGAATTAAATAATGTTTGCAACAATGATTAACCAAATTTGATTGCATCTCTACTCAATTCAACATCCTATCTTCCTAGCTTGAGTATTGTGATTGTCTTGGTTTACCATATTGAGAAGTTTGTTCGATTCAATTTTTTGTTTAAATTCGTGTATTTCCTATATTGATAGTATAGATTTGAATTGCATGTTAGATGATTAGAAATTACTCAACGATGAAATCATGCTTAGCTATAAGACTTCACTTGAGTAGCTCGGTATTCTAGTAGGCGAAGCGAGAAGAACTCGGATTGATATTTTATTCTTGTGTGGTTGAGGGTTAATTGTGATTGAACTTTTACCGCATCAAGAGGCCAAAATCAATTCTGTACAAGTCTACACCTTATCACTTCATGTGCACAAATCAGTACAGGTTTCATGAGAAAGAACACATTGTCATCATGAACTTGATCAATAATGCAGATATACACGACTCAAACCATTTTAATCCCATTACAATATCAATAGGTAACAGAGCTCCCAATAATAAACCCAGTACGTCAAAAGCATTAAAAACAGTAAAAGCAATTTTGAAAGACAGAAAGCAGATTAAATGTTTACAAATCAGTTACCGAATCAAGTTAATACAAAAGTTGCCACATTGGATCACAGTTTCAGCTGGTTTCAAACAGTAAAAGATAAAGGATAAAAGCACACATCACCCGATCACACCCTCTCCCCCAAACTTATTCGATACAGAGGAAAGAATAAGTTTGTGGGAAAAAGATCACGGAGATGTGTGGTAACCTCGGGAAACCATCACTGTGGTGGTGGCCAATACTGCAGAAATTGAGCCATGAACCGGCGCATCTCCTCCTGCGCCTCATGCTGGTGATCCCACTCCTCCTGCTGGTGCGCCCACTGGCGGCGCTGCTCTTCCTCAAAAGAGCGGTGCTCGGTAGCATAAGTCGACTGGGCAGAGGATAGGGCCTGGAGCTGCGTGTTCCAATCCGACCACTGCCTCTCAAGTGAGGTGAGGTGCTCCTCAAATGCCATGCAGTGAGTGCGGCGCTCATAGAATGTAGAGGACTCACCCGTGGGTCAACTGAAAGAACCGGCCTGAGTGCGAACCGGTGGTGGCTGCTCCAAAAGGAGTGCATGACCAGAGCTCTGTCCTCGCTCGCCCCCCTGTCCTCGCTGGTCCCCCTGTAGTCGGTCCTCTCCGTTTGGTCTGTGGGGACCGTGCTCAGCCTCGGCAGCCTGAATAGCCTGAGTGTGGGCCAATGTGTCCATACGCCAATTTTCACGGTAGCGGTGAATCCCTACATTAGTCAACTCGGGATTCGGCAGAGGGAAATGCATCATATTCCGCTGGCAGAAATAGAAGGGGGGTGGCTCGTTGTGATGAGCCGGAGATCGACCAGCCGTTCCAAATTAATGAGTACTGGAGGCTCGGCAGGTATCTGGATAGTGCTAATCCCCAGAGAGTGGATGATATGGGTCCAGAGACCCCCTATGCAAATAACCCCCCGCTCGGCAGATGCTACGCGTCGGGACTGCTGCAGAAAAGTCATAGCAAAATTTATCTTTTGCTCATGAAGCATGGCGTACATGATCAGGAGCTCGAATTCCCTGACTGAGCTGTTGTCCTTCCTAGCGAAGAGTGTGTGCGCCAAGATGCGCTGAATAACCCTCAGTACCAGGTTGCGGATTTGTGTGGCCTTGGATGTCCCCGACACCCAAGCACTGTCCTCCTGAAGGGTAAGCTGAGGCCAAAAGACTGAGGCATTGAATCCCCGCGTCCGCAAGTAATCACCCAAATTCGGAACCCCAAAAGCACGGTTGATTTCTTTGATTGTGAGACTCCTATCTTCGTTCATCGCCCGTAATTTGGTTCCATTTGGTGTAGTCCGATCAGTGGTTTGGACTTTTAGAGAGCTGAGCACCTCGTAGGTAATTCTTTGGTGAGTGAGGGTTGAAACAGCGAGAATAGGCCCCCATCCGATGTTGTTGAACAGCTGTATAACGCCATCATATAATCCCAGCTGTTGGAGGGCGTCGGTGTCAAAATACCGTGTGGCTTCCATACCCCTTTGAACCAGCCTTTAAAAATTACCCTCGAGTTCTTCGTCGTCAAACACAATCCCCAAAGAGTCCAGGGTAGGTGGGGGAGGCGCAATCGCTTGACGTCTCGGAGGCATAGCTTTTTATCTGCACTTAAGTAAAACAAAATTCAGAACCAATATAACATGACTAAACAAATAGCTAAATTCCCTCAAATATGTTCAAGTAGGTTCACTTTCTAAACTCTAGTAATCAACTTCCACTAACTTCAACCCCAATATCAAGATTGTTAATCCCCCAAACTCAAACAAGAACAATTATGCAAATGAAACCTAAATCCAACTAATTCAATGCTAATGGAATAAAAACAATGCAACAAAAGCTATCAACAATCCACTATAACAACCATGCATGACATGTGAATAAAATAGCAATTTATTCCAAAATCAAGGCTCTAAACCAAACATAATTCAAATTTCAAGAATCCCCAATTCAAACCCAAGACTTAGGAACACTAAATAAACATAAACATACTCAAAAATACTAAATAAACTCGAATTAATATGCATCAACTATAACCAAAGCAATAAATTCAACGACCAACCTACATTATCAACTACATAATCGAAAATAAAGAACAAAAACTAAATATGAAGCAAGACAAAGGAAATTACCTTGAGTTTGGGGCAAGAAATTGACAAAAGTGAGAAACCCTAGAATTTGGGGTTTTCGTGCTTTTTGAGCGAAATTGGAGAAACTAATCCGAAGAAAAGCGTTGAAGTACGATGGGTAAGCAATGTGTGGAAGGATTTGTGCAAATTTCGTGTATTGTAGCGGGAATTTGAGGTTGAAAAATCTGGAGTTCGTGGGTTTTTTTTTTGTTTTTGAAAAGAGAGAGTTTGAATTAAAAAAGGAGGGGGAAGAGGGTATTATCGTGCAAAATTGCACGAACGGCGACCCAATTTGCGCGTTCGGCGATTGCCGTTCGTGCGTATGGCTCGCCATTCATGTGCCGTAGCAAACCCAGTTTAATTACACGGACGTCGATCGGTTTACATGAACGGCGACCGCCATTCATGTAAATGGATCGCCGTTCGTGCCCCGTACTGGAAATTAAAAATTTGCATAAATGGCGACCGCCAACCATGTTTTCGGGTCGCCGTTCATGCCACGAACCTGAATTTTTTTGACGTGGAACTCGGCGGTCTAAAATTAACGAACAGCGACCTCCATTCATGCAAAATGGGTCGCAGTTCGTGTCCCGTACCTAAGATTTTTGACGGGGGACTCGGCGGTTCGAATTTTAACGAACGGCGACCGCCATTCGTGTAAATGGGGCGCCGTTCATGTTATTTCCAGCGAAATTTTTGAGTTTCTTCTCTTTTCCTGTACCCAATGAACTAAACAACCAGAAGTGAACGTATAGTGTGTAAAATAGGAAAAAAAAAATAGCATCAAAACAACTTTAAAAAAAAGCACGTAAAGCAAATTAGAACGGATAAAAGATAGGTTGCCTCCCAATGAGCGCTTTATTTATTGTCTGTAGCTAGACACAGCAGTGTATAACCTATGGATCAATTAGGTGAAGTTCACAGACGAACGATACAGACTCGTACTGCACATAGGTTTTGACCCGGTTACCATTGACAGTGAATTGTGTGCTATCAGAACCTAGCAACTCTACAGTACCATTAGAATTCACTTTCTGAATCATATATGGACCAGTCCATTTTGACTTAAGTTTTCCGGGAAATAAACGGAGACGAGAATTAGAAAGGAGTACCTGATCCCCCGGCGTGAATTCACGGGGGCGAATGCGCTGATCGTGAAATCTCTTGGCACGCTCCTTGTATATCCTTGAACTCTCGTATGCTTCAGACCAGAATTCTTCCAGTTCAGTCAATTGCAAACACCTCTGCTCAGTTGCAGTCTTCAGATCCCAGTTTATTTTCTTTACTGCCCAGTATGCTCTATTTTCCAGCTCCACTGAAAGATGACACGATTTTCCGAATACCAACTGATATGGTGACATACCAATTGGAGTCTTGAAAGCAGTTCTGTATGCCCATAAAGCATCATCCAAGCGAGTAGCCCAATCCTTCCTGGAAACCACAGATTTTTCCAGGATTTGCTTGATTTCCCTGTTAGCCAACTGAGCTTGTCCATTGGCCTGGGGGTGATATGGAGAAGTAAGTTTGTGATACACTCCATATTTTGCTAACAGACTCCCCAGCCATTTGTTTTTGAAGTGTGACCCTCCATCGCTCAGTAGTGCTCGAGGTGCTCCAAAACGAGTCAGGATGTTCTTTTGTAGGAACTTGAGCACCACCTTGGAATCATTCGTCGCAGTGGGGATAGCTTCAACCCACCTGGTCACATAGTCCACCGCCAACAATATATATTGATATCCATGGGACTTAGGGAATGGTCCCATGAAATCAATGCCCCATACATCAAAGGGCTCAATTTCGAGCATGAATTTCTGCGGCATCTCATCTTTCTTTGAGATGTTCCCCATCCTCTGGCATCTGTCGCAGCCGGCCACGAACTTCTGACAGTCGCGGTAAATAGTAGGCCAATAAAACCCGCTGGTGAGGATTTTTATGGTTGTTCTATTCGCCGCACAGTGGCCTCCATATGGGGACAAATGACAGTCCCCCATTATCTGCTCTCTCTCTTGCATCCCGATGCACCGCCTAATTACCATATCAGCACAGCGGCGGTAGAGGAAGGGCTCATCCCAATAATAGAACTTGCAGTCATGCTAGAACTTTCTCTTCTGGTGTGAGGACAGATCAGGTGGTAGAACACCTGTAACCAAATAATTAACCAGATCCATATACCATGGATCTACCTCCTCCACAGCAAGCAACTGCTCATCTGGAAATACTTCAGTAATCCGGATTTTTCGGTCATCTCCCTCTATCGGATTCTCCAACCTTGACAAGTGGTCTGCTACCACATTCTCACAGCCTTTCCGGTCCTTGATTTCCATGTCAAATTCCTGCAGTAGCAGGATCCACCGGATCAGTCTTGGCTTTGCCTCCTTCGCAAACAGATAACGGATCGCAGTATGATCCGTATAAACCACCGTCTTTGCCCCAACCAGATATGCCCGGAACTTGTCGAAAGTGAAGACTACTGCCAGAAGCTCATTCTCAGTAGTGGTGTAGTTCACTTGAGCTTCATCCAAGGTTTTGCTGGAGTAGTGAATCACCCGGAATATTTTGTTCCTTGTCTGCCCCAGAGCAGCTCCAACTGCTGTATCACTGGCGTCGCACATCAATACGAATGGCTCGGACCAGTCTGGAGAAATGAGAACTGGGGCGGTCGTCAGGGCCAGCTTCAGCTTCTCGAAAGCTTGCAAACAATTTTCATCAAATACGAACTTTGCATCTTTCATGAGTAAAGCACTGAGAGGTTTAGAGATTTTAGAAAACTCCCTTATAAACCTCCGGTAGAAGCCTGCGTGACCCAGAAAGCTCCTTACTGACTTCTCATTGGTGGGCGGTGGCAACTTTGAGATCGCCACAATTTTGGCGCGATCCACTTCCAAACCTGCAGCAGAAACTTTGTGACCGAGGACTATGCCCTCTCGTACCATAAAATGGCATTTTTCCCAATTTAAAACAAGGTTAGTTTCTTCACAGCGCTGCAGGACAGTAGTCAGGTTTTCCAAGCAGTTATCAAATGAATGACCAAACACTGAAAAATCATCCATAAAAACTTCCATAATATTCTCTACAAGTCCATTAAAAATTGACATCATGCATCTTTGAAATGTAGCAGGAGCATTACATAAACCGAATGACATGCGTCTGTAAGCAAATATACCGTATGGACATGTAAAAGCTAACTTATGCTGGTCCTCGGGGGCTATCACTATTTGGTTATATCCAGAATAACCATCTAAGAAACAATAAAACTCATACCCCGCTAACCTATCCAGCATCTGATCAATAAAGGGCAAGGGAAAGTGGTCCTTACGTGTAGCACTGTTAAGTGCTCTATAGTCGATGCACATTCTCCAGCCTGTGACAGGCCTGTGAGCAATCTCTTGGCCACTTTCGTCTTTAATGACAGTCGTTCCCCCCTTTTTGGCCACCACTTGGGTAGGGCTCACCCACTCACTATCTGAAATGGCATAGATCATGCCAGCATCCAAAAGCTTCATTACCTCCTTTCGCACCACTTCCTGCATGATGGGATTTAGCCTTCGCTGTGGTTGCACCTTAGGCTTGTATCCGTCTTCAAGTAAGATCATGTGCATACAGATAGAAGGGCTAATACCCCTGATGTCAGATAATGACCACCCAATAGCAGATTGGTGGTCTCTCAATACCCTCATTAATCTATCTAATTGACTAGTAGATAGGGTAGCAGATACGATTACCGGATAAGTGTCATTTTCCCCCAAGTATGCATACCTCAGGTGGTCCGGTAGAGGCTTCAGCTCTAGCACAGGTGGCTCTTTCCTCTCCTCTTGCTGTAGAGCTTTCTTACGAGCTTCTTCTTCTTCCTCCTCACTCCTCAACTTCAGAAAATTTGCGCTTTCCATCTGATTCTTTTCACCTGCATCATCTAGTGCTAGAATAGATTCTAGCAGCTCATCACAAGCATCATATAGATCATCGCAAGAATAAACAGAGTTTTGCACACCATAATCTAAAGAATCAGTGGAAATAATAGAAAAGTCGAAGGGATACAAAACCTGGACCATGTCACACTCTTCATAGCAGTCATCAGAATCATGTCGCTCCATGGCCTTGTAGATAGAGAAAGTGATTTTCTCATCGTTCACCCTCAAGGTAAGCTCTCCCTTTTTGATGTCTATCAGCGCATCAACAGTATTGAGGAAGGGCCTCCCAAGTATCAGTGGAAAATTGCGGTCCTCTTCCATATCTAGGACCACAAAATCAGCAGGGAAAATAAATTCCCCAACCTTCACTAATACATTCTCTACTACCCCTTTAGGGTAGTTCACCGACCTGTCAGCCATCTGAAGTCGAATAGTGGTCGGTTTAATGTCGTCGATTCTCAATCTATTAAAAATAGAGAGGGGCATCAGATTAATGCTAGCCCCTGAATCGCATAAGACTTTCTCGAAAGTCTGCCCCCCAATCACGCAGGTGATAGAAAATAGCCAGGATCAGCCCTTTTTACCGGCATTTTCTTCTGAATAATGGCGCTGCATTCTTCGAATAAATTCACAGTTTCGAATGCTCCAAAGGGCTTCTTCTGGGTAACCATATCCTTCAGAAACTTCATGTACCCAGGAATTTCCTGTACAACTTCAATCAGAGGGAGATTGATGTGGATCTTCTTCATATGCTCCAAAAATCTTTTGTATCTCTGCTCTTTTTGCTTCTTGACAAATCGCTGTGGATAGGGGACAGCGACGGGACCAGCTGGTTTGGAACTGTCTTCAGGACAAGTTCCCTTGCTCTTCTAAGTTTGTTCTTCTTCAAGAAGAACAGGAGCAGGCTGTGCAACTTCAGGTTGCACGGGTGACGTGTCGACAGGAATAGATGGGCCATCATATCCCTTCCCACTGCGAGTAGTGATGGCATTGCAGTGGTCCTTGGGATTTACAACAGTGTTACTGGGAAATTGTCCAGGAGTATGCTGATTTCCCAGAATATTGGCAATCTGAGATATCTGAGTGTCCATCTGCTTCATGTGCTTCCCCATCTCTCCCATACCATTTTGTAGCTGAGAAATTTCCCCCTCCATTTTTGTGTTTTTGGTATTGGAAGCTGAGATGAACTGGGTCAGGAGCTCTCTCATACTCGGCTCCTTGGGTTCATTTGTCACCCCTTTATTTGCAGCAAACCCAGGCGGAGGCTGCAAGGTGTTGTTCGGATTCCCATAGGAGAAATTTTGGTGGTTCCGGTTGTTAGGATGATAAGTCATGTTCCCCGTCGGATATCCTCTGTTGTTGTTGAAATTCCTCTGGTTCACATAATTTATATCCTCCATCTGCATCTCGATTCCCTGCTCATATCCCTGCTGAGGCGGATTATTCTCCAGCTTGGCAAGGCGGATCTCCAAAGACTTCGTAGAAGCAGCTACCTCCCGTCTCATCAATTTTATTTCAGCAGCTAGGTCCCCAGTATCATCGGCCGCTGCTATCATCCTGCGCTCCTTTCTGTCTGCTGGCCAATTAAATTCACTATTCGCTATTGTTTCCAGCAGTTGTAGTCCTTCATGTGGAGGTCTAGCAGTAATGGATCCTCCAGCTGAAGCTCTGACATGATTCTGAGTCTCCTCATCAAGCCCCGCATAGAAATAGCAGACTTGTTGTTTTTCAGTGTATCCATGGCATGGGCAGGAGCGAAGTAACTCCTTGAACCGCTCCCATGCCTCATAAAGAGTTTCCCCCGAGAACTGTCTGAACTGGCCTATTTGCATCTGCAGTTGGATGGTCTTACTCGGCGGAAAGAACTGGATCAGGAATAATTTACAAAGCTCCTCCCAGGATGAGATCTCACTGCGGTCCAGTGATAGATACCATGACAGAGCTCTGTCACGCAGTGTAAATGAGAAGAGGTGTAGCCGGATGTAGTCGATTGGCACCTGATTTTGCTTGACTGTGTCACAGAGTAATAGAAATTTCTGGACATGCAAATGAGGATCTTCAGACGGAAATCCCCCAAACTGGTTCTGTTGAGCAGTGTGAATCAGACCAGTCTTCAGCTCAAAATTAGGTGTGTTCACCTTCAGTCCAAAGTCCGCATTACGATGCCTATCAGTCATAGGCTCGTACATCTCATCGATAGTAGGCTGTCTCGGCAGTTCTGGAGGATTTTGTAGTTGCAGCCTTAGATTCATCTCCTGCAGCTGTCTCTGCAGCTCAGCAATCTGTGTCGCCTGATCGTCAGCCATAGTAAACGCTAACTTTCTTCGTGCACTGTTCCTTCGACAGGTAGACTCGATCTCCGGATCTATGGGTTCAAGCACTGGGCCCTTCGCTCTAGTTCGCATATACTACCTGAAACAAATAACCACAGTGAGCAGTACAGAATTAAAATTAAAAATAAAAGACAATGCAATTTAAAACAAATAATGTCTAAAGTAGTGATGCAATAACAGAATTAGTGTCAAGTATAGATCTTTGCAATCCCCGGCAACGGCGCCAAAAACTTGATAGCGTGTTTTTTAACACGCTAAAACTGCAAGTGTACAGATCACTGCAGAGGCAAGTAATAAATTATCGAACTCAAGGATTGCAGGCTCGAAATGATGGATTTATATACTGAAAGCATTATGATTGGTATATTATGTACAAGGTTTATTGGTTAATATACTGGGAATCATAATTGTTGTATGTTCATCTCCTGTCTGAATTAACAAACATGTGTCACAAACACAATTATCCTCTTATCTCGTCGATAGGGAGATCATACGGTGTGTAGAAGATCACGGAAGATCATATGGATCGTTTGACCTAGCGAGATATAAATAGTCATCACAGCTGAGACAGTTCCAGGATAAACTGTCGGTGTAGGCTGCAGCATATGCGGATAAGCATCTTATCTTGGATGTCTTGGTATGCTGGTGTGGGGTACATATTGATGAGGACCTAAGTCGAGATCGATTCTTTTATCTGACATTAAAAGAATCTAGATCTTTATGACTCGATGGAATCTTAAACCTATATGAGGATACAGAAGTATACATATATTGTATGTCACTTTGAGTTGTAGAAAAGGTTCTAGTTGAACCTGTTCTTCTGCAGTCTTGGGTGACATCAATCTGTGTATGACTGTCTGGTATCTGAACTAGGTAACCACATCCAGTATAGGATGGTGACATTCCCTGAACAGCTCAAAAGGTTCGTTATGCTAAAGTCCTGCAGGCTGATTAAGTTCAAGCATAAGTGAAAAGGTTTGAGTGGATTGATTCAGGAATTAAAGATGTTAATTAATTAAATAGCTTGTCAGAGCTTAAATTAATTAACGAATGTCTGTAACCTTAAATGTGGGGATAAACCGAGTCCAATGCAACCCGTTCCTCAAACGTGGTAGCAAATAGGTAGGACAATATTGATTCTCTGGTGGCATGAATCAATATTAATTAATTAATTATATTCTGGGTTGAATATGGGAATTAATTAATTGATAGGCCTTATTTGCTATTTGCATTCTGGTCCCTGGTCTGGCCCATGATAACTCAAGCCCAATAGAAGCCTAGAATTTCCTATAAATAGGCCTCAGTACCTCAGAACTCAATACACCTACTACTCATAAGATCACAAGTTGCGCACAGCAAACCAGAGCATTGGGAGCTGTGGTGATCGAGTGAGTTCTTGATACGAGGAGGAAATTCTGCTTCTCAACAGGGCAAAGGATCTGATAGATAATCTTCACCAGATTTTCAGATAGAGTTGGGATACAGATCAGAAGATCAGATCAGGAGGATTCTTCTTCTCTCTCTCCTCTTAATTTTCGAAAATAATTATTTATTTTCTTAAGATTAATTTCCTCAATCTGTTAGGAAATTGAATCTTGGTGCGTGGGAAAGATCAAAGGGCATCTCCGCGCACGCGTTCTTCATCGTTCTTCAATCCAGGTATTCCGCATAACCTTCTTATGCATAATAATATAGGAGCATGCTAGGATTGTTCATAGGCATAGCAATTTATTTTTGATATTCCAATTAACGATCCTTGGCAAACGGACTTCGTGATTCAGTTCACGAATCCCTTCACGAAACACACTCAAGCACTAAAACATAGTTACCTTGTTACTATCTAGACGAACCTTATAAAGATTTTGTTTATTTAAAACTAGGCAATAAATATTAAGGTAAATTATTAAATTATTAAGTTGTAGAAAATGTGAGAAATTAGGATTCCAGGGTAATCCACTTTGAAGAACTATCAAACAATAGTTTATACAATCCAATTCCAATTTAATTTCCAAAGATGTGAGTTAATCTCATAAATGTTATCAGGTGACCCTCTCGGACTCTCAACCATAACATGGAAATAAACGACCTAGTGACTCCTCTCGGATGCGCAAAAGGACTTTTACTCTTGATTAATCCTTAGATTTCAAAAACCCTTTAACAGTTCAAATTCCTCTCGGATAATTGCCCTATCAAATTTAATCCTACTGCATCTTAATCAATAACCTAGACCTCTCGGTTCAAAAATTACCAATTTAAATTACAATCCATGGCCAATATCTCGTAATTAAAGAAAACCCCAGCAGTAATTAAAACATCAATGGAAAAGGAAAATCAAATTATATAAACAATTGAATGAATGTCAACAAGTTTCAAAACCCTAGAATCCACAAAGGGATTTAGCCAATCATGCTAAATTCCAAAGAACAGAAGAATAAAGAAGAAGAAAACTTAGAATACATGGAACTAAGAACCCAATCTTCAATCTTGAATCTTCTGTGACCTTGAATTCCTTCTTCTCTCAATAGTCGATCGAAAAATTAGAGTAAGTAACCCTCTTTGAGTCCTGGGAGCCTCTATTTATACTTATCTTGTTCAAACCCAAAAAGATATGGGATCGGGATCAATTTTCGCCCAAAAAGTCACGATCGGCGACCCAGAATGTGTCGATGGCGACCGCCGAGCGTGCGCTCGGGTCGCCATCCATGCACCGTAGCAACTCCAGAAATTTTCACGATCGGCGACCTAAAGGCATGAACGGCGATCGTCGTTCATGCAGTTAGGTCGCCGTCCATGCACCGTAGCCAACCCCAGAATATACATGATTGGCGATCTAAAAGCATGAACGGCGGTCGCCGTTCATGTAAATAGATCAGCGTTCATGTGCCGTAGTGAGAATGTGAGTTTTACGTGATTGGCGGCCCTATTTACATAATCGGCGATCGCCGTTCATGTAATATGGGTCGCAGTTCACATCGCGACTGGATTTTTAGAACTTTTCGTCGATCTCTTCTCACTTTTTCACCTTCCTCGTGCAACGACACATCAACTAACTTCATGGTGCTCGATCATATCTTGAAAACAACTCAATTGTGCATAAAATCTGCATAAACAACCAGAAACAACCCAAACGTAATAATTCTTCAAAGTATACGAATAAAACATAAGACACCACGTAATGATCTAATCTACGATCAAAAGTGAGCAGATTCATATCAGTAAAATGCACAAAACGAGTGTTTATCAGTAAACATCCGAAGGCGGTCGGAGTCTTCAAGAAACAAATGATGGGGAGTTCGAGATGAGTGATCTCAGACTGCTATTGTACTACCTCAGGATCGAGGTGGCTCAGTTCGAGGGAGGTATTTCGATCACGCAAACTAGAGATGCCAAGAAGGTGCTGACTTAGTTCGTGATGCTAATTTCACTATAATACCAATGGAGCCGAGGGCTCAACTCCAAAAAGACCTCTAAGAACATCCAAGAGTCATAGGTTGTCTACGGTATCTTTTTCACACAAGACCATATCTTTCTCATACAGTTGGAGTTGCCAGCAGATTCATGGAGAAACCTACAAAGATGCATCACAAGGCCGTGAAGCTGGAGCTATGATTCCTTCGAGGCATTATGCATTTCAGACTAGTATTTCGAGGAGGAGGTGATGATGAGATAGTGGGGTACACTGACAGTGGTCTTGCAGGAGACTCGGATAATTGAAAGAGCACGGGAGGCTTGTCATTCTACATCAATGACTATCTTGTATCGTGGAACTCGCTAAAGCATAAGACAGTTGCACTTTGGACGTGCAAAGCAGAGTTCATGGTAGCAGCAACAACGACAACATGTCAACTTCTTTGGTTCAACGCATTGTTGCTCGAATTGACTGGTTTGAAATTGAAGACAATGAAGCTCTTCGTCGATAATAAATCGACACTCACACTTATGAAGAATCTAGTGTTTTATGGTTGAAGCTAGCACATCAATACGAAATATCACTTCATTCGATAATGCATCGAAGTATGTCAGATCAAGGTGGAGTTCGTTCGGATCGATGAGCAAAAGGCATATGCACTAACAAAAGCCTTAGCAGCACAGAGTTGGTAGTGATGCGACATTTGCTCGGAGTCAGAGACCTCGTAGCGCTCAAGGAATAAGGGGGAGATTGTTGAAGATTTACCCCTTGATTTTTGAATATTTGATTTTCTTATCTAGTTTGGATATGAGTCTGACTCAATTCGGAAGATATAGATATATCCAAAATTATCTTGTTTTTATTGTTTATCTAACCTAGTTTTCTTATATAAATAAGGGTAGTAGATTTAATTGTTTAGAGACAAGAGAGAATTCAGTTTTCTTAGAGTTTTGTAATAGTTGTTTATAAGAAATAAAACTTATAAAATTCCTCAATATTTTGTTCTTCTTTCTTCTTGTTTTTTCCATCGATTGTTTATGATCTTTTGGTCGACAAGACCAAAAATAATAATGAAGTATATATACAAATTTATATCCTAAAATAATTTTGATACTATATAAAAATATAAAAATTTTAGTATAGAAAAATTAAAAAAAAAAAACTCATGCCCATCTTGTTCTTTACCATTTTCTTCTTCAATCTCAGTCTCTTTGCACTTCATTTTCTTTATAACTTGGCAGTAAAAGAGTTATCTCATAAAATTAAATTTCATATTATCATATTATTAAAATCTTTAAAAAAAAAAAAAAACTTCGACTAGAGGACTAAAACCCATTCCAACCTCTACTTGAACCTGCTAATGGAGAAGCAGTTCACACACTTTGCCAAATTAGAGTAAGGAGCTTGAGTATTGTTACTTGAACAGAAGGTTTTCACTCATGATTAATATTATTTGTAAGTTGTGATATTGGTAACGTTTTATTTTATTTTTATAAAATATATATATATACTATTTATATTTCTAAAACACAATTTATTCAATTAAATAAACAATTGTTCTTAATCGTGTTAATATAAGAACGAATGTTCCTGATAAATTGATAATTAAAAACTAACTGAATTCACTAAAATTTTATATTGTTAAATAAAATATTATATGTATTTGTAAATGATATAATTTGTAATTCTAAGATTCTCGTATGTCTTATGTCTCTGTTTTTTATTTATGATTTAAAAAATAATTTGATGTGATTCCCTTTTTGTTTTATTCAAATGACACCATTTAAAATGCGCGTTCTATTTTATTATTTAATGGCATAAACTTTGATAAATTTAATAAACTTTCCGTCAATAAAATAATGTGATTTTTTATATGTGCATGGTTAAAATGACTAGGTTATTTAATAAAAAAAATGATAGCTTACATAAAATTTTAAAAAAATATAATTAATTTAAAATATGTTCGAATATTTGACATTAAAAAAAAAAATCAATCCGCATTAAACGTTTACTATTATTGGCAAATGCGTTACTTTCAACATTGTCAGAAATTATTATTCGCCTCATATCATCTACACTTTGACTACTCCAAATAAATGTTGGAACAGGTATAAAATTCTATAAAATATTTATACGATTTCGCAGTAGATTTTATTATTAAATTTTTTAATAATAATATATTAACTTAAAAATAAATATTTAAATATTAGGTAGAATGTTTTTACCATTAGACTTGTAATTGTAATTATTTAGTGGATGCTATTATCTAAATCAATTTATTTATTAAATATTAATAAAACTTATAAACTAGTAAATGTTGATATTTTGAGTGGTGGTTTTAAATTTATTAACTTATTAAATAAAATTTATAGATTTTATAAAGATTGTCACGAGCTTATAATAAAATAAATATTTACAAATAATAAATAGAAAATATCAGATAAAAATAATACTGTAATTAAAAATCTTTTAAAAAAATATATATTATAGTTCAGTCTTTGATTTCGACCAAACAAAAACCTACGAACTCAAATCAAACTTAAGTTCAATCTCAAGATTTTTAAATTAGGCCGAAATAAACTTTATTCTCAATCAAACTAAAACCGTCGAAAATGTTCTCTTTAGTTTGATTTTCAATCAAAAATTCAATTATATTCATCCCCTACAGATTACCTTGGGATGGAAAGTAATTTTGTGTTACTTCTCTAGCCGAGAGGAGTGTTGCTGGTTCCTTATTTTGGATGCAGTGTTAAAAAACACTCTACCTATAATAAGAAGTTATGAATTCAAGCTTTCACGAGGATATGTAGGATGTGTATATTTAAACTAATATATATATATATATATATATATATATATATATAGGTTAGATCATATGAGAATAGATGTTAATGTAAGAAATGAGAATAAATCTCAGCCTTTGATTTCACAAGATCTGCGGTCATGCTTTAATAATTTCCGTCTTCATTTTATCCTCCGCGAACTTCATTTTTACATATTTAAGGGTATCATTGTCATTTAGCCTGATGGTATCTCCCTAAAATAATTTTCATTTTCATTTTATCATCCGCGAACTTCATTATTACATATTTGGATATGAAATTCCTTTACATTTCGATTTTTCATAAGATTTCGATTGCCTTATTAAGTCAACTGATACTCTAAAATTAAATTAAATTTTATTATTATTTAATTAAATTTTCTAATTTAATGAAGTTTTAAATAGTTAAAATGAACTTAACATATTCTTCTGAAAAATTGATTTTATTTTTATTTAATTTAATTCTCATTTAATGAAGTATAGAGGAGATAAAATGAAGAGAATTGTTTCTAAAAATTTGATTTTTTTCTTTTAATGGTGTATATAGGAGATAAAATGAAGAGAGTTGAAATATTTTTTTCGAAAAATTGATTTTATTTTTATTTAATTTAATTTTTTCCGTTTAATGAAGTATAGAGAAGATAAAATGAAGAGAACTGTTTCTAAAAATTTGATTCTTTTCATTTAATGATGTATATAGGAGATAAAATGAAGAGAATTGAAATCATTTTTTCCGAAAAATTGATTTTATTTTTATTTATTTTATTTTATAATGAACAACAATTGAGATAAAATGAAGAATGACTAAGATATAATGAAGAACTGGTAAGATAAAATGCATGTCACATGTAATATCAAAATTCACATCGAATTTATTTTATAATGAATCACAATTGAGATAAAATGAAGAATAACTAAGATATAATGAAGAACTGCTAAGATAAAATGCATGTCACGTGTAACATCAAAATTCGAATCAAATTTATTTTATAATGATTCGCAATTGAGATAAAATGAAGTATAACTAAGATAAAATGAAGTATATAATACATAAAATGAACAAAACATAACTTTTGCGCCCTGTACGTTCGTAATGACTATGTTACCCTTTAATGAAGTAAAATGAGGATATTATGCCGTGTTTTTTGTTAAAACTCTTATGTAATCTGGATCGTTGATATTGTCAAATCTATGGACGAGATTTATTCTCATTTCTCATGATAAGGACTATTCTCACCAGATCAGCCCCCTATATATATATATATATATATATATATAAAGAAGGAGTGTTAATGAAGTAGCACTTCAAAAAAAATATTGAATTAGTTGATTTTTTATTGACTCGATAAATGCAGTTTATGAATTATTCAGGAATGATGAAAATTCATTTACATTTCAAAAGATGTGGCGGATACTATTAAGGAGCTCCGGAAAGATTTTTAGGTAGGTAATAATCATATGTTAATTATGTTACTCTTGAATGAATGTGTGGATGAAAAATTTTCCTAAGTGGCAAGATTTGATTGTAGCCAAAAATATTAATTAATAAAATTTTATTTGGATCTAGAAAAAATTCCTTCATTATGTTTTGTGTACTCTAACTACTACCATTTTGAACTTTGCTTATTTATTATAGATTCGAGTCTTGAGTTATATTATCAAGTATTTAAGAACTTACAAATTTAATTGAGTTTCACTCGGAGCTTAAATAAATTGTTTAAATTTGAATTGTTTTTATATATTATTTATTTCTCAAAAATAATCTTTTTACCACAATAAAAAATATTAACCTCGATTATTTTATCTTGTAAATAATAAAATCAATCAAATAATTGTTACTAAGTAAAGTATGAAATAGGGGTGTGCACGGTCCAGTTTGGCTGGTTTAAGGGGCGAAGTACGGACCAAACCAATAGGTATGGTTTGAAATTCTTACAAACCAAACCAGCCAAATAATTATTTCAAACCAAACCGACCAAAACATATTAAAACGGTTTGATTCAGCTGGTTTAAATGGTTTGAAGATTATTTAACTAATAATATTACAAATAATGAAATTTGTATATCAATTTGATTATTATATATTAATGAAAGAATGATATACAAAATAAAACTAATATAAATATATATTGCTTGTCATTAATTATAAATATGAGATAAGTAATAAATAAATAATATTATGATTCCAAGAAACAATTAAATATAAGTTGATTTATTAGGTTACAATTCAAAAGAATATAAACATCGGACATATATATATCAAAATAATTGATATTTTAGCTTTCTATCAAATAATATTTTATTATCATTAATATATTTATAATTATATTATTTATACAGCCGGTCCGGCCGAAACGACCGGTTTCATCCTTCAAACCGTCGGCCAAACTAAATCATACGTTTTGAGATTTTTCAAACCAACCCGACCAACTATTTTTCTTAAACCAACCAAACCGATCAAATTAATTTGGTTTGGCCGATTCGGCCGGATTTGGCCAAACCCTATCCACCCCTAGTATGAAACCATAAAACTCGTTAAAATAATTATATAGTTTGAAAATAACTTGCGTAACAAATTTCGTCATAAATCAAATACTACTAAACAAATCTGATTCCTCAAATTAACGAGTTTCACTAAATATTTTAAATAAATTTTTATTAAATCGAAATCCAAATAATTCATAATATAACAACAGCTTATTTACAAGTCAAAATATGAATTAATAAGTCTTAATTATTTAAAATGGCCAAATTTATAAAACACATCATGAATTTGGCCACTATTATAAATACATCTCAAATATAGCCAAAAGTACAATTTTATGCATTGGAATCAGTTAAAATTTGATTTGAAAGCAAGTTTTTTGACATTTATGTCAAATCTGTTAGTTAAATTCAGTTTTTAACAAATTTAATAGAGAAATGTGCATTAATATGAATAAATGGAGATAAAAAAAACTAAAATTTGATCAAATAAATTATTTAGAATGATTTTTATTTTTAATTTTTTTTAGATCTTGGTCGCTCCCGGTTCACACTCAATCACTCTCGGATCGCTCCCAAATTGATTTTTATTTATATATATATTTTTTAAAAAAAATTTAGACCCAGGTCGCACTCGGGTCGCACCCAGTGGCTACCGGGTCGCTCCCAAGTTTACCAGAATTTTTATAATTTTTTTAAAATTTTTTTAGACCCAAATCGCACTCGGGGTCGCACCCAGTCGCTCCCGGGTCCCTCCCAAGTTTACCAGAATTTTTATAATTTTTTTAAAAATTTTTTAGACCCGGGTCGCACTCGGGGTCGCAACCGAGTCGCACTCATAGACTCTCTCTCACACAATGACACACAATCTCTCTCACACTCCACATATTATCTCACACACACTCTCTCACACACACTCACATTATCTCACATACACTCACATTCTCTCTCATATTTAATATTTTTCTTATTAATTATATTATTTTAATAAATAAAATGATATTAAATATAAAAAAGTACCGACACATGTACTTTTTGGCTATTTTTGAGATGAATTGATAAGAGTGGCTAAAATTGATATATGTATAAGCCAAAGTGGCTATTTCAAAATTTCTCTCAATTAATAACATACTCTCTTCGTTTTATTAGTGTAGTCTCATTTTTTTTGGCACGGGAATTAAGAATTGTGAGTGTAGTGTAGTGTAGATAGGGGTGTAATCGAACCGAGTCGAGTCGAGTAGTGCCCTGCTCAAGTTTGACTCGTTTAGTTTCGAGTCGAGCTTCGAGCTTTTTTATCGAATACTTTGATGTTCACGAACATTATCGAGCTTTTATCGAGCCTAAACGAACTTTCTAAATTTAGAATATATTTAAGATTTTCATTATTATTTTGAAGAAAAAGTTATTTACTCCAAAAAAAATATCATATTCATGCTCAAATTCTAAATTTTTTTCATTATTAGATAGATTTATCATTATTATTACTCTTAAATCATGAAAATATTATTTTTATAAAAGTAATTATTTTATATTTCTTACTAATTTTAGTTAACGAGTCTGCTCACGAGCTCACGAGTCAAATACTATGATGCTCAAGTTTGGTTCATTTAATAAACGAGCTTTACTAAACGAACTCGAACGAGCTTTTATCGAGTCGAGATCCGAGTAGCTCACGAACAGTTTGGTTCATTTACACCCCGATGTGTAGTTGAATTAATATTTTATTCGTGAGTGTAAAAAAGTTTTTCATTTTAAGAAAATAAAATTATTTTATGTGTTGTGAATTGAAGCGATTGCGACACAAATAACTAACAGAAAATAAATGACACAAAGAATTATAGTGGTTCGAGCGTAAGCTCTACGTCCACTCTTCAAGCCTCCTCGGTGATGATATTATTATGGTGAAGAAAATACAAAGTATATGACAATTACAATTGGTGGGGAGCAGGGGTATTTATAGGGAGATATTCCTAACACATAAGGAAGATATTCCTAAACACATAAGGAATATAAAACCTAGATATGGTAAGATATATCTAAACCTAAATCTATCTAAAATAGATTTATTCCCATCCAAATCTAATACTGATTAGGATAAATCTTGTCCAACAAGGAAACAAGATATACACAATATATTTTCCATATCTATCCAACTCGAACTGCTCCTCGAGTTCCTCGACCTACACAGCTCGACCAACTTCACCGGACTAGTCTCCTCGACCCACTCGAACTACTTCCTCGAGTTATATTGAGACTACTCCAACAATTCTCCACCTTAGGCTCAATATCACCTCGGCTTGGCACCTCCTCTTCAGTTCGATTTCAACAGTTTGATCAGTTCCAGACAGTACCCAAACTTAGTACTTTGAACTGGCTTTGTAATCATATCCGCAGGATTATCGAGAGTATTGACCTTGTGCAGCTCGACCTCTCCGGCTGCAACCACATCTCTTATAAAATGGAACTTCACATCGATGTGCTTAGTTCTCTCATGATGAACATCATTTTTTGCCAACTGCAAAGCACCTTGATTCTCATAGGAAACCTTCATCTTTACTTGATCAATCCCCAGTTCATTCATGAATCCGAGCAACCACAGACCTTCCTTAATCGCTTCGGTCAAGGCAATGTACTCCGCCTCCGTTGAAGATAAGGTAACTACCCTCTGCAGACTTGCTCTCCAACTAATCGCCGTTCCATACGATGTGAACACAAAACCCGTCAATGACTTCCTCGTATACATACATCCTACATAATCTGAGTCTACAAACCCTTCGACTGGGAGCCTCAAGCTCGAACCATCATCCTCGAAGACTAGACCCTTTCCAACTGTCCCTCGAACATACCTGAGAACCCACTTCAGAGCTGCCCAATGCTCTTTCCTAGGTTCGGCCATGAACCTACTAACCATACTGAGGGCATAAGCAAGATTCGGTCTCGTACAGACCATAGCATACATCAACGAACCGACAACACTCGCATAAGGAACACCTCTCATAAACTCCCTTTCCTCCTCGTCGAGTTTCCCAGCAGCACTCTGTTGGGATTGTATACTGAAAGCATATATGATTAAGTGTTTTGTACACTGGTCTTCATATATGTGTTGCCACAACAATGCTCGCTATCTGATTAAACAAACATACAACGAACCATAATATCCTATTATCTCGCCTATAGGGATGATCATATGGTGTGTAGGAGATCACGGAGGATCATATGAGTCGTTTGACCTAGCGAGATATAAACAGTATCATAGCTGAGACAGTCCCTGGATAGGCAGTCGGTCTAAGCTGCGGCACATCGGTTCATAAGTGGGCTTATCCTAGCTACTTGATGTGTCGGTACATAGTTATGTATTGATGGGATCAACAGTGGGATGTGCCATTCTCATTGACATATGAATGAGCCAGATCCCTAACATACTTCCTATGATCTTAAACCTAACTGAAGGATAAGGGGCACACACAGATTGACCACACTTTGATTTACCATGGTGGCGAGTCTTACATGTACTCTTATACCCGTATTTTGGGTGTTGGCAATTTGTGTGTGGCCTGCTTAGTCTGGACGTTTAGGTAAGCATATCCGTTTCAGGATGGTGACATTCCCTGAGGAGCTCACAAGGTTCATTATGCTAAACCCTGCACGTTGAATTATTTAATTCAGGCATAAGTGAAAAGGAGTGAGTGGTATTACTCAGGAAATAAGAGATTAATTAATTGTGGCTGATTGTCATAAGCCAAATTAATTAATGAATGTCTAAAACCTTAAATATGTGGATCATGTTAGTTTGGTGCAACCCGTTCCTAATAACGTGGTAATAAAGGGGCGAGTCATCATTGTTACCGTGGTGAAGGTTAAAACAATGTTTTATTAATTAATTATGTTCTGGGTTGAACAAGGAAGGATTAATTAATAAAGAGGGCCCACTTTATTATTTGCATCTGATCCCTGGTCTGGCCCATTAACTGCTCACAGCCCATTAGGGTTAGGGTTTCTCAAAACCCTAACACTATATAAAGGCCTTATCTCAATCAGATCAACTGGGGTTTTTCAGTATATTAAAATTGAGAGAGAGTGGCGGCGGCTATCCAGTGGGAGGAACTGATCGATTCCTCCAGATCTCGGATTCAACTTGGTAGATAATCCTCACCAAGTTTCCAATGAGCAAGGGAACAGATCAGAAGATCAGATCTGTAGGAACAACTGTTCATCGCAGGCGTTCAGATTCAGATCCAGATATATTTCATCGTTATTGGCTCCGATCTAGATCTGTAGATCAAACGGTGAAATCAGGTATTCTCTAAATCCATCATCTGCAATTAATTTTGTAGGAGCATGCATAGGATCGCATGGTTTATTTAATTGAAATTTGTTCCTGGTAACCTAAGAACGATCCTTGGCAAGAAATTCATCAATGACAACTCGTGTTGTCCATCGTAGACTCAAACCCTACACACTCAACTTGAAATGAGCTGCTAACGGAGTGAGCACAGGCTTTACATCCTTCATTCCATGCTTGT
>JAPKLW010000835.1:91499-138006 GCA_026898455.1 Plectranthus barbatus
AGAACGACTTGGGTAACTGTGCACCGAATAGCATGCACCTCGTTCTTTCCAGCAACGTCCAATTGTACCTCTCTGCCAATCTGTTCTGCTGAGGTGTTCCAGCCACTGTCTTGTGCCTTGCAATACCGTGCTTTGAACAGTACCTATCGAACTCCTTTGAGCAATACTCAAGGCCATTGTCAGTTCGCAGCCTCTTCACCTTCCTTCCAGTCTGATTTTCGATCAACACTTTCCACTTCTTGAAGGTCTCCAAAGCATCACTCATATTCTTCAAGATGTAGACCCACACCTTCCTTGAGTGATCTTCAATGAGGCTCGTGAAGTACCTCGCTCCTCCATTCAAACTGACCCTTGAAGGTCCCCATAGATCTGAGTGGATAAAATCCAGAGTTCCACGAGCTCTCTCTCGACCTACTCCGAATTTTACCCGGTGAGATTTCCCATAGATGCAATTCTCACAGAAATCCAGCTCTCTGATGTTATCCACGAGCAACAGATCTTGCTTCGATAACTCCTGCAGCCCCCTCTCACTAACTTGACCGAGTTGCCTGTGCCACAGTACTGACTTGTCAACCATCACTATCGAAGTCTCCCCGATCACCGTGCTCCCCATCAGAGTGTATATTCCATTCCTTCGAGCTTCTTTCATCAAGACCAGGGATCCTTTGCACACCTTCAAAGTCCCAGCTTCCATCTTGATCGTGTAACCCAGTTCATCGAGCATCCCCAAAGAGATCAAGTTTCTCTTAAGCTCCGGAACGTACCTTACACCTCGAAGTACCCTTTCTGTATTATCGTGCATCTTAATCCTCACCGAACTCATTCCAACCATCTTGCATGGTTTATTGTTACCCAGAAGAACACTCGAGTTCTCCTGCTCCTCGAACCCTTCGAGCCATGACTTATTAGGTGTCATGTGGAATGTACAACCTGAATCCAATATCCATTCCCTCTCCGAGCGCTCATTCGAAATCACTAATGCCTCTCCAGAGTCATATTCCTGCTCAACAACAGCTACATCCGCTTGCTGCTTATGCTCTTGCTTTGTCTGCCTCTCCGGACAATCTCTTTTGATATATCCCTTCTTTTGGCAGAGAAAGCACTTGACCTTTAGCTGTGATCCTGGCTTTGGCCTCGACCTTGACCTTGAACTTCCCTTGTTGGAGTTCCTCATCTCCGGTCTTCCTCGAGCCGCCCTAGCCACCAAGCCTTCTTCATGAGAGTTCTCTCGCTCCTCGTTCTTCTCATTTAATTCCTTCGAACTTAGAGCTGATTGAACCTCATCCATGGTCAATGACTCTCTTCCATACATTAAGGCTTCCTTGAAGTTCGAATAACTCTTTGGCAACGCACTCAACAACATCAATGCCTGATCCTCATCTCCTATCGCCACATCGATATTTGCCCAATCGAGGATCAACTTATTGAACTCGTCGAGCTGCTCGTCGATCGATCTTCCCTCTTGCATCTTAAACGAATACAACGACTGTTTAAGATAGAGCCGATTCGCTAGGGACTTCTTCATATATAAGGATTCCAGTTTGGTCCATACTTCCGCTGCAGTTTTCTCCTTCGACACCTTCCTCGGCACCGTATCTCCGAGACTCAGAATCAGCACACTATGCGCTTTTGCTAGTATATCTTTCTTCTGTTGTTCCATCATCGTGTCAGGTAACACAGCCTCTCCCTTCAAGGCACCGTCCAAGCCTTGCTGTACAAACAGCGCTTGCATCTTCAACTTCCACAAACCAAAATCATTCGATCCCGTGAAGCGCTCCCCTCGAACTTGGCTGAACCCATCGCAATCATTCTCTATCCGCGTTCACCACACCAATTTGTTGTGAATTGAAGCGATTGCAACACAAATAACTAACAGAAAATACAAGAACACAAAGAATTATAGTGGTTCGAGCTATGCTCTACGTCCACTCTTCAAGCCTCCTCGGTGATGATATTATTATGGTGAAGAAAATATAAAGTATGTGACAATTACAATTGGTGGGGAGCAGGGGTAATTATAGGGAGATATTCCTAACACATAAGGAATATAAAACCTAGATATGGTAAGATATATCTAAACCTAAATCTATCTAAAATAGATTTATTCCCATCCAAATTTAATAGTGATTAGGATAAATCTTGTCCAACAAGGAAACAAGATATACACAATATATTTTCCATATCTATCCAACTCGAACTGCTCCTCGAGTTCCTTGACCTACACAACTCGACCCACTTTACCGGACTAGTCTCCTCGACCCACTCGAACTACTTCCTCGAGTTATATTGAGACTACTCCAAATAAAATGAAAAATGAGATTATTTATACGGAATAGAGGAAGTGCAATATAAAAGAAAATAAAAGAACTCTTAATAATTAAAAATACCCCTTTCTATAAAAGATATAATAAAAATACCCTCTTTTATAAATACATCTCAATTATACCTAAAATTTGACTTTTTCATGATTTTAAAATTTTAATTCCAAAACTACCCTCCTATTTCAATGACACAATTTTTAATTTTAATTATCCGACAACACAACACAATTTTTAATTTTAATTACCAATAACACAATTTTTAATATTAATTATCAACAACACAATTTGATGACACAATTTTTAATTTTAATTATCCGACAACACAATTTGACAATTTTTAATTTTAATTATCCGACAACACAATTTGATATCAGAGCCCTGTTCATACTAATAAACAACTTATTTATACAGATACTACTATTCATAATGATAATTAAAGAAACTTCATCATACGAACGATTAATAGAATATCATGAAATGGAAATAGAAATTAAAAAGGCAATATTATCTGCAACAAGAGAACTATATTTTACATATGATGATGCAGAAAAACAAAAAATAAGATTAGATATACAATTTCTAAAAACAGAAGAAAAATTAGCTGAAGAATTCACACAAGAATATTTTAATAGACTATTACGACGAAACAATTAATAATTCTAATAACTGCATGACAGAAGGGAATTCAAAAGTATCTAATTTAATATTAACATTAATAGAAATAATTAAAGAAAATCAAAAAGAATTATTAGATTCAATAAATCGCATAAAGAAAACAAAAATACGAAAATATAAATACCAAGATTTAATAAATTTTCTAAAAGAACAAGGAGAATTAGATAATGAAGAAATATTAACAGGAAAAGAAAAGTGTCTTGAATGTAAAGAAGCATTAGAATTAATACAAGAATTAGTAACAAAAAGGACAGCTAGAAACTTAATAAAAAATGAACCTATAAATGAATCTATAAATTTAAAAAATAAATGGATACCACCAATTCGAAGATAAACGAAATAGAAAAATTATCAAAATTAATAGACAAATTACAAATACATGATTTAAATGTTGCAAGAATAGATGAAGAAGATGCTCAAGGCATCATATATGGAATAGATAGTGACGATGAAAATCCAACATTAAATATGGAAGAAGAAGAAGAAAAACGTAAAAAAGAAGATTATATTAAGCAACAAGAAAATGCTTCTACAAGTAATGATACACGTGATACACGACCAAATAAATATGAAAAAAGCTTTATTGACTATATGTGTAAAAATGATTATACATATACAAAAGGAAAATACAAAAAGAGTATTCCACCATCATATATTCAAAAAGAAAGAAGTATAAGTATTGGAGTATTAAACATAGATTGTGCATCAAATGCATCAAGTTTAATTATGTTATGGATAAATCAGTTCCAAATGATAGTCCAAACTGATGATGATACAATTAACAATTTACCACTAGAAGATTTTCTAACATATATAATGTATAAAGCTACAGGACAATTATCAAACTGGTTACAAACAACGCCATATAATTATAACAACTATGCTAAAACAGATACATCAAAGGAAGCTAAATTTGACCTTCTAAAACAATTAGCCAAAGAAATATTTGCAGAATTTTTTGGGGATGAATCAGAAACGTCACAAGAATATGAAAAATCACATATTATAAAAATACTAAGTAATATGGCTCTCTGTGACCCATGTTTTACAGAAAATTTCTTTTGCCAAATAAGAGAATATTATTATAGAACATCATATAGAACTGGTCTATTAGATATAGTAAAAAGTAAATTACCACCAGCAATGTTACGATATATAAATATACAATTAACAAACCCAGCAAAAACTAAAACAACAGAAACATTAGGATTAATAGAAAAATATGCATTAGAATATAGAGATGATTTGTGTATGAGAAAAACTGAAGAAAAATATTTAGAAAAAATAAATATACGATGTTGTAAACAACTTGAAACAATTCCACATCAATACGGATGTAAACCAGAAAGAAAGAAAAGATATAAAAAACAATATTATCCTCGATATAAAAAATATAAAACATTTAAAAAACCATGGAAACAAAAATATCAGAGGAGGTATAGAAAATACAATAAATACGATAATAAAAATACAATAAATAAGAAAAATTCGAAAGAAAAAAATACGTGTAGATGTTGGAAATGTCAAGAATTTGGTCATTATGCTAATGAATGTCCAAAGAAAAACTTATATAAAGAGAATAAAATAAAACTAATATACTCCTTAGGGCTCGAACCTATAGAAGACATATACGAAGAAGGCGAAGAAATGAATTTCGATACATATAGCATAGAATTTGAATCTGAAACTTCTAGCTACACAGAAAGTAGTAATGAGCAAGAATAGTACATTTATAAAAGTAAAACTATTTAATAAATATATATTTGCTTATATAGATACTGGAGCAACTATATGCCATGCACAAGAAAGAATGTTACCAACAAAATATTTGTCGACACTAGAAAAACCAATACAAGTAAGAATTGCTAATAATAAAATTATCCAAATAAATGATAGAGCAAAAGATCTTGTAATACTAATTGAAGGAAGAAAATTCCCTCTAGACACCTTATACAAACAAGATACAGGAGTACCATTAATATTAGGAAACAATTTTCTTAAAAAATATTACCCTTTTATTCAAGAAATTGATAGAGTAAAATTACGTTGTCCAGCAATGGAAAACCAACGTAGACATTTAGTTACAACAAAGATATATACTACACTTTCCTTTTTACAAGGAAAAATTATCCATGAACTTAAAAATCAATTAATTTTGTACATTCACGGAGAAATTGAAATAAAAGTCTTGAGAATCCTCGATGAAATAAGCAGTCAAGATCCTTTAGACCCTATTAAGAATACAAATACAATGGAAGTTAGGATAGAATTAATAGATCCTAATAAAGAAGTAAATGTACCAAATAGAATTCCATATACAGAAAGAGATGTCGAAGAATTTAAAGAAGAAACAGAAAAATTATTAGCAAAAGGAATTATAGAACCAAGCATAAGTCCACCAGCATTCTATGTTGAAAATCATAATGAATTAAAACGAGGAAAAATAAGAATGGTTATAAATTATAAAGAAATGAATAAAGCCACTAGAGGAGATGCATACAAATTACCTAGACAATATTATATTTTTAATAAAATTAAAAAAGCAGAATGGTTTACAACCCTTGATGCAAAATCAGGATATTGGCAGTTACGATTACATAAGGATACTAAACCCTTAACAGCATTTAGTTGTCCACCACAAAATCAATATCAATTTACAGTTATGCCATTTGGATTAAAACAAGCACCTAGTATCTATCAACGATTTATGGATAATAATCTTAAGGGATTTGAATCTATAAGTCTGGCATATATAGACGATATTATAATTTTTACTCTAGGAACAAGAAAACATCATTTAAACGAAGTTGCAAAGCTTCTACTACAACTAAAAGAAAAGGGAGTAATTCTAAGTAAAGAAAAAACAAAAATAGCATTACAAGAAGTAGAATTCCTAGGAATGAAGATCTTAAAAGGGGGATACATAGAACCACAAAAACATTTATTAGAAAAAATTAATAAATTTCCAGATAAATTAGAAAATAGAAATCAAATACAACGATTTCTTGGATGTTTAAACTACATTGGTGAAAAAGGTTTTATAAAACAACTTTCAAAAGAACGAGATTATTACAAGAAATGATATCAGAAAAGATTCCATGGAAATGGACAATTAATGCAACACAAGCTGTAAAAGCTTTAAAAGAATTATGTAAAAACCTTCCAAAATTATATCTACCAAAACCAAATGATTTACTCATTCTAAATACTGACGCGGGTCAAGATACTTGGGGAGCAGTCCTTCAAGCAATCTCAGGTGTTTATAATGATTTCAAAATATTTATCACAAATAATAAACCATCTGAAGTAAAAACATTCTTAAAACAATTTAAGAATATATTATTAACGAAATGGGCATCAGGAACATTTAAACCAGCTGAGAAGAATTATACGGTCCATGAAAAAGAAACACTTGCTTTAATAAAAGCATTACGAAAATTCAAATTGGACTTACAACCAAAGAAATTTATATATCAAACGGACAGTTCTTATACAAAAGACTTTACAAGATACAAGATAAAAGAATCGTATAATAAAGGACAATTGCTTAGATGGAGCCTTGAAGCTCAACAATACGATTTCTTATCTTTGCACATTTCAGGCAAAGAAAACAATCTAGCAGATACATTAACAAGAGAATGGAAGGAGTGCGATCCATCCTGAAAACAGAAGAGAAAGACTATTAGAAAAAGCAAAACAACTTCGTCTGCAAGCACAACAATTACAAAAAGAAGCAAGCCAAGCAGATAGAAAGCACATGCAATAGAATTAATGCTTAATTCATCTAGTGACAAATCAACCGATGATCTTCCAGCAGTAACAAAGACAGAAGAACAGGCAACTGGTGGATCTCGATCCAAAGAAAAATTTGACGAAGAAGAAAGAGCTAAAGCATACTATGTTATTTTTAATGGTTTAAATACAGGAATATATGATGACTGGAGCAAAGCAGCGACCTTCATCAACAACCAAAGCGGCATCATCTACAAGAAATACCCTAGTCTACAGGAAGCAAAAAATGCACTAACACAATACCGAAGTACTTATGCAGCAAAAGCAGCAATGCCAGGACAACCACTTCAATCAAGAATGGAAAATTTAGGGCGAATCCCTAATAACAAACAACTAACAATAAATTCTATCCCTACTGAACAAGAACGGGAAGAATTAACAAAACTAACCAAAGCAATTTTTGATCAAGAATATAATTTCTTGGTTAATTACACAATAGCAGACAAACTCTCAAGCATATACCCTATTGAAGGAATATTTCAAGGGCCCAAGGCAATTGTTTTACCAGAAGCAGATCCTACTAAGACATATATGATGTTCCAAAGCGGACTCATAAGTACAATCTACTTCAGAAGCATGGATATATTTCGATACTTCCCAAACTACATGAAGAAAGCTATTCAACAATATCATTCAGGAGTGATAAAACAAAGAGAAGGATTTCTGAAGATATTTGCAACATATTTACTATTCTTCAATGAAGGAGAGCAAGCAGGACAAGTTAGACAACCAGCCATACAATTATGCCAGATAGGAGTAAGCAATCAAAACTACCCAACTATTGGAGATACAAAGCATGAAGATATCATACAACAATTTTTAAATAATTATGTCCTGATACTACTACGAGGAATCAAGATTCGAGCACGAACAAATTATATTTCAAAATCAGTAATTATATGGAGCATGCAAGCAAGGGAGAAAGAAGTAGATATTCAAAGCCAGAAATATATAGAAAAATTCCTAAGAGATTTACAAGGAATTGATTTCGAATACACTCCAGAAATAAAGCAAGAAATTTGTATCAGACTGATAGAAGAATTCCCAGGAGATCATGCCTGTAGCATATGTACACCAAGCACCGACGGAGATGCAGACTTTGAAACAATAGAAGAGAAAAAGATGTGAAAAGACATCACTATTTTTGTTTCTTTCCTTTTGTAATTACTATGTAAATTATTAGATTATATTGTGTGTGGTGGTACCCCTCCATGTGTAGTGGTACCCTAATAATGTAAAAGGCAGACCTTTCGTCGCCTATAAATAAGGTGGCTCTCTCATTAGGAGAGAACACACTTCCTATTGTAACATATTTCTCTTTCTATCTCATGTAATATATTTCTCATATATGAAAGGTTTTTTCTATCTCTGGAGGATCTGAAAACGGCTACAGCGAGGAAGCTCTTTGGCCGAATTGATCTTGAGATCTTGAAAAAGAAACATTTCAGGTATGAAATCACAAAACTCTTTTACAAGGTTCAACATATCAAGCATGAAATGTCAAAGTGGCAACCTATATCGCTGTGACAACATATAGCAGGCCCGACAGACTAATAAATGATATGAAGAACATAGAAGTTAAGTTAGATCATAATAATTATAATCAATATCATATACTAACAAGTATAAACAAAAAATTAGTTGTTGCATTAATAGACACAGGATCTTGTACAAGTTTTATAAGTGAAGATCTAGCAACAGAAATTTATGATTTATATCCAGAAGTAACATATATTACTCTCGAAGGAACTCCAGTACGAAACACTAAATATACATCTGTTAATATTATTTTTAGTAAAACACTTTCAATAAAAATAGAAATACCAATCGATGGAAGAACTAAACAAGAACAAAAAGAAATAATATTAGGAATAGATTTTTTAGAAAACTTTAATTATAAAATAAAAAGTAAAGAATTAATACTAAAAATACAAGGTGAAAAATTTAAAATCCCACGAATAAATTTATATAAAGAAAATATTAAACAATTACTATGAATATTTTTGAAAAAGGAGAAAGCACGAAGCAAGATCAAGACGATAAAGAAGATATAAAAGAAATAATAAGAGCAGAATCAATTGGAGAATACTTGTCTGAAATAATATTCGATAAGAAAATAATAAATAAAGTACGAAAAAAGGGAGAATTTACACTTAACTCCAAAGAAAGTATAGAAATTCCAACTTTTAATAAAAGAATATCAAACATACTAAATCGAGAAAATATAGTATACTATGGATTAATGAGTGGAGAATCATTAGTATACATGAATCAAGCAAATTATGAATTCCAAGCATACATAATGAATAAAGAAAAAATAAAAGAAAAAATAGAAAAAATACCTAAAAAAGATCGGAAGAAATTAGGATACATACATATTGGAATAATACAAATAATAGTAAAATCTACTTATTTCACAGGAATAGACACACCTGTACAATTACAAGTTATTGACAATAGAATTTTAGATGAAAAAGATAAAATTATGGGAGGAATAGATGACAATCTAGGTTTTGACATCATTAAATTCAATGTTGCATTACAATATGGAATTCCTTTCCAAATACAAACCTTTAATGAATTTTCTTAAAAAAGATTTAATAAAACCCTTAGACATACCATTTACTGTAAGTTACAAAGTATCTTATGCATTAACTAATAGTAATTTAAGTATAATTTTTCAACATAGAGATAGAATATATACAGACGAACTATTAAGTACTACAAGTACTGTAATAAAAAAGGATAATAGCCTACAAAAATTCATTCAACGAAGTTCATCTCAAAGAATTCAAAATAATACATCAATCTTAAAAATAGAACAACCAAGGGCTAGTACAAGTAATATAAACCAAAATAAATGGCCTGAACCACTAAAATGACAAACACTACATTCAGAAAATCAAATAACACAACTGAATAAACAAATACAAGAATTAAAAACAGTTGTTACAGAAATAAATGATAAAATATAAAATTATTAAATTATGCCTAGTTCCACTTTTATATCAATAAAAATAGATGATGAAAGAAGCATATATCTTCCTTATACTGATGAATTGATGCAACAAAAATTACTAAAAGAATACCTTGAAGCTCATACTGCTTATAGTTGCCTAGTAAGAAAATTTACACTTGTTGATAAAGAAAATATACATGAAATTAGACAACTTAGTTCAGACATAGAAAATTTAGAATCTACAATTAAAGAACTACATCAACAATTAGAAGAAATTAGATTAAAAATTATTAGAAAACAAAATTAGAAATGAAAATTAGAATAACTACAAAAGGTATTTAAGTAAAAAATATGCAATTGGGTATTTTTTATCTGTGTTATAAGAAATGGCAAAAACTTGCGTTAGGCAGGCCTAAATGGTTTAGACGGGTTTTATCCTACCCAAATGGGTTCACCCATCCCAAATAGGGTATATTATATGGGTTTGGGCTTGGGTTAATGGATAAAACCCGCTTAAAGCTTGGGTTAATGGATAAAACCCGCCTAAATCGTTTATGCCTGCCTAACCCAAGACCTTCCCATAAGAAATTGATATTTTTGATATGTGTTATAGTGTAAATGGGTATTCTTTATTTTCAACTCATAAAAGAACTTGTCGATTATCGAACAAAATGGATTATAGTAGGTAGAGGCGTAGGAGAGGAGAGTGGGCAGGAGATTCCCTAAATCCATGCAAAACCATATCTGAAGAAAGCCAACACAGATTTCACGAATGTCTTGTTTATTTATATAATAGTACTAGTATGTGGGAGATGACGAAAACCCAAATAAATAAATAAAAAAGGAGTGTTTATTTTCAACACATGCAATGCAATAAAATGCAAAGCTTTAGTGTGTGAAAATGAAGAGCCATTTTCATGGTTCCTTGCTGCCCCCACACTTGGCAGATTCACAGTCCACAGCTGGCCATCACTTCTGTTTCTCTCTCACCATTTCTTTTTAGTTTTATTCCTTTTCTCTCACTACTTGATTTGATGTAAAGTTTTACATAAATGTTTTTCATTTAAAATGAAAAATTGTCCAATCTTAAATTGCCCAACAAAAAATGTTGGTATATTCTTTGGTGTATTTTAATTATATAATTTAATTTTTATATTTAGTATTATTTTTTATAATTAACCATTACATTTCTGAATAATTTTTAAAAATAAAAATATTAAATATAATATTATGAAAATGAGGAATTAATTAATAATTTAAATAAATATAATGTAGTGAGTTTATTTAAATATTAAATAATTTTTTAAAAACGTGTAAGATTAGATAAATAATAGTACGGAATAAGTAATAAAAATTGATCATATGATTTTTTAAAGTAAATGTATATAAAAAATTTAATAAGACCTAAGATTTTTTTATTTTTTATTTGGAGGGTTGGGGGCATTGGGTTCGTAGGCTAGATATAAATATAAGTTAAATTTGGACAGTAAAGCTGCAAATCCCAAGAGAGACAGCATTTTGTGAATTGTCAGAGAAAATTTTAACCTGTTGTAAAAATCTATTCTTCATCATTTATCATAATTCTTCTACTGTTCCCATTACACATTCTTTTTGAGTTTTCTTGGATTGCATTAATTCTATATTTAACATTCTCTCTCTCTTGTTAATTCATTTACAAAAAATTATTTAATATTTAAATAAACTTCTAACGTTATTCTTATTTAAAGTATTAATTAATCTCTCATTTTTTTAATATTACATATAATATTCTCATTTTTCAAGATTATTGAGGGATATAATGGTAAATGATCATATAAAAATAATACCAAATATAGAAACTAGACTATATAATTGAAATACCCTAAAATAGAAACCCGAACTATATAATCAGAACGGAGAGAGTATTTTTTTTTACCTATTCAATACATTCATACAAGAGTAATTAAATTATGTTGAAATTGTGTATTTATAGAAAGTTGGATAGTGGATACTTATACATGCAATCTGAATTTTTGAAGCATTATATTGTAAATAAACTACTTTGTTTTATACTTCTAAAAGAATTAGATTGTTTTGTACCTTATTATAATATATATATATATATATAATATAAAACATTAAAATTTTTCAAATATCCACTTGTGACACATTAATGTGTCAACCACGAGCTGATGTGTTTATACATTAAATGCGTTAATAATAATTATAATTAACTCATCACTAATGTTACATTACTACATTATTCTACATTAGTATATGAACACTGATAGGGTTTTCCGCAAACGTAAAAGTGTTTATTGACTTGTTTAAATAGAAAACGAAAGGTACAAGATATGTATGAAAGTAAACCCTAGATATGAAAGGAAAACCCTAGATATAGAAATATCTAAAAGATACATGCAAATCTAATATTCTATCATCCCCCCTCAAGCGAAGGCGGCCGAAGTGAGTCGAGCCTGAGCTTGCGTCTGAAGAACTCGAACAGAGGGCGGTGAGCGCTATCTGAGCGACCGAGAATGAGGCGAAGGAGCGTCTTCGATTTGATCGCGAAGGCGGCGTCGAGGGCCGTCCAAACCGCGCCAGAGGTGGAGTAGCCAAGAGCTTCGGCCATGGCTTCTTCGGAGAGGGTGGACAGCAGCACACATAGGAGGCGCTGATCCTGCAGCGTCCAGGCAGTGAAAGCCAGATTTGTTGACGCGGGGCCGTTCGGGGAAGCAATCGCCGCGGGCGGAAGAGGCAGGGAGCCATCGACATACTTGAGCAAATCCATATGGATGAGGGTGGAGAGGGGAAGAGCGTCGGAGGCCATTGATAGGCGTGCGCGACGTGAAAGAGAGGGAGAAGGATCGATTTCTGGCTGATACCATGATAGGGTTTTCCGCAAACGTAAAAGTGTTTATTGACTTGTTTAAATAGAAAACGAAAGGTACAAGATATGCATGAAAGTAAACCCTAGATATGAAAGGAAAACCCTAGATATAGAAATATCTAAAAGATACATGCAAATCTAATATTCTATCAAACACACTAATATATACATCAGAGTATTTATGTATTAAATATAATATTAATCTTATAACATTAATAAGCACTAGACCGATTGCACCAATAAAGTCAGTGCTTAATATGAAAGTTATGACAATACGTGTTGGAGCAATGCACTATTTGGAAGAACATATTAAACCTGTTACTATCTTTAGATTTTATCATTATTGTTCGAGTTTTGACCGAAAAGGAAACCCAAGTTGATATAATTCGTTGAATTTTCTAGACTTTTGTCTTTCCTTTCTGATTTTATTTTAGGTATACATTATATTTATCGTAGTATGATTCACATTGCGTATCATTTAGCACAATTAACAGTGATTTTTATGAGTTTCCAGAATGATTTTAACATTGTAATAGGGAAAACAATATTTAATTTACTAACTTTCTTTTTAAAAAAGTAATTGTTTTCAAATAATAAGCACTCCAAAACGTCTTTTGGGTCCTCAGTGGTTTTAATTTGTGTCGTGTAACTATTAAGACCCAATTATATGAAACGGCCTCATCATTTTTATTATGAGACGAATTTAATAAAATGATGTGTTTTTTTATTGTAAATGATGTATTTCTTTGTTATAATAATGTAATTTAAAAAAATGAAATAATATATTTAACTTATAGAAATGATGTATTAAGGTCCGTCTCACGATAAAAAATGATCCAACTCAATTATAATTTATTTTATTTTTAATATAGGAGCTTCTCAAATCTGAGTGACACTATTAAAATATGTGTATATTTTTGGGTAACAGCTATTTAATAATTGTAAATTAACTTGTAAGAATTTCTTATATTATAAAAGTGAACTACCATATTTAAAATAGAGTAATGCATAATATGCATCGTGAAAGTGGGGTGACATTCATATTTTTTTTTAATTAAATACACAAATATTTAGAAAATACCAAAAGGAATCACTAAGGAGAGAAAAATCTAAACACAACTTGTGTGGCGATTCCCAAATATCCCAACTTTTGGAAAATTTTGTTTTTTTATAACTTTTTATAAATGTATTTTATCCGTTTTCTTTTTTCTTTAAGGCGCTTAATTTTATAAACTAAGCATCATTAAGACTAACTACATGTATTAATCAATTAGGAAAATTCGATCATCAATTCATAATGAACTATCATAGTGACACTCTTAAATGTAGGATATATACTTAAATACTACCCATTTTTGCCATTTGAGCATCTTTGTAGAAGTTTCTTGCTATTAAATTCATCATTATCTAGACTGGACATAATTCTAACTGAATGATAAAATTTGTGTAGATTAAGATTAACTATCATCTATTCCGTATAAAAGAGAATTTCATACATAATAGACGTGACTTTTTCACTCGAGTAAGGCATAGGGCATACAATTGGTTGAGCCAAAGTTGACGTCATTTACCGTGCATTATCTCGAACAATGATTCGGATTCCAAACTTTCTTGCCATATTATTGGTTTTAAAATAGTGACATACTTTGCTTATTTCCATGGACAACTTTTCTCATTTACCTTAGAAAACTCGTTGTTTGAGATTTATGAACAATAAAAACTAGCCAAAAAATAAAATAAAATAAAAATGATAATTTTCTCAATTTCTAGAAAAATATGATGTATTATCAAATCTTCATTCCAAGAACACTTTCTTATTTTTTTTGTTAAAGCTTTGGAATTTAGCTCGGGTTTGGCCTTATCTCCTTGAAAAGCAATTTTTGTATGATTTAAGTTCATTTAGGGTCTCACGCCTTCTTTATTGTTTAAAAGCATTTTTGGCGGTTTTATGTAATTTATTCAATTTAACTGAACTCATACTTAATACGAGGGGTGCACATGGTTTGGTCTAAACCGGTCAAATTGGTCGAATTGAAATGATTTTGCTGGTTTGGCAAGTGAATGAATTGGCCGGCCGGACCGTAAATCTCAAACCATATTATTTGGTTTGGTCTATGGATTGAATAGAGAAACCAACCGTTTGAACCGGACCAGACCATTTATTGTTTTAATAAATATTTAAATTATATATTGTACTAAAAATATTAATGTAGTATATTTAGTGTAGTGGTTCAAAGCTATATTTTGGATTTTAAAGGTACAAGTTCGAATAGAATATTTTGGATTTTAAAAGGTACAAGTTCGAATATTACAATCTCACAATTTCATTCAAGCATCAGTCGACTTCACCATTTTCGCATCGTAATAATTTGACCTTTTACGAACTATTATGTTTGAGAATGAGATATGAACTATAATATTTTGTTGTCATAAATTATTTGTTTATATTAACTATTATTTATTTTTATTTAATTTCTCAAATAAATTATTGCTATTTTTTTTAATGTTTTGACTTTGCTTGTTAAAGTCATGTTCCAAACCGTTAAACCGGCCGAATCAAACCGTTTTATTTAATTTAGTTTGGTTTGAAAAATTAATTTTGCCGATTTGATTTGAAATTTTTTAAAACCGTTTTATTTGGTTTGGTCCATACTTCGACCTTCAAATCGGACCGTGTACACCCCTACTTAATACTCCCTCCGTCTTAATTTATTAGTCCCACTTATCTTTTGGTTTATCCCATTTATTAGTTTTGTTTCTTAAAAAGATAATTTTTTTCACACACCATAAAATATTAATTACGCTATACTCACAAATATTGGTTATTGTGCTATTTTGATTTGAGAATAAGAATTAGAGACGGATGAAGTATATTTAACTAAAATGATATATTTTAAAATAATAAATGATACTTATATGTAAATAAATCAAATAATATTTGTTGTAATTTTTGAAATTCTTCTAAGGGCCCCAAAGTGGAAAACATGTCTTAATGATTTAAATTAAAAACAATTAAATTTGTGAGAAAATAATAGAAATAAAGGTATTATAAGAAAAGCTTCCTTTTATGTGTGCGTGTTTCTCTCTCTCTTTCTTCTTTGAATTTGGATTATTTTTTTTTTTTTTTTTTTGAGCGGCTTTGAATTTGGATTATTGAAGTCTGCTGAAAAGCCAATTAATAACGCTCTGTCTCAGTCTACGTTTCCGCCTCTTAACTTGTAACTGGCGGCATAATTTCCGCCCCCCACCACTTCCTCCGCCGCTGTGAATGAGGGTTTCGTCGGAGTAATCTCCCTCTCCAACAAGTTCTTCCATTGACAGCTGAAAAAACTCATAAAATGCAACGTTTCCACCTCCCAACCATCTCCATTCTCACATTCTTCTTCCTCTTCTCCTCCACCGCCACCTCTGCCGGCCCCCGGAGACTCCTCCACCAGCCTCTCTTCCCCTTCGACCAACCCACCACCACCACCATCTCCCAACCCCCCTTCCCCGCCCCTACTCCCCAACCTCAACCCCAACAGCCAAAATACCCTTTCTCCACCCTCCCCCCACCCGACACCACCACCGCCCAAAACCCCTTCTTCCCATTCTACACCTCCCCCCCGCCGCCCCCTACGCCGCCCTCTTCCACCTCCTCCTCCACCTCCGCATTCCCCACCTTTCCCGCCAACATCTCCTCCCTTGTCCTCCCTTCAACCTCTCATACCTCCCACAAGCCAGTCAAACTCATCTCTCTCATCGTCACTATTTCTCTCTTTTCCGCCCTCGTCTTCGCCTCCCTCCTCCTGCTTTTCCTCCGCCTCCGCCACCGCCACCCCCGCCATGAACACCTTAAAACCGACAGCCTCCGCCTCTTCCCCCCGGACACCCCCACCTCCGACACAACCGCTCCCGTCGACAACTGCAAGAAACCGCCGCCGCCCCTCCACCCCATCCATACGCCCACCTCCACCTCCTCCGAGTTCCTTTACCTCGGCACCCTCGTCAGCTCCCGCGAACCACCACCACCACCCCCGGTGCAAAATGATGCAAAAGCCCCTCCGCCGCCCGCTCCCATCCTCAGCTACCGTCTCGGCTCCCCGGAGCTCCACCCACTCCCACCACTTCCGCGGCAGCATTCCGGCCAAATGTACATCCCTCCCGCCGCTCCACCGGCAAGTCAGGTAAATGAAAACGAGCACGAAAACGAAGAAGAAGAGTTCTTCTCACCGAGAGGGTCCACGGCAGCGAACAATTCTAGTCCCTACCGCACCAGATTATCCCCCGATGCATACAACGGCGGCGACGCCGCCAAAGCCAACGAGTTCAACAAAAGCCGAAGCTTGAACTCGCTGAACTACAACTCGCCTGCATACTCCATATCACCGGAAAACAGCCCGTCGGTCGTGCTGAACACCGGAAGCCCGCGTAGCATGCAGTCAAAGTCTCCCGACAGCTTGGTCAGTTTCCCTGGCCCACTGCGGCGGTTCATCCCTCCTCCTCCAGCACGCGAGCCGAGAGCAATTCCGTTATTCTCGCCATTCTCGCCGTCGTCGACGGAGGATGGTGGCACCACCCGTGACTGCTCCCCGCGAGCATCTGATTTTTCGGGTGTTAGGAAAGTGCCACCTGCTCCACCGCCCCCACCTTCGGCTAGGTATTGGGATGCAGCGCCGCTGACTGGGCCGCCGGAGCTGGTGGTTCCTTCGAGGAAAGTGGTTTTGCAGAATGTGGGGCCGGAGAAGGGTAGTTTGGGGAATGTAGAGTGTAAGAGTGAGGAAGTCTTGAAGCCTAAGTTGAAACCTTTGCATTGGGATAAAGTTAGAACTAGTTCAGAAAGAGCCATGGTGTGGGATCAGCTCAAGTCAAGCTCTTTTCAGTAAGATTCTTTAAAAAACAACTTTTATCAGTATTTTTGTTCACATTTATATGTTTAATTGAGGTTAGAATCATGTTTTGGTCGTAGAAATCGCTTATTTTTGGTTCCCATTATAACTTGATCTTCATCTGTTTCAAGAAAGTCATGAGTTAACCATGTTTTGGTATACAATAATCTGCAAGATTTGAACTTTGGAGGGTGTGGAATTTGTCATAGGTTGAATGAGGAAATGATTGAGACTCTATTCATGGTGAATTCTAATGGAAATGCCAATGATGGTGTGAGGCGCCAGATTGTTTTAGAAACACATCAAGAAAACCGCGTGCTCGACCCGAAGAAGTCTCACAACATCGCTATACTACTAAGGGCTCGTAATGTTACAGTTGATGAAGTTTGTGAAGCACTTGTTGAAGGTGAGAACATGTTTTTGAGCTCCCTGTCCCTCGGTTTCGGCCTTTGATGCATTGTTAAGTCTTTTTTTGATCCTCCAATGTTGCTTTAGTTGAAGACTGAGATTTATGTTTCAGGCATGGTTTATAGCATTGATTTTCTGTCCTGTTTTCCTTGCCTATGCCTAACGCGGCTTGATATTGCTCGTTGCTCATTGCTCATTGATTTTTGCTAACTGTCTAGTGATTCGGGCATGTTATATCGCTTTGAATGTCTCTGTTTGATGCTCTGTGGCTCAAATGTTCAACCGAAAGTCTAGCGCGTATTGCTTTGCATTTCATCCGTAGAACTCAGCTGTGTTAACTGTTTCAATCCTTTATTTCTTTGTCATTTATAAGGAAAGCTATTTTTTTAAACGAGAATGTGCATTCATGAACGTTTGGTATCCATTTTTCTGGTTGTGCTTCGACGAGGCAGGGAGTGCGGATGCACTGGGCACAGAGCTGCTCGAGAGTTTGCTAAAGATGGCTCCTACGAAGGAGGAAGAGCGGAAGCTGAAGGAGTTCAAAGACGAGTCTCCAACCAAGCTTGGTAGAGCTGAGGCGTTTCTCAAAGCAGTTCTTGATATACCTTTCGCGTTCAAGAGGGTGGATGCGATGCTCTACACAGCCAGCTTCGAGTCAGAAGTCGAACACCTCAAGAGGTCGTTTGACACGCTCGAGGTACATAACATCTGATCGGCTCTTGGTTCATCACTATGCTGCATTGCATTGTTGTTATTGCAACTCAAGGAATCAATCCTTCTTTGTCTGTAGTCGGCTTGTAAGGAACTCAAGAGCAGCAGAATGTTCCGGAAGCTACTAGAAGCAGTGCTCAAGACCGGGAACAGAATGAACATCGGCACCAACAGAGGCGACGCGCACGCCTTCAAGCTCGACACGCTTCTCAAGCTCGTAGATGTCAAGGGTGCAGATGGGAAGACGACTCTTCTTCATTTCGTCGTGCAGGAGATCATACGGGTGGAAGGTGCTCGTCTCTCCGGTGTCGATCCCTATCAGAACCCGAATGCTGAACAGAGGCAACCCCCAACTCTCAGAGATGAAGTTGAGTATCGAAAGCTCGGTCTTCAAGTCGTTTCCGGGCTGAGCGGAGAGCTCACCAACGTCAAGAAAGCTGCTGCCATGGATGCTGATGTGCTGAGCAACGACGTAGCCAAGCTAGCTACCGGGATTTCAAAGATCACGGAGGTTGTGAAGCTGAACGAGGAACTCCCGTTGAAGGAGAGCAGCCGGAGGTTCTTCGACTGCATGAACGAGTTCTTGAAGAAGGCGGAGACTGAGATTATGAACATTCAAGCTCAAGAAGGGATAGCTCTATCCATGGTGAAGGGTTTGACAGAGTATTTCCATGGTGATTCGGCGAAGGAAGAAGCTCACCCGCTACGGCTGTTCATGGTCGTCCGCGACTTCCTCTCGACGCTGGACCAAGTCTGCAAGGACGTCGGAAAGATGAACGAGCGAACCATGATGAACTCCGGCAGGCAGATCCCAATGCCGGTTGCTCCGAGCCATCCCCAAGTCTTCCCGAGATTCGAGGAAAGGCCCCGGAGCAGCGAGTCGGACGACGAAGACGGGAGTTCATCGTCGTCGTAGCCATGGATGGGGGATTCTGATGCAGCTGAGGTTTGGTGAGAAATGTGTGGAATGTTACTTTTGTGTGAGAAAATGATGTAGAGGAATTTGTGAATTGGTTTTTTAATCATGTATGTAGTGATGTAACATATGCTAAGTGACTTTTATAGTTATTTAAATAGTAATATATTGGTATTTATCGATTTATTTGTTCTTATTTTAGTCGTACGAATCACGTGCAGAGCGTGTATATTTTCCAATAAATTTTGTAATAATTAATTGTAAGTTATACTAGTTCGTATTAACTAATATTTTATTAATTGACATTTGAATATAATTTAAATATATGCATATTTATATTTAATTTTTTTTATCATTATTATTGATAAAATTATACTACATTCAGATTTTCTAAAATTTAATAAATATAAGTAGAATTGATCCATTATGATATTATACGTATATTTTTTTAATTCTAAATAATATGGTGTAATTTTTTTAAACTATAAAATTTTAAAAATAAGCTAAATTTGATAACTAATTCAAATTTAATAAAGATTATGGTTTTAATCATTAATATTGAAATAGTATGAAGCAGCTTAATAATTGCGAGATAAAATAGAGATATGTTAATAAATCAAAATAAATTTTTAAAAATTTTAATGTTAATTTGATAATTTTTGAATGAAAAATAGCAAAATAGTAAATAAGTGATTTTTTTTTCTTTAATATAATAGTAGATTCTTAGTTACCCAATATAACATACAACTACTTTTGAATGGTTTGTTTGGAACAAAGATTTTATACAAAGAGTTTTGCTTTTTTTTTTTTTTTTTCCCTTTTCTTTTCAATATTTGGATGATCTAATATTTAATGCAATAATCTCCTTTATCCGTAAGTCCTGAAAAAGAGGCTGTAAATAAAGAAAAATAGAGTTTTGAGTGGTTGAAGATAAAGAGGATCCAATCTCATTATATAAAATCTAATGGAATTCTTACGAAATTTTTTGGATCCGCCTCTGTATAGAACTAAATTTTGTACGAAGGTACCATTTTCAATACGTAAAAAAAAAAATGAGAAAAAGAAACTGAATGCAAATCCGAAGAGAAGAGAATGGGTGAAGGCAAATGAGCTGAGCTGAGCTGAGCAGAGCAGAGCTTCAATCTGAACAAGGTTGCTAATAACACCTCTCGGCTTCCATTCGTTCAATAACCCGCCGCGCTTCCTCCTCCGTCGCAGGGACAACATTCCGGATCCTATGTCCGTTCCTCAGCGCGTCGGAGTTGATGGTGAAGGTGAAGTAGAATTTATTAGACACCTTGAATGATAGAGGAAACAAGACTGTGAGCTTATGAGCGAGAGGGAAATAAAAGGATGATGCATACTAATGTATAAATCTGCTGACCTCACTGGATCTATGCTCCGGCCGCATTACATGAGCTACGACTTCCACGTTGATCATCGGTTTCTCCGGATTCTCGAGTTCCGTATACAACACACAGGAGTTGAGCCGTAGGAAGTTCCCAACATCAACCTGTAGAATCACATTAACAGAACCAACAGTGATACAAAAATCAGCATTTGTGAATATCCATCCTATGCATCATGCTCTTGTCTGATAAAAGCATTTTATACTAATTTAAAAGGAAATAGAGCCAAACAAGCTCTTAAATTTCACATTAGACGCACCGGTGAATCTAAGTAAAGGTTTTGGGGCATTTTTGTAAAAATCCCCGCCTAGGCGCTCCAATCTCTGCGTGTAGGCAATTTGGCGAGTAATCGGAGCCTAGGTGAGCTAGAGGCCACCTATCGATTCAGGCAGCTGATTTCTTCTATTTTTATTTTTTAAAATTTATATAATCTTAATTTATTAATAAGTATATATTATAAATATTAAATATAAAAAATTAGCTTACTGGTTAACTATTGTCTAGAAAATGCCCAAGTCCCCGCCTAGGCCTTACCCGAGTGCCTGACTAGTGTCTAGCAATTCTTATAACCATGGTTTTAGGTTAGGTGGACTTCAATCCCCTAAATCAAACTATCTTGTTTTATTAGCCCCTCCTCGGCCGGGTTCCTCCTTTTGCTCCTCAGCCTACGGGGTATTAGCAGCCGTTTCCAGCTGTTGTCCGTCCACCACTGGAAACACTACTTCCCGTATAGTGGGAAAGAAAAGAGCTGGTTTGGGTGAAGCAGAGAAAGATGCACGACAAACATCAACGAATGTTTATTGCCCAAAAAATTTCTATATTCGCCACTGATAACTAGGGATGAGGATAGATGTTTGGTGCATAACTTATATATTGTCTATTGCATGCAAGAAAGAGAGTGAGTGATCGACGTACTGGTTTAAGGAAATCGACATGATCAACTTCCTGAAAGCAAGGTGCAGTTCCAGCAAAGGAATAAGCAGTTGCGAAGGCCAATTCCAAAGCTCGCCTCATCAGAAATCCTCCGAATATTCGTCCATGAATGTTCCTTTGCTGCGGCTGGCACATCAGAGAATTCTGGAGGCAAGTATCCTTGATAAGAATACTATCTCTGTCTGCCAAAGCCGGCATATCGCAAAAGATTCGGCCTTCAGATAACATTTCCTTGAGTTTATTCACATCCTCATCATTGATTTCTTTCTTTTGTTCTACTTTCTTCTTTTTCCTTAATTTGTTCCTTTCTTCTGCTTCATTCCAGAGTACCTTTTCCTTTTCTGTTTCCGGGGAGACCTGGTTGATGACGGCTGATTTTCCAGTCTTAGAATCACGAGCCACAAATGTGAAGTTGGCTGTAAGAGCAACTGCTTCTGAGGGATCTGATGTTTCTGCAGATGAAACAAAGTATGTGAATTATCATCCGAAAGACAACAGAGAACACAAATCGGACTGTTCATCAGAGGTGAGTGAAGATAAAGATAACGGTATCTGATGCCAAAACCATACCTTCAGAAGATTGAGTTACTTCTAGTTGAATCTCCATGGATGATCGACCAACCCAAGTAACGGCCCCAGCTATCGTTAGATCAGTGTCAACCTTAATAGGTTTTCTAAGGACCATCTTGTCGACTGATGCCGTGACTAATATTAAAGGCCTTGTGGAGCTATTTTCACTGGAGCAATGCTGGAGCATCCGAGAATAAGAAATATGATCACAATGAATAAAAAATAAACGGAAAATGATATTCAAAGAGAGAAATGCATAACAAGTATAGCTAGGAATTGGCAGAGTCTGCAAGTTCATGATTTATTTCCTTCTTGGAGTGATCTCTTCACTGGGGAGACAGGTAGGAGGAGCTTAGGTGATAAGCAAGTCGTCGAAAGATTTCAAGACCAGAAAGAAAAGAGGGATTCAAGAAGAAGACGAATTGAAGAGTTTGAAAATAAGCAACTTTAGACTGCATTTAAACACGATTTTGAAGTGAGCAACAGTATAGAAGGTAGCACTGTTTCTATAAACTCCTATGAAGTCAATGCCTGGTTCGATTCTAGCACCTCTCATCTTTCATTCCACTAAGGATAGAATGAAACCAGTGAAGATTTGAAGGTTTTGAGAGATGATAAGTATATGTACGACAAATAAGCTTTTCTTTTCTAAAATGGGTGAAGGAAAAATATGATCCAAGGGCTGGCTCTATGGGGTTTATAGAGTTGTATGCTTAGGACGGTTTCCAAAATGCACACATCACTCAGTTGATCAATAGCTTCACCATATTCGGTTGACCTCCACGCCAGTTTTTTATGCTCATCAAATTCTCAAGATCAGCACTCTAGACTAATACTATCTTGTCAGAGGAAGGCACTATTTTGGAAAAGAACTTCTTCATCTCTCCATTTCGACCATCCGAAGCCAACAGATTTTGGTATGGATAAAAACTCATGTCTAAATCCTATCTATATCGCATAAATATAATCAAAACTCACACAAGTTGTAAATATCCTAACAACAGACATCACCAACAAACTAACATCAAATGTGCCATTGAATACAATTACAAGCGAGTAACTTCGTGATTCAAAGGTCATTGTTCAAATAACTCTAAATGGCTTCTAGCTCAAGCTACAAGCAGTTGCAGCTGGTTTCACACACACACACACAAACATCCAAACCATAAGATGAAGACATCACCAATATTAAACTTAAACATCAAACGTGCCAATCACTAGGACTACATATAAGCTTAGTGATTGCTAGATCATAGCTCAAATCCCAGTAAACGCCTTCTAACTAAAGCAACTAGCAGCTGCAGCAAGTTTTAACACACACACAAAAACATACATATTATAAAAGAATAAGCCATGAGAACTGAATACTACCTTGAAAGAGATAGTTCCAGCCAGAGCATCAAGATCTTCCAGTAATTTCCCCATCCTAACCTCATTCCACGGATTCCTATACTGCTCCCTCAATATGTAATCACTAGAAAACTTGTACAAGATACTCGTTCGACTCTCGGACGGTTTTTTCACGATCAATTCACTCTGCACAGAACCATTCTCCGACCCATTTGGATTTTTCTCAAAATATTTTGATCTTGCTTCCCACAATGCATTTGTAACGGGGGAATGATACATCCCAGGCCACAAACTGATCGGCTTTCTTATCGAAGAGCCGGCGTCGATCAGAGTCGACAACTGAAACGGCGGATTCACCGTCGAAACGACGGGGACTGCATCTGAAGCAAAAGGGTCCGATCGTGAGGATGAAATTGCTCTCCTTTGGATGAAAATGTTCGACATTTTGCCGAATCGGAGCATTGCTGAAAAGGGTTTTGGTTTTGCAGCAGAATCAAGAAATTTGGCGCGGAACAATTCATTTTTCAGTGTTTGATTGCAACAAGATGTGGGTTTTGGAGGGAATTGGGATTCGCGTTTGTGGGGGTTGCTGATTTGTGAAATTAGGGGGGCATTGGGGAGGATTTTGCCTAAAATTCGAGGAATCAATGAAAGATTATGGGCATGATTTCTTGGTTTTGATTTTGAAAGCAGGCAGGAAACTGGTTTTCTTGGAGTTTTCATGAGTGCATTCAGCTCGAAATGATAGTGATCAAATTTATCTGATCAAATCATTGTCCATGAGTGTTTGCTGTTTGGTCGATATTAGATAAATCGAATTTATTTGATCAGTTTAAATTATGATTTTTAAATTGAAAATTTGATAAATTTAAAATCAGAGATAACCGGTTCAGTTATAGTTTGGTGGCCCAAATCGATCGTTTCGTGCAGTTAATGTATAGTTAAGTTGGTTAGTGGACATCCCAGATTTGAATCTTGGTGCTACATTTAGCATGTATTTTTAACAAAAATAAAAATCTTATAACATATCAAACCTTAACTTTTTTTTAAAAAAAATATATATTATAGTACATTATTTAAATTTAAGATAAATTTGATATTAAATCGCAGAAACCGGCAGGATCAAGTAGTTTTTTATACGGTTTGGCTAAATTAGTTAGCCGGTTTTGTTTGAAAAATTTTCAAATCATACCAATTGATTTGACTAAGATTTTCCTCCGAAGCCAGCCGAACCGGACCGCGAACCCCCTTATGGTGTCCCACTTCCTATTATGCTATCTCCATTACAATTTTAATTAATATTTTTATGAAAATAAAAATAAAGTGTAATACAAAATACTATAATTGATTTGGAGAAAAATTTTGAAATAGCCAATTTGGCTATAGCACATATCGATTTTAGCCAATTTAATGTATATGTGTCGAATATAGCCAAAAGTACATTTTGTCATAACTATTCAGGTTTTTTTGAATTTGAGATGTGACAAAGGTATTAAAAAAAATATATAAGTAAATATATTGGAGGGACCGAGTGAGATCCCATTTAAAATTTCAGAAAATTTTGCAAAATCTAATTTCAATTTTCAAAAAAAATTATCGAGTGAGACCCCGAGTGCGACCGCGAGTGAGACTCACTGACATGAGTCACACCGAGTCAGTGACCGATACGGTTGCGACTCCGAGTGAGACCGAGTCGCAATAAAAAAAAATTAAATGTGGTCAAATTATTATTTTATAATCTTTAACCCTAATTTTGGTCCCCCCTTTTCTTCCCTTCGTTTTTTCCCTTCTCACGTTCTCTACTGCCGTCGACTGCGACACATCCGCCCCTCCAGCACCGCCGCTGTCGCCTTTCTTGCACGCCATGGCCGCAGCATATGAGGTTAGTTCCATTAAATATGGTAAAATTCCTTATTAATGTTTATATTTTTCATGAATTAAGCATAAATGAAGACAATTGTAATTTAATTCGTGATATATATGGTTAATTTATGCGTGTGTTTGATAAATTCGTGTGTTTGAATTTGCTGAAATGTGTTATTTTTGGAAATTTATTTTTGATAAATGTTGATATATGCGTGTGTGTTAACACAATTATATGAGTGGTTAAATCGTGAATTATTATTTTTTTTGGTTTATTAGGTTAATTGTTGAATTATTATATTTTTGGTTTATTAGGTAGATTTAATTGTTGATATACTAGTGTGTTAATTTTGTTTGTTTATTATATGCGTGTGTTTTTGTATCACACGAGAATTTGATTTTTTTTTTTGGTTTATTTGAATTATATGCATGGTTATTTGGAATTGGTCTATTTTTTACTAATAATTTATAAAAATTTATTAGTGATGGTATTATATGTGCAGATTGAATGGATTAGACCTGATATACATGGTGCATCTAGTAAAATAAACCTATGCACTAAAGTTTCGGTATTAGATAACATTGATGCAACTTTACGGTCTGTAGGATGTGCTCAGTTGTTAGAACAATTTAAGAATGAACCTTTTGTCAATTTATTAAATTGGAAAAATCAGGGTTCAAGTACATCTCAACCACTTTTAGAATTATTAAGTTACCAAATTACATCTCCCACCCCATCGGAGTTATGATTTTTAATTGGTGGACAACCTATTAGATTCTCAGTGATGGAGTTTGCCTTAGTGACTGGTTTTATGTTCGGATCTAGTAGTTTTGATGTATCAGCACATTATGACCCAGCTAGTACTATAGTGTATACACAGTTTTGTGGTGGTAGGTATATTAGTGTGAATGTTTTGTTAGGCCTATTCAAGGATAAGAAAGTAGATACCCCTCGACATGACTTGTACTTGAAGGTTGCTAATATACTAGCATTATGGTACTTTGTACTTGGGTATTCAGAGAAGCGTAAGATTGAACCCTGAATGTATGAATTAGTTGATAAGTGGGATATTTGGTGTGGATTCCCATGGGGTGCATACGCTTATCAGTCATTACAACATTATATCGCGTATGTTCCCACCACAGTTGCTGAGCTTGGACAAAGCTTTCATCTAGGGGGACCGATTTGGGCTTTGCAGGTAAAGTATTATAACGTTTAGTGCTTCATTGTTGTGAAATAATTTTAATTAATTGGGACATTTATTTTTGCAGGTCTGGTCTTACGATGCCATTCCGAAGTTGGGAGCTGAGTGTGGTAGAGTGAAGAATCCGAGGGTTATTCCAAGATTTTTGAATTGGAAGTTTAGCAGGCCAGAGACTAAGAATTGGAGGACTTTTTTTGCTGATCCGACTGTAAGTAATTTCTATAGATATTTATAGAATTTTATATATATTTAATTACAATTTTTTTGTTATTGCAGCTCACATCCTTGTCTGTTCTATATCCTACTGCTGAGGAGGCAACGAGTGCATATTTTGTGTCTAGTTAACAAGAGAACCCCATTGGTGTTATGTTTCACATGCCTGAAAATCCAGTTCACCCAGTCAGGAGACGAGATGACGGTCTCCCTATTTTCCATCGTCGAGCAGCCCATGCAGGAGGAGGACATGATGATGAGGGACCTATTGCTGATGAGGGACCTAATGTTGGTTTAGGAGATGATGATGATCAGGGGCCTAATGTTGATCGGGGGACTGGTGAGGGTTCAGAGCACGAGACATAGGGTTCCAGGGGATCTCATAGGCGCAGTCGTTCGACCCGACATGGTTCTTCATCAAGCGGGAACTCTGGTGATTCTCGGAGATTCTGTAGATCACGAATATTGATGGCTCTGATTTGGGATACAATATCAGCTGCTGTTACTGCTGCGGTGAATGTTGCAGTGCCCACTGCAGTCAATGCTGCAGTGCCAGGTGCAGTTGATCGTGCAGTGATGGAGAGAGTGGTCCCGCAGTTGAGTCGGGTTGTTTCCGACTTCTTTCATCAATCTACATGTAGATGTCAGGATGATGTTGCGGATTCTAGCCAGAGTCGGAGGCGGATACGTGAGATGGAGAGGGCACAACGAGTTGCGGAGTCTAGTCATCACGATAGAGCTCCCGATGTGGAGCAGGATCAGCCGCCAGTGCATCAGCCCCGCATGCATAGTTCAGTAGAGAGTAGTAGGCGTAGTAGGTCCAGACAGTCTGCCGATGAGAACCGCAGACATAGTTCGGCACAACCATTTGATATACCCGAGTCTTCAGCCACTCCATTCCATTTCGATATACCCAAGTCTTCAGCCTCCCCAGTCAGCACTTATAATACAGAGCTAGCATTGCTCGTCAGGGACGACCCAAATGTGACGGTATGTTATTATAAGTTATTTATGTTATTTTAGTTTGTCACAATAACTTTATAAAATGGTGTGTAGGTAGGACATGGACGGTCGTTCGGAGTCACCACATATGCTTATTGCAATTATCATGATTTTCGACAATCTGACAAGGCATACCGAACCATTAACCCTAATGGTCAAGAGTACCACCTGCAACAAAGTTGGTTCACCCATCAACTTGATGATACCATGATTGAGTGGTATACACAGATAAGGCAAATGACTGCACCACCAAGATTACGTTTTGTCAGGCCTCAGTTCTATGTAAATCGATCTCAACCCTCGTTTATTTATCTTCATTTATATTATTTTAGATACTTATTGTAGTTTGTTGTTTTTGTTGTTTTAAGTATTTAATGAAAAATATCAAGAAAGATGAATATCCTCCATGCCTCCAGCAATATATTCGAGGGACCGACGCATCGACATCGACTGATTTGATATGGAGCAGATATGGTAAGTCTTATGCTTATTATATTTTATTTATATTAATGTAAATATAACACTTATATTTATGCTTATTTTAATTTTGTAGATTACTGTTCCATGCAAAGTTGGGACCAAGTGGTTCACTGTTGCCATTCGTATTACGACTTGGACAGTTGATGTGTTTGATGCATACGTGAATGACCTGGAGCTGGATCAAGTGCAGAGGAGGCTTAACGAGATTAAAAAAATGACTGATCATTTTCATTGGTATCTTAGGAGATGCGGCTACCGGGAGAAGAACACCTTGGGGTTATGCGAGCCCACTTCAAGTAAGATGGCCGTGACACATGTTTACAAATTCACTGGCAAGGTTCGACGCCTTTATGATTTATTTGCTTGTGTGCACATGGATCATATAACATTTGGATTACCTACCATTGCATGGATGGAAGATATTAGGAATATACCTAGATATAGGAAATACCTAGCTATTATGTTTTACCTAAACACTGTTTGAGATTGGTTGTATTTGGACATGTTTGTATTTGGACTTATTAGTATCTGGATCGGGTTGTAGTTGGACATGTTTATTTTTGGAGCTATACATATAATGATAACAACACGCATATTTATATTATTACAACAAAACTCGATATACATTAATTGTTTGTAGCTCAATCAGGACATGTGCACTTAGTGTGTGTTTCAGATCTGCATATACTGCATTTTTTTCGAGCGCGTTGACTGTTACTTGAAGATTGTCCAATCTCGGCTCCCAATGGGCGTCGATGATTTATAGGGCATCCAGCTTGACGAGATATAATTGGAGGCATGACATGCAAAGAACGTGAAACATCCTACTCGTCTTGCGGTGGCAATGAGTGCGCGACTCCACCATATATTTCTCGCCAGGTTAATGTCTTATAGTAAGGATTTACAAAGTCGTAAAAGTTCAACCCAACATGCCTGTCGTAATTCACCTTTAAGTTAATAGCAACTGAAAAAAATAAAATTAAAAATAACTTTTATACGTTTATCGAATGGCCGCAGCGGCATGCGAGCACGGTATGAGGTCCAGTTGGAACTCACGACAATCGCACATAGCTGACTCAATATCAACCTTCCAAGTTCTTTCTCCGTCATTCACCTTCATTTTCATTGATGATGTGGGTACCACTGAATATGTGTGTGATATCCATACTAACGGAGTAACTTTTGCAACAGCCTCCTCGGTCAAGATATCATCGCGCGCAGATGCCTTAGCTCGTTTTTTCATCAAACCATTTTTCAAGAATACCTCTGTAGGTGTCAATAATAGAACATACCGGCAAACTTCGGGTATCCAGTAAGCGAGCATTGAAAACCTCAGTTGCATTTGATGTCAAGAAACTATATCGACGTACGCGACACTGTGACCTAGCCCATCCAATAGTTTCTGAAAGGCTGCTGGTTTCTGTTGATTAGTTTTATCCATCGCTTGTTGATATGTTGCAGACCGGTAAGCATAAGCAGCACGTTGGTAGAGTGTTGCAATGTCAGGACCGAACCCTATCATTTTATTGAGAAGATGGTAAAAACATAAGCCGTGTGGCACATCAGGATAAACTTCACTCATCGCATTGGAGATGCTAATGTGTTGGTCGGAGACAATCAATAATTGATCATTGCATCCAAAAGAGATCCGTAATCGAGAAATGAACTATTTCCAACACTCATCATTCTCGATGCTACCGACACCAATAGCAAGTGGAAAGACATGTTCGTTACCATATTTTGTGACAACAACAAATAACACGCCTTTGTTTCTACCCTTCGAATGAGTGGCGTCAACAACGATCACTTGTCTTAATAACCCGTTCTCAAATGCACTCCAAGATACACCTAGAGCAACAAATAAATGACGAAATCTTCCATCGGGTGCAATCTCCAAATCTGTTAATGTACCCGGATTGCATTGTCGTGACACCTCCAGATATTTGGGTAGCATAAAAAAAGAATCTTCTATATCACCGTATATCATCAAAATTGCTGCATTTCGAGCTTTAAGTGCAACGCCATAGCTGGTACGGATGCCAAATGATGCCTGCAACTCCGTCATAATTTCTCGTGATTTTATGATTGATCCTTGCCGACGCATCTTTCGGGAAAAATACGCGGCAACAGCTTTGGAACGGATATTTTGGGATCCTATGCCTGCAAGATTCAAAAGGCAATCATGATTACGATGAAACTTGCGTATGATCCAGCAACTACCTCTGCACGATGCCCGTATGAGGAACGAACAAGATGCACTTCGTTTGCAAGTGTACTCGACGCAAGTACTAGATGAGCGCACCACTTTAATTCAACGTGTTGCTCCATATGCCACAGAGATACGGCAATTAGAAGATCATCCTTCGTATAAAACATAGAGCCCAATGAAAGTTCCCGATCTAGTATGGCTGCAACATCCCATACCGCTGGTGATTGTGATGAATCCAACTAAATAATTGGAACTAACCAATTATTTAGATCGCCTTCAACTTCACATGAATCTGGGAGAGGATGGGTTGACATAAGATTGGATATAAAGGCACTCATTCCACCCACTGATCGGATCCATGCAGAAAATTCAACAACCGTAAAATTCTTTAATGCATCAGAATTGTTGAAATCTTCATCATCGGTTGACTCCTCCTCGGATTCCTCGTCCTCCTCTTCATCATTAGAGTCAACAACACGACCCTCACCTGTTGTTTGGTGACCGGTATTTACGTTCTCCTCCTCCTCCTCATATGTCTGCTCGTATTCTACATGGGGAAGCTCATCATTTAAGTTGGGTATTTGGGAGCTCCGACTACCACCTTCTGATGACGTACCAAAAATCAATGAATACCCAAATCTTTGTAGATCTTCCAAACCTGGATTATAATGTTGGTACGATGGTGGACTGCTTGATGATAAGAACGGCCTGTATGGGGATGGCTCCCGATGTGAAGTCCCAACACCGGTATTCGCCGTATGATTCATAACAATATAAACATGTGGCTCTGAATAAAGAGCAACTAGTCGTTGAAGCTCCAGATCTGTCACCAACAATGATTTTACAAATCTCCCACTTTGGGATTGGGCAGTGTAATAAATACTCACCGTGTATGGATTCCGCATAAAAAATAAGTTGAATGTTGCTTCTTAATGCGGTTATGAAAATGTTGGCGATTGGTATATAAACCAATCGTTCTTGTCCGGCAATGTAGTTGCACGAGTCGTCCCATTGCTCATTGTAGTGAACTATTACACTGCACCAGTGCTCCATTTTCAGAAATAAAAAAATTTATTTTGATGAAGAGAGACGGAGAATGAAAATGAATGAAAAGTTGAAGTGCGAAGAAAATGAAAGAAAAGTTGAAGTGCGAAGAAATGTGTATGTCACCGCGAACTTCACTTCAATTATATAAGTTATAACGAGTGTCGGCAAATACACATAAATAATTGAAGGATATACAATTAATAAAACAAAAAAATTGAATTGATTTATATTTTCAGCAATTTCAGTGTACGATTCATTACCCTTCACATAATATTTCCAGAAAAACCAATATCATAGGTATGCAGTATGCATGGACTCATCAAATCAATATGTTTGAAGACTTTATTGCATTAATATGCAACAACGAAATAAGTAAAAATTTTAGTGCAAAATCAACTAAAAAGAAATGCAACTATTTTTTTAAAATTAAATACGACGGCTTATATTATTAAAAGTAAAATACATAATTAAAACATCTAAAAAAAATGAGAGAGACCGGGTCGCCATCGATCCCACTCGGTGGCACTCGGGTCTCACTCGGTGGGCCCCACATATTCAAAATATTTTCAAAATTTAAATAATTGAGTGCGACCGAGTCACCACCGGTCTCACTCGGTGGCACCCGGTTCGCACTCAGTGGGGCCACACAATAACGAAAAAAATATTATTGAGGGCGACCGAGTCGCACCCGATCCCACTCGGTCACACTCAATTCGCCCTCAGTGGGCCCCACTCTCTATCACACAATTCATTTAAAATAAATAAAAAAACGAGTGAGACTCAATTTTTTTCCACGAAATTTTCAAAAATACGAGTGCTACCCTAATTATTTATTTTAGTGGGTAAATAAATTGATTTTGGCTCATAAATCTATAAAATTAGTTATAAACCAATTTTAACTAATAGATTAGACATAACTATCAAAATATTTGCAATCAAATGATTTTTAAACTAATTCCAATGCTAAAAATTGTACTTTTGGCTAAAATTGCAATGACATGATAAAAATGGCTAAAATTGATATGTGTTTTACTAAAATGACTATTTCAAATAATTAAAACATTGGTTTTTAAGAACAAAAATCAAAATTTTATAAAAACACAAATTATAGTTATTAATTATCAATTTTAATAATCAGATTTAGGTTAAAAACTGAAAAATAATTACTAAACGGTACTCCCTCCGTCCCAGGACAGTCGCAACGTTTTCCTTTTTGCTCCGTCCTAGAACACTTGCAACGTTTTCTTTTTTTGGAAAGTTTTTATTAATTAATCACACACTAAACCTACTCTACTCCTACTCCACTATCTCTCCTAATCATTAACCTACTAATCCTACTCCACTATCTCTCCTAATCACTTTTTCTTAATCTCCGCGCACGGTCAAACGCCTTAAAAGACCCGGGACGGAGGGAGTATTATATATCCTAATTGGGTAGGATGAACCCTACTATTAAATTTTTAAAATTAATCTAAATTATAATAAATTAGAATTATAAAAAATTATTAAATAAAAGTTAACGATTTTAATAGTAGATTAAAGAGTGGGTTCTCAAGCCCAAATCTAGCCTTTTGTTTTGAGTTTTAAATTGGTGAATTTTATATCTCTGATTGTAGATAATTTTTTGTTTTAATTTGAGTAAAAAAGTATTTTATTGATTGCAAACAATTATAAATATATTACATTTCTCTCCTCGAGGAAAAGAAAGAGAAATCATTCTTTTCTGGACTGCTTGCCCTCGTAATTAAATTTAAAAAATTCCAATTCAATTTTGAAGTACTGTATAATGAAGTTTGAAATTTAATTGATAACAGTAAATTAACAAATGAAATTTGAATAATACAAACCCTTTCTAATTTGATTACACTCCTAATCAAGGGCGGCTTTAGAGGTGATTTTTTAGTTGAGCATTTGACAAAGTTCAAGAAACTTAAATTATTTACTATCAAGTAATGAGTTTATGGATACATTAAAATTTAAATCATATTAAGTTCGATAAAGATCGCAAGTCTAGCTCGAATCCAACCTTGATAAGGTTCGTGATACTATCGAGTTGACAACTTTGAAATTTGAGCTCGAGTTCAACAGCTATTCGAGTAGCTCGAGCTTGAGTGTGATCCAATTAATATTAAGTCGATTTTGAATTTTTTTTCAAAGGGATATCTCGAATAGCTAGCGAGTTGATCTGATTCATGTTCACCCAGTCATCCCTTAAGCAGCGTCACGCCGGGATCTGGAGGGCTTTTTAACTTTTTTATATATATTTAAAAGAAAATATAATAATCGCAATGTAATATGAATTCCATAAAATTATGATTGAACTCGCACAATTACCCCTCAAAGTCAGTCTGCATTTATCCATGTTGTTTTATAACTTAAAGAATAAATATCTTCCTACATTTTTAGAGAGATATTGCAGAAGGGCATTGCACTACATAATTAATGCAATACTTAATCTCGTGGAGTGTAAACTTGTTACACTAATACTACATAATCGTGAAAAATACAAATGCAGATTCTAGAATCCAAATCTTTAATGTGATTTTGCCCAAAAATATCTGCAAAATATATAATTAAATATTAGATAGTTTAGACAAAACTTGATACTACTTTCGACAATTGACAGACGATTTTATTATTACAATAATTCATGCATTATTCTACGATACTAAAATGTTTTCACATTGACCAGGCAGAATCCCTCTCTCTCTCTCCCTTTCTCTATATAATACGCATGCACATAATTAGAAAGCATTCTTTAAGTGAGAGGAAAAAATATGGAGAGAGAAAGTGCTCACATCTTAGCTATTCCATACCCTAGCCAAGGCCACATAAATCCCCTCCTCCAATTCTGTAAGCGCTTAGTACTCAAAGGTTCCAATCCCACACTAATCTTAACAAAATTCATAGCCAAGTCTTTCAATCCAAAGTCCGTCACCGTAGCCATCGACACAATCTCCGATGGCTACGATGATGGTGGTTTCGGTCATGCTAAGGATGTTGATGATTACCTGACAACGATGGAAGAGGTCGGCTCGAGATCCCTAGAAGAACTCATACTATCATATCAAAGGTCGAATCATACCATTGATTGCATCGTTTATGATGCCTTTTTCCCTTGGGTTTTGGAAGTGGCCAAGAAACATGGCATCAAAGGAGCTGCTTTCTTCTCCCAAGCTTGTGCAGTTAATTATGTGTACTATTGTGTCCACCACGGGCTGCTGAGGCTTCCGGTGGAGGCGGCGTCAGCCCCGGTCATGCTCCCGGGGCTGCCGCCTCTTTATTTGCCGGATCTTCCGTCGTTCATATACGTGCACGGATCGTATCCGGCTTACTTTAAGATGGTGTTGAATCAGTTTTCCAACTTGGAGAAGGCTGATTTTGTGCTTTTCAACACTTTCTACAAGTTGGAAGAGAAGGTATGAGTTTCATTTGTTATTCTCTTTCTTATATTAATATCCATCATTTTAGTACTAAACTTGCATTATATATATAAATATAACATTTTTTTTACAATAGTTTTGGCGGATCTTATTTTATGAGTTAGCTATTTTCATACTTAAATTATAAATTATACTTATTTAATTGATTAATCATGTTTGCGTACTTATAGTTTATAAACTAACCAGATTTAAATTACAACTCATTCAAATTTCTCATTCAAACTCGAACACACTGTGGCGGAGCCAGACTTTAAGCTCCGTCGGGGTTCAATCACATTCCGTTGAATTGAGTTATATAATTTTTTTTTAACTATAACGAAAAATAAAATTTCCGGCCACTCGTAGGGGCGACAACCCCAACCCAAGGCTAGCTTCGCCAGTACAAACACACGAGTTATTGAACCAGTACAAACACACGAGTTATTGAACACAAATAATATGCTTAAATTACTTGTACTCTGAGCTGGGACAACTAAACATAATTTATTAACTAAAAGCCACAATAAGTTAATAAAGATCGTATGCATATAATGAATAAGTTGGTATTTAACAAATATGATTTATGGACTAAAAAATTATAATTTGTAAATTAAATAAACATGAAAGGAGATCTGTCATACAAAACATATTTTATGAGAACAAAATTTTGTGGGCATATATTTATATATGAATTATAGTATTTTAATATAGTTTACTTATTATTTTAATTATCGGCTTGATTATTTACCGGGTATGATATACAATTTTGTCCGAGTTAAGACTACTTTTCCCTATTAAATAAACAAGAATAGATTGATTTAAATCTACAAGACTTTCAAACGATATGTTTTAATTTGTTTTCAAAAGATATGCTTTCTTTTTTTTCTTTTTCTTTTCTTCTTGAGAAATTTTCAGAAGAAATGCTTTAATTTGTAATAATGCGGTACTAACAGGAATCCAAGGCATCCAGCTCATGTAAACGTGAAACCTGGTATAAATAGTACATTGATGTTGATGCATCAAATATTCATTAAAAATATAACAAATGGGTCCATTAGATATATTTAATATTTCAACCATTGAATGTGGAAGACAGAACGGAGATATATGTCCCTCTTAATTAGTCCCCTACCATGTAGGCACAATAATTAATAGGGGTGTATATGGTTTGGTCCAAACCGGCCAAACTGAAATGATTTGGCCGGTTTGGCCGGTTTGGCAAGTGAATTAATCGGCCGGTCGGACCGTAAATTTCAAACCGTATAATTTGGTTTGGTCCATGGTTTGAGTACAGAAACCGGCCGTTTGGACCGGACCGGACCGTTTATAATTTTAATAAATATTTAAATTATATATTGTACTAAAAATATTAATGTAGTACATTTAGTGTAGTGGTTTAAGCTATACTTTGAATTTTAAAAGGTACAAGTTCAAATCCTTTACGCAACATCATATAATTTATTTTCTCCTATATTTTTATTTACAAATTTTTATTTATTTATTTGTAAACGTCTCTCTTTTTACCCTTATTATCTTCTCAGAATAAGTATGAATTCTATACTGTGCAAAATCATAGAATTTTTTTTTTCTCCTACATTTTTATTTATTTATTGAATTTTAAAATAAACATTAAACTATCCAATATTACAATCTCACAATTTAATTCAAGCGTCGGTCAGCTTCACCATTGTCGCATCGTAATAATGTGACATTTTACGAACTATTATGTTTGAGAATGAGATATGAACTATTATATTTTGATGTCATAAATTATTTGTTTCTATTATGATTGTCTTGTACTTTGTCGATGTGAACCATTATTTATTTTTTTTAATTTCTCAAATAAATTATTGCTAAAAATAGAATTTTTTTATGTTTTGACTTTGCTCGTTAAAGTCATGTTCCAAACCGTTAAACCGGCCGAACCAAACCGTTTTACTTGGTTTGGTTTGAAAAATTAATTTGGCCGGTTTGGTTTGAGAATTTTTCAAACCGTATTATTTGGTTTGGTCCATACTTCGACCTTCAAACCGACCAAACCGGACCGTATACACCCCTAATAATCAATGCAGTAAGAGATAGAGAAAATTAATATTTTATTATTTAGTGGAAATGAACTTTCTATTTTAGGTAAGAATAATTATATGAGATGTATGAAAAAAGAAAGATGAACTAATGAAGTGGGACGGAAGGAGTACTATGTTGAGCTCCAAAATGTGTGACACGTATATTTATTTATTTATTTTTTAACAGGCGATAGACTCGATGTCTAAACATTGTCCATTTCTCACCACGGGTCCCACAATCCCATCTCTCTATTTAGACAACAGAATTGCAAACAACAACGATTATGACATCAACCTCTTCCAATCCAAACCCTCAATCATCATCGAATGGCTACAAGATAAACGGTCGAGATCAGTTGTCTACGTAGCTTTCGGTAGCATGTCGGATCTTCCCAAATCAAACATGGAAGAGATCGCATGGGGCCTGACAAACACCGGCTTCCATATTTTGTGGGTCGTTAGGGCTTCGGACAGGGAAGAAAAGGTTCCTAAATCATGCATCGACGCCATGGGTGATAAGGCCTTGCTGGTGGATTGGAGCCCCCAGCTCGAAGTGCTGTCGAACGAGGCGGTTGGATGTTTTGTATCGCATTGTGGGTGGAACTCGACTACGGAGGCATTGTGTTTGGGGGTGCCGATGGTGGCGATGCCGCTGTGGACGGATCAGACTATGAATGCGAAGTTGGTGCAGGATGTTTGGGGCATGGGAGTTAGGGTTAGGTTTGGGGAGGGTGGTGTTGTGAGGAGAGAGGAGATTGAGGGATGTGTGAGAGAAGTGATGGTGGGAGAGAAGGGGAGAGAGATGAAGATGAATGCTTGTAAATGGAGGGATTTGGCTAAGGAAGCAGTGAGTGATGGAGGCACATCTGATAGAAATATCGATAGCTTTATTTCTAAGTTGAAAGCCAGTCGACCATTGTAATCATGATTAAGGTCATATGTAAACTTTTTTTTTTGTTTGTTTATGTAAGAATAAATTGTGTTCATCCGTTTATCTCGATGAACGGTTAATAATAGTCGAGGCAATGGTATTTTGAGTTTATTTCATTTTAGAGTTTTTCTATAGTCCCATGTTGTATTAACAAAAACTCCATTTCAATTTGAATACAAGTTTACAATTTGTGGGTTTTCTTTTTATTTATTTTTTAATTCTTCTTTTCAAACTTGATTTTTGAGTGTTATTTGAGATCTTCAGACAAAATTTAGTTTCGTTGATCTTCCCAAACTTAGACATGAATTTTTTGCAATATTAATCCAACAGACTTTCACCTTCTTCTTGTGTTAAACTATATATTTTGATTATTTTTGAAGAACTTGAGTCGTATTTTTCTTGAGCTTGCACTTTGATTTTCTTCTTAGATAACTTGGGGGTCAATAATATTTCTCCGTGGGCTAGGCGCTTGACTTCGAATCAAATGCTAGGATTGCTTAACTTTAGATCGATGAATAAAAATTACAAATTATTGTAAGAAAATAAAATTAAAATTAATTGTTATAATTAAAATAATAAAAATTATAATTTTTTTTATAATGGAATTAAATAAAAGTAGATTTCATTGATCAAGCAAAATAAAATTACATCGATTACAACACAACATTGAAAATAAGGACGACTACATGAAATTAAACCACACATTTAAATTAATACATTGAAAATAGAAGTACAATGCTGAATTAATATGATTTAGTATATATATTATTTTAAAACTAAAAAATAAATATATCAAAATTGGTCTCTATTTGTAGAGAAAAAAAATTATGAATTTTAGTATATTTTTTTATTTATTTTTATGATATTATATAAAACATATATTAATTTTATTATTATCTTTTACATAAATTAAAAACATTACAAGTGTCAGATTTTTATTAGTTAAAAATAAAGAAAAAGTAAAAAGATGAGGTGGGCCCAGCTAGGTTGGATTGGGATTGAATGGAATCGTCGGTCGGTTGATTTGGGAAGAATAATTTCAAAATTTTTTTATTTGCATATTTTCCTATGTGGCGGTCGGTTGCCTCTATTTTGGTCGCCGTTAATGCTGGTCTTAGTATGAAGTAAAACTATCTTCACTTCATTAGGTCTTAACAAAAAATTATCATCCTTAATTAAACAATCGGTTAATTTTCAAATTATAAATAGGTTTTTATTTGAAGCTATTTTATATTTATAATTGTTGCAGCCAGGCCCACGAGGCCCAGACCCAATAAGCACGTCGGCCCAAGTGGCGATTGGACCAGAGCAGCAGGCCCACTCAAAGTGACAAAAAACGTGGGAATCGCTTAAGTCTAGGAGTCGTCACCAACGAGCATAGCGCCTCGGTACCGAGCAGTCAGAAGGGTCAGTATCGAGGAGCTCGACGAAGAAACCCTAGACGCCCGGAGGCGCACAATCGTTTGTAACCCTAATCAAACTCAAGAAATCCAGAGCTATTCCGAGATTAACGGCGAGCACGTGTTCGCCTAAGTCTAGGGTTAGGTTAAACTCCCCTCCCCTATCCTGTCTATAAATAGGGGCGGAAGATTAAGTTTTTGCATCGATTTTTCTCTAAAAAAACTATACTGTAATGATGCCAAAATTTTTATAGATTCACCGGAATAAAATGCAATATATTTCGCTCCCTACTCTGCCATTCTCTCTTTCTTTTTCAATTCGATACGATTTCTCACGTTCTCTATTGTTAATTTTCTTTATTATCTAATAAGATTCCAAGAGCTCCGTTTAATAGTAAAATTCGAACCTCAATATTTGGTGCACATTGTGGGACCCTAGGGATGGTTCCGTGATTTAATGGCAGGTACGAGAGAACTAGCAACCAGTCCGGCAACCCAACCGGAAACTCGAATAACGAGACAACAAGACTCGTCCCTGTGGACGAATTAGTCCGGTGAACCTTGCAAGCCAGTGGCGCTCAGGCCATCCCCCTGGACATGCTAAATGCAATATTGGCACCCTGAGCCAAAGAGTCTGAAGAAAACCAGAGGCTTGTGAAAGAGATGGACATTCGGATCATGGAACTTCACGCGACAAATCATTCGCTGCGAAAAGAGAATCAACAGCTTCACCAGGAGAACGCCTGCAAAAACCAACCGATCATCGAAGAGCCCGCTACAGGCGAAAAGCATGCTGACCCCCGCAAGAATCTCGCATGGGAGCTGGACGAGGTGGTCGAAGTCGACCCACCTAATGAAAGAGGCCCTGGACACAACACCTCAGGGACAACTACCGCCCCACCGACTAGGCGTTTCTCTACCGACCTGGGTAGACCGCTCGACCCGAGGAGTGAGTACGAGATGCGGCTCGACGCTCGAATGGCGAACTTTGAAAAATTGCTCACCAGAATTCCGGGTGCGATACCACCAGATGCCATGATACCCCGTGACAACTATGCTGACTCGCCAATCACGCCAGACATCACCAACACAGACTTCCCAGCAAAATTCACGCCACCATCATTTTTGTTGTACGATGGCACCACCGACCCAGAGGATCATATAGCCCTCTACAAGCAGAAGATGTTGACAATGTCAATTCCCGCTGACCTTTGCGAAGCCTGCATGTGCAAGAGCTTTGGGTCTAGTCTCACCAGTCCCACGCTCCAATAGTTCGTCAACCTCCCAAGAGGCTCCTTCTCCACGTTCTCGAAGCTGCACATGGCCTTCCGGAAGCACTACTCCAATTGCAGGCGCGTATGCAAACATCCCAACGCACTCAACAACATACGCATCAAGAAGGGGGAATCACTAAGGTTCTACGTTAGTTGCTTTAACCAGGAGCTCGCCTCGATACCGAACTACCTACCTCTAACCGCGGTCTTTGCCTTCAAGAACAGTTTAGATGTGACTTCGAAACTCTACCGCAACTTGACTAGCCATCTTTGCTACGACATAGACTCAGTTCTCACCCAGGCCTGGGCCAAAATCAATTGGGAAGAGGATGAATCGAACCGCATTGCGCGCATGAATGAGCAGAGAGCGTACGAGCTGACTGACCTACATAGAGAGATCGGCCAAGAACCAAACCCTCAAACTCGAGGTATGTTGACCGAAGAGACTACCGGAACGATCGACGATCAAGACGCAATCACCCTTACAGCCAAGCACCGTGGGTCGGCGAAGTGCCTTACAACCTCTGTATCGAATAGAATTATCTGGTCAATAATGTGCTTAAGAGCCTTGGCGGTGCAGTGAAGTGGCCAGGGAAGATGAAATCGGATCCTAAAACACGAGATGCGAAGAATTTATGTGGTTTCCACAATGATCACGGGCACAAGACCGAAGAGTGTTAAGCTCTGCGTCTAGAGGTTCTAGAACTCTTAAAGAACGGCTTTCTCACAGAATACTTGACCAACAAAATCAAGAACACATGGACAAGGGGAAGGCAGACCAACCCAACAGAAAATGCAAAGCCTCAGAACAAACCCCCACAGGCCGAACGAATAATCCACATCATTGTAGGGGGCTCGAAAATCAGCGGCAAGTCACGTTCCATGCCTAAGAGGGCCCGTCGGGTCCTCAACCAAGAAATCCATCATATCAACTCTGCACAAAGTCACGAGGCAATTGAGTTCACTTGCGAAGACATGCGAGGCCTCGTCCACCCTCACCACGACACACTCGTAGTATCGCTTCTAATTTCCAACTGTCAGGTGAAAAGGTTACTCGTGGACAACGGTAGCTAAGTGAACATCATGTTCTCCGGACTTTGAAAGAGATGCGGATCCCGATGAGCAAGTTGGAGCCCATCACCATGGCGCTATATGGCTTTAACGGGGATCAACAATGAACCGTGGGGGAAATCACGTTGCCCATGTATTGTGGAGGGCTAAACCTGGATGTGAAGTTTCAGGTAGTGGATACCGTCTCTGCGCACAATGCAATCTTGGAAAGACCATGGATTCACGAGATCGAGGAAATCCCATCATCGTACCATCAAGTGCTGAAATTCCCAACGCCTTCGGGAGTCCAGACGATTCGTGGAGAACAGAAGGCTTCAAGATACTGCTACCACGCCAGCTTCAGAGCGGTCTGTGCACAACAACATGACTTGCAACCGACCTCTTTGACTCGACCCATAGCCGAGGAGCTGGAAGAAGTAGCCATTGATGATACTGACCCTTCAAAGACAACCTACATCGGGGCGGAACTTCCTCCGGATGTTCGGAACGCACTCACTAGCTTCCTTCGCCAAAAGAAACACATTTTTGCCTGGTCGCATCAGGACATGACGGGCATTGATCCAACTATAATCACGCATCGCCTGCAGGTCGACCCGAATTGCAGACCTGTCCAACAAAGGAGGCGGAAGTTCTCTGTGGAGAAGAACCAAGTGATAAACGAGGAAGTCCAAAAGCTCCTCGATATCGGATCTGTTCGAGAGGTTAATTACCCTACTTCGCTCGCCAACGTGGTCGTGGTGAAGAAGAAGAATGGCAAGAACTGGGTGTGCATCGATTTTACAGATCTTAACAAGGTATGCCGAAAGGACCCTTGCCCTCTGCCACATATTGATGCAATAGTCAATGCAGCGGCCGACCACGAGTCACTCAATTTCATGGATGCCTCCTCCGGGTATAACCAAATACAGATGCACCCGGACGATCAGGAAAAGACCGCCTTCATCACCAGCTAGGGCATCTACTGCTACAAAGTAATGTCGTTCGGGTTAAAGAATGTAGGCTCGACGTACCGACGCCTGGTGAACTCCATGTTCAAAGAGAGAATCGGCAAGATGATGGAGGTCTACATAGACGACATGCTTGTCAAATCACTTAGAGCACAAGATCACATGACCCACATAGAAAGCGTCTTCCAAACATTAAAACAGTACAACATTAAGTTAAATTCGGCCAACTGCTCGTTTGGAGTGTCCTCCAGTAAGTTCCTCGGACATATAGTGACCTAGAGGGGAATCGAAGCAGATCTCACGCAAATCGAGGCTATAAAAAATATAGAACACCCGAAGACACCAAAGAAGGTACAAAAACTAACCGGGCGCCTTAACGCCCTTAGCCGCTTCATATCGCGATACCCGAGCGGACCCACTCTTTCTTCAGTACACTATGGAAAGAAAAACAATTTAAGTGGATAGGAGAGTCCGTGAAAGCACTCGAAGAGTGAAGACTTATCTGTCCAGTCTACCACTACTTTCCAAACCCGTCGACGACGAGACCTTACTGCTCTTCCTATCGGTGTCCGACCACGCAGTCGGAGCAATCCTAATACGAGAAGTTGATGGCAAGCAACACCCGGTGCACTATGCCAGCAAATGTCTGCTAGATGCCGAAACACGATACACCGCACTGGAAAAGCTTGCGCTAGCACTCGTAAACGCCACCCGCAAGCTGCGCTCCTACTTTGAGGCACATCCTATCAAGGTAATCACCGCGTACCCTATACGTGCCATACTTCCAAGCCTGATCTATCTGGTAGGCTACTTAAGTGGGCCGTAGAAGTTGGCGGTCATGGTATTTAATACAAACCACGAAGTGCCATCAAATCACAAGTGCTTGCCAACTTCTCCAAAAACCAGCAGCTCAAAGCAGAGAACGAGGTTGCCAACATGACAAGGGCTGATGATGATGCCGGTCTGTGGTCGCTAAGGATCGACGGTGCAAGTAACATACACGGCAACGGGGTCGAGGTAGTACTGACAGATCCTCACAGAGAGAGCTATGAACGAACCATCCAATTTGACTTTGCCGATGAATAACGAGGTCGAGTACGAGGCACTCATCCAGGGAATTCAGCTAGCCCTGGAACTCGGGGCCTGTAAAATACGCGCAGAAAGCGACTCACAACTGATCGTCAACCTACTAGACAACACCTATGCCATAAAAGAAGAGTGACAAAAATTGTATCACTCCACGGTCAAGGAACTAAAAAATAATGGACGAATGGGACCTCCGCCACATTCCCCGGGAATCAAATGCCCGAGCAAATGCCTTGGCCAGCCTAGCTACTACTAGCTCTTCTCAAAGCGGGTGACCAATCCCCGAAGTGTGGATACCGTCACCCTCAGATGCCGGTCGGGATCAAATTGCCCTCATCGACCAAGACGGAGGCGATTGGAGGGACCCTTTAATCCAACACCTAACTGGGGGACTGATGGGTTTTGTATACTGAAAGCATTTATTATAATCAATACACAACGGTTTATTTCTCCTATCTGTTAAACAATCTTACATGTATGTAACAATGTTATCCTCTTGTCTCAGCGATAGAGACGATCAAACGGCGTGTAGTAGATTGCAGAAGAAAGTATGATCACTTGACCTAGTGACGCATAAACCTGATCACAACCGAGACAGCGTATGAGGATTCGTCTGTCCGGATGGCTGCAGCATTGTCGGAATAAGTAGTCTGTCTTGGTTACTTAACATGCTGGTACGCAAGGGTGGCGTATTGATGGACTGTAGTGAGATGTATTCGACTGTCTGACATCAGCGAATACAAGATCTCGATATTGATTGAGTCCAAACCCTAACGAAGGTTTAGGGATTTGCACGGGTTGACTGTTTCTTTGACTTGCCATGGTGGAGAGCCTGCGTAACGTGCTCGTATATCTGCATCTTGGGTAACAGCAGTTCGTGTAGTACCGCCTGAGATTGGGTTTAGGTAACCATATCCGAGTAATAGGATGTGGACATTTCCTGAGGAGCTCAATGACATTCATCGTGCCAAAGTCCTGCAGGTTGATTAAGTTCAGGCACGAGTGATAAGGATTGAGTGGTACTACTCAGGATTAATAAGATATTAATTAATTGTAGTTAAAGCTTGTCAGAAGCTTTGATTAATTAATGAATGTCCTGTAACCTTAAATATGGGGATTCTCAATTAATGCAACCCGTTCTCATAACGTGGTAATAAATGGGTAGGTTAGTATTAATTCTGTGGTGAAAAAGAATTAATATTAATTAATTAATTGTGTCCTGGGTTGTGGACATGAGAATTAATTAATTTATAGGCCCACTTTATTATTTGCATTAGGTCCAAGGTCTGGCCCAAATAATATATGCTGAATGGAGCCCAGTAGCCCATTAGGGATAAAACCCTAGGTCTATAAATAGACCCCTCTCTCTATGAAACCCTAGCTACCCCTATCATAATTCAAATCAGTCAAAACCCTAGGGAGAGAGAGAGCTGGGCGGCGCCAACTGTAGAGGGAGGAGAAGGAATTTCGACTCTGGCCTACATCACAGATCTGTGGAATCCTCACCAGTAGCAGATCTGAACAGCATTGGGACACAACCCTAAAGATCTAATCTGGAGAACATATTTCTTCTTTTCTCTTCTTTTTAATTAAATCTTGAAGTTAAAATCCATCTAATTTCTATTTCCGCATATTTAATTAATATCGCGTGGTTGATTCAAGTTTGGAATTCAAACGCGAAAGATCATTTCAGAATCTACGGAGTTTAGGTATATTCTGCAATCCACAATTTGAATTAAATTCATAGGAGCATGCTAGGATTTTATTGTGAATTGTTGTTGTATGCAATATCCATAAATCGATCCAGTTCAGTTGGATTTTGTGATTCGGTTCACCAGAAATCCCTACAGGGACCCCCAACGACAGGAACGAGGCAATCAGAATCGAAAGGATAGCTACCCGATTGACTCTGATCCGCGACCGATTGTACAGATAGACCTTTGGAGGGCCCCTTCTCCGATGCATCACTGTTTGTGAACTATAGTGTGACTACAGAACCAATGTGCAAGTATACACAATCCACAAGTAATATAGTCAAGTGAGACCAGATATCGAACCCTAGAGAGTGTATGATCAAGCCGTGCACACAATATTGCTTGCAAAATAGGTTTTGTGATGCATAATTCAAATAAAAAGTGCAATAAACTGAAATGGAAAGCAAACTGAAATGAACAAGATTAACAACCCTTCTGATCATAAACTAATCACAAATTACCACTAACACGTGCAAACAAAGGAAGAGAAACACACTTGAGTTATAGATTTTCAATCTTTCACTGTCCTATATGCTAGAGCATAGGTCTCGCATGAACTGAACCTAAGAACTTTTCTAAATCTGCCTAGCAAACTGTCGTCCCACTAGATCTACACTTCCCTACCAGGAATCATATGCCTATGTACTCCACAGTATTCGAGTGATGGCTCCATAAACCTAGCTCTGTTCTAGTTGAGTTATCTCCTATATCTACGGGAGTAACACAATTGCCTAGAATCCCCTCGGCCTATATCTC
>JAPKLW010000835.1:163006-189389 GCA_026898455.1 Plectranthus barbatus
ATATCGATCTAATGGATTGCATCCAAACTTGATTCAACATCCTCTTTCCTTAATTGAGTACTTCGTTGTCTTGATTTACCGTTGATTGGATATTGATTGAGAATATTGTGGTGAAATGATGATGATATGTTATGTTTGGATTAGTTAGATTTACATTGCTTTCTTAGGATCTTAGACAAAACTCAACGACTTGAAATTTACCTAGCTACCAAACTTCACTCGGTACTTTAGTACTCTAATAGGCGAAGCGGAGAAGGAACCGGGTTGACAATTTATTCTTTGACAAGCTCTTTAGAGGGTGAACTTCTAGAGGCACGTCAGTTAACACTAACATGTACCACCAATGCACACTTATTGTTACATGCATACAAGTCTCAACTTGTATCAATTTGAGATATTAAACACATGTTTAATTATCTCATTGACCATAAAATGCCAATTTGTGGTTTAATTTCTCACTCACCGAAATTCGGATTTGAGTATATATATACCACAAAAAGTATTTAATTACGACAAAATTAAATATTTATCACGGAAAATTTATTCAATTAACCTCGAATTTCCAACAATCCCCCAATGAGTGGAAATGCCTAAATGCATGAATGCATAGCCAACTAATAAGTGCGTTATTTCGTTCACTTATCAATGGATTTTTAGAGTGTTTTGATGATTGTGTGTTTACTTCTTTTCCTTTGCATCGTATTTGTTTTATGTTTGATTTTCTTGTCATGGTTGAAAATGCAGGTTATTGAGTGCAAAATCAACTAAGTCTGGAGATTGCAGTTTTCCACTGTGCGCACTATTTCGACCGACATGCAGTGTATCGGTCTCCGTGTCAATCGACATGGCGCGCAAGGAGGCCGATTGACTGGGAGAACAAAGCTGATCGAAGTGGGAGCTGTGTGTCGATCGACACATGGGTTATTTAGGCGGATTTTCTTGATTTATCATTTATTCCCATGTTTGATTAATTAGACTTAGTATATATAGTTGTACTTTGGTGAATTTAAAGATTCATGCCACTATTTAGACCTAGACATATTGTTTGTATTGTTCTTCAAGTATTATTGTTGTGGATTGAAGTTTGGGATCAAACTTTCTCAAGAGTGGATTCAATTCAACACTTATTTTTATTTATGAAGAACTTTTACAGGTTTTATCCTTTCATATATTTGTTTAATATGAATATGCGTAGGTAATCCTTTTATTCAGATTCTAGGGTTTATGTGAATATCTTGGATGCATGTTTAGGTAGTCGAATCGATCAATAATTTAAAAAGCTTTATCAATTCTTGTGTTTTTCAAAATCTGATTTAAATTGGCCATTTGATTAGGTTTTCATAATTAATTAATTTGAGACTAAAAATGAGAATTAATTAATCGATTTTAAGAATTGATAATATGGATTTTTATTATGTCTGAAAAGAAGAATTTAGTCCATATGAATAAAATCTGATATTTTTGGGAGTTATTAATTTAGTGATCGAAAGGATATAGGAAATTGATAATCAACTTTATGAATTGCCAAACCCTGGAATTTGTAATATCTTTATGATCTTCCACCTTAATCTCTATTTTTAATTGATCGATAGATTTTCCTAGCATGTTATCCAAGATATAAACTTGGCTTGGAATCTGAACTCTTCTCTATTGTCTAAAACTTGGTTTATTTCTTGCTTTAATTTAATTTCTTGCAAATTTAGTTTCAAGTTAAGTTATAAAAAAAAACCCTTTTCAAAATTTTGAATTACTTGGACAATAAACCGAAAAACGATGGTTCAATATATAAGATATTCGCTTAAATAATCTCTGTGAGATCAATAATTTTAATTTGCCACTAGACTATAGTATTACTAAAAATTTAGTGATCAAATTTTGAACTCAGTTTCAAGAGATGTTAATATACCTGAACAGGTAGCTTATGACTTTGAACAATTTATCTTCAATGTCGTTGGGTACACTGGCGGCTTCGTGGTAAGAATACCTTGAACTATTCCTCCATCGTGTGTACTGAGTCAACAACATCGAAACATTAACATTTCAACCTTCATTTGTTCTCACGTTTGGTTCCATTTCGGGCCATGGGCACCCCCTTTGGTTTCATAAGTTTTCATTTGAAGCGGCCCCCACTTCCAGTTATATAGGTGACCTCCTATTTTGAGCATTCCTGCCAAGCTCAACCATCACGAGGTTTTCAGGAGTCATTAAAAGTCACTTAGGACTTAACTTATACCATATGCAGGTTCATAACACCTCACTTGCTAACTTAGGGAATGGTAGGTGATGTCATCTTTAAGGCATCGCCACTAAAGAGGCATTATCTTGTCGATGTTATCACTTGAATTGGTGTAGTTTAGCTGTCCCATTGAACCTAGTTTTTGGGATCTCTTATCTTCTATGTTGAATATCCACTACACTCATTTATATTGTGGATTTCAATCCCATTGCCTTAAGCAATTTATTCATCTGATCTCGGTTTTACCCTTTGGTTAGTGGATCCGCAAGGTTATCAATTGATTTAACATAATCAATGGATATCACAACATTTGAGATCAATTATCTAACGGTATTATGTCAATGATGTATCTGTCTCGATTTCTCATTGTACATGCTATTTTGTGCTCGACCAATAGCCACTTGACTATCACATTGATCATCACTGATGGCACATGCTTATTCCAACAAGGAACATCCTCTAGAAAGTATCGAATTCATTGTGTTTCTTCACCTGCTTTATCTAAAGCAATAAACTCGGATTCTATCGTGGAAGGAGCTATACAAGTTTGTTTCGTAGATTTCCATGACACTGCCCCGCATCGATCGTAAATACGTATCTACTTGTAGAGTGGGATTCATTTGAATCAGAGATCCAATTGGCATCACTATACCCTTCAAGTACAGGTGGAAACCTTGTATAGTGTAAACCTAAGTTAAGAGTATACTTTAAGTATCTCAAGACTCTCACAAGAGCCTTCCAGTGTTCTTTACTGGGATTGCTCGTGTATTGGCTCAATTTGTTCACCACATATGCAAGATCCGATCTAGTACAGTTCGACAAATACATTAGACTACCAATGACCCTTTCATATTCTTCTTGACCAACACGGACACCTTTGTTTTTAACAAAATGAACATTGAGCTCTAGTAGTGTTTTGGCTGGAGAACTAACATAAGCATCGAATTTCCTTAACACTTTCTCAATGTAGTGAGATTGTCATAGGACAATTCCGTTAGGCATTCTTATGATTTTGATTCCAAGAATCACATCAGCCACACCCATGTCTTTCATGTCGAAGTTCTTCTCCAACATTTGTTTAGTATCAACAATTATTTGTTGATTCCTACTCATGATCAACATGTCATCTACATAAAGGCAAACAATCACAAAATTGTCAAACGTGTCTTTGTAGTACACACATTTGTCACATTCATTATACTTGAGTCCATTTGACAGTATCACATTGTCAAATCGAACGTGCCACTATTTAGGCGCTTGTTTAAGACCGTACTACAAAAAATTGTCGATTTGCGACCAAAAAATCCATCGCAAAATTGTTGATTCCTACTCATGATCAACATGTCATCTACATAAAGGTAGACAATCACAAAATTGTCAAACGTGCCTTTGTAGTATACACATTTGTCTCATTCATTATACTTGAATCCATTTGACATTATCGCATTGTCAAATCGAACGTGCCGCTGTTTGGGCGCTTGTTTAAGACCATGCTACAAAAAAATTGCCGATTTGCGACCAAAAAATCTGTCGCAAATTGCTATTTTGTGATGAATTTTGGCCGTCGCAAAAACGTTGGTCGCTAAAAATTTGACGACGGAAAATTGAGTCTGGTCGCTAAATTTTGCGACCAAATTTTCCGTCGCTAAATTCTGCGACTAAAAATTCCATCACAAATCCGTCTCGAAATTATTTCCTTAAAAAAATAAAATTTGAGTTTTTTATGAACCGGTTCTTTGATCGGTTCAAATGTCTTAAACCTGCGCCGGCCCAACCAAGAAATTTTGTGACCCTGTGCCTGCGGGGATTCAAACTCGAGACCTCTTGCACGCATGATGGGCGCACTACCACTAAATCAAATGCTACTTTTATTTTTTATACGTTTTAAAAAATATACATATTAAAAAATGAAAGCTTTGCGACATAATTTTTGGTCGCAAAATTTTAGCGATGAAATTTTTAGTCACAAATCTGTCGAAAAATTTAAAAATTCATTCCGTCATTAGTCGGTAGCTAAATGGTGACCCATTTTTTGTTCCGTCTCAAAATCCGTTGCAAATTTAAAAATTTCTTAAGGATCTAACCAATTTGCATACCTTTCTCTCTTGTCCAGGTACTACAAATCCTTCGGGTTGATCCATGTAGATTTCTTCTTCTAGATCTCCATTTAAGAAGGTTGACTTCACATCCATTTGGTGTATTTCGAGACTACGCAAAGCAGCAATCGCTATAAGCACCCTAATAGATGTGATCATAGTCACTAGTGAATAGGTATCGAATAAATCATCTCCCTCTCTTTGTTTAAAGCCTTTCGCCACAAGGCGAGCATTATACTTATTAACCAAACCATCGGCTTTGTATTTTCTTTTAAGAATCCACTTTCATCCTAAGGGCTTACAACATTTTGGGAGATCGGCCAAAATCCAAGTTTGATTTTGCATAATCAATTCAATCTCACTATTAATGGATTCTTGCCATAGTGAGGCATTGGGTCTACCTAAGACTTCTTAATGGTTCTAGGTTCATCATCTAACATATAGGGATAAAATTTGGACCAAAACTTTTAGCCACTCTAGCCCTTTGACTACGTCTCGGTTCTTCCTCAATAGGATTAGAACTAGTAGTCTCCACATATGTCCTTTTTCTAGACATAGTCGGTACATCTTCCTTAACCTTACAAGGATAGATGTGCTCAAAGAATATAACATTCCTTGATTCTATAGTGGTGCTTTTGGTCATATTTGGATTATCCAACTTGTGCACTATGAATCGATAAACAACACTATTTAAAGCATACCCTATAAAGATGCAATCAATTGTTTCAGGTCCAATTGCAACTTGTTTGGTAAAGGTACTTCGACCTTTGCTAAACAACCCCACACCTTGAGATATTTGTAGGAAGGTCTTTGTCCTTTTCATAACTTACAAGGTGTCACCTATTTCCCGTTAAGAGGTATCATATGATGGGTTTTGTATACTGAAAGCATTTATTACAATGAGTATACAACGATTTATTTCTCCTATCTGTTAACAATCTTACATGTATGAACAATGGTATCCTCTTGTCTCACCGATAGGGACGATCATACGGCGTGTTGTAGATCCAAGAAGACAGTATGATCACTTGACCTAGTGAGACATAAACCTGATCACAGCCGAGACAGCGTATGAGGATACGTCTGTCCGGATGATTGCGGCATTGTCGGAATAAGTAGTCTGTCTTTGTTACTTGACATGCTGGTACGCAGAGGTGGCGTATTGATGGACCGCAGTGAGATATATTTGTATGTCTGACATCAGCGAATAAAAGATCTCGTTATATTGATTGAGTCCAAACCCTAATGAAGGTTCAGAGGTTTGCACGGGTTGACTGTTGCTTTGACTTGCCATGGTGGAGAGCCTAAGTAACGTGCTCGTATATCCGCATCTTGGATAACATCAGTTCGTGTAGTACCGCCTGAGACTGGACTTAAGTAGCCATATCCGAGTAATAGGATAGGGACATTCCCTGAGGAGCTCAATAACATTTATCATGCCAAAGTCCTGCAGGCTGATTAATTTCAGGCACGAGTGATAAGGTTTGAGTGGTACTACTCAGGAATTATAAGATATTAATTAATTGAAGTTAGAGCTTTTCAGAGGCTCCGATTAATTAATGGATGTCCGGTAACCTTAAATATGGGGATTCTCAATTAATGCAACCTGTTCTCATAACGTGGTAATAAAGAGGTAGGTCAGTATTAATTCTGTGGTGAAAAAGAATTAATATTAATTAATTAATTGTGTCCTGGGTTGTGGACATGAGAATTAATTAATTTATAGACCCACTTTATTATTTGCATTAGGTCCCAGGTCTGGCCCAATAAATGTGCTGAATTGAGCCCAGGAGCCCACTAGGGTTTCATAACCCTAGGTCTATAAATAGACCTCTCACTCTCTGAAACCCTAGCCACTTCATAAGATTCAAAATCATTTGAAACCCTAAGGAGAGAGAGAGAGAGGGGCGCCGATCCTGTTGGAAGAAAGGAGGAGAATTTTCGAATTCTGGTCCTGCTCAAGCCACAGATCTACGGAGTCCTCACCAGTAGTAGATCTAATCAGCACCGGGACACGGATCTGAAGATCTAATCTGGAGAACAGATTCCTCTTTTCCTCTCCCTTTTGTTTTCGATTTTGTCTAAGAAATTAGATCTCTAATTTCTGTTTCCGCATATTAAATCGGATCGCGTGGTTGAATTGGTTTTTGGAATTCAAATGCGAAAGATCGGTTCAGACTCGACGGAGTTACGGTAAACCCTAAATCCACAATTCTTCGTATTAAATTCATAGGAGCATGCTACGATTTTGAAAATTTAATTATGAGCAATATCCATAGATCGATCCGGTTCAGTTTGGTTTTGGTGATTCGGTTCACGGAAAAACCCTACATCATATTCAAGATATAGTTAACTGTCAAGACAACTTCACCCCACATATTTTGGGGTAGCCTCGAACTTATCAACAGAGCATTCAACATTTCCTTTAGTGTTCAATTTTTTCTTTTGGCAACACCATTGGAATGAGGTGAGTAAGGTGTCGTTGTTCGATGAATAATGCCTGAAGCGGCGCACAATTCTTCAAATGGTGCAACATACTCTCCACCTCTATCACTTCGAATCATCTTGATCCGACTACTCAATTGATTTTCAGCCTCTTCTTTATAATTTTTAAAGGCATCAATTGCTTCATCTTTACTTTTCAATAAGTAGAGATAACAATATTTGGTGTAGTCATCAATAAAAGTAATAAAATACTTTTTCCACCTCTAGTTTGCACCATTTTAAAATAACACAAATCCGTGTCTATCAACTTTAGAGGTTTAGTGCTCCTTTCGACTGAATTAAACGGTGTTCTTGTCAATTTCACCTCAACACAAACTTCACACTTAGTTTGTTTGAATTCAACCACTTTTAGTAAATTCAAATTTACTAATCTTTTTATTGCATTAAGATTTACATATCCCAATGTTACATGCCACAAATTAGAGCACTCAAATAAGAAGTAGATTCAACTTTATTGATAGACTTTCCGGCTAGGTGTCATGCCATTACATTCAACTTGAAAAGACCATTGGCGAGATATCCCCGACCAAGGAAATTTCCAAACTTTGACAAGATAAACTTTTCAGACTTAAATACAAGTTTAAATCCATGATTTACAAGTAAAGAGCCCGACAAGAGGTTCTTGCGGATGTCTGGGACATGAAGCACATCCTTCAAGGTCAAATCCTTGCCACTAGTGAGCTTGAGCACAACATTGCCCACTCCAACCACTTCTGATGTAGCTTGATTGCCCATAAGGAGCTTTCTTCCTTCAACAGACTTATAGGTGACAAACAAACTCCTATCGGAAGCCACATGACATGTCACGCCTGTGTCAACAAACCATTCACATGGATTGTCAACGTGGTGAACCTCGGAAACCACGACACACAAATCATCATCCCAATCATCATCGGGTTCAATATGGTTGGCATCCATCTTTGCTTTGCCTTTATTTTTATTTTTAGGCTTTTTGCATTGATTTGCCTTATGCCCATTTTTGCCACGATTAAAGCAAACACCTTTGAACTTAGGTTCTTGGATCACAATCCCCTTGTTCGATGGGTCAGGCCTTTTTCTTTTCTTTGATGGACCACCACGTTCCATCAAATTTGCCTTAACATCTATAGCTCTCGACTTAGGATCCACCTTTCGATTGTCCTCTTCAATATGAAGCTTGACAACTAAATTTTCAAGAGACATAGCCTTTTGCTTATGCTTAAGGTAGCTCTTGAAGTCCTTCCACGAAGGTGGCAACTTTTCAATTACCGCAACCATATTGAAAGCATCGGGGAGTAACATCCCCTCGGCGTGAACATTGTGCAAAATGAGTTGAAACTTTTGCCCTTATTCCACCAGCAATCGATTGTCAACCAGTTGGTATGACAAGTATTTGGCCACGACGTACTTCTTAGTACCCGCATCATCTGTCTTATATTTTTTCTCTAGTTGTTCCCAGAGTTCTTTAGCTGTGGTTAGATTACAATACACGGCATAAAGAGGATCAACTAAATAATTGAGTACAAAATCTTGACAAAGGAAATCGTTATGGCACCAATTGTCGAAGTCAATTCTTTTGTTGTTGTCGGCCTCATCATTGACAAGCTCGGGCTTGTCTTCCTTCAAATATGCAGCCAAACCAAGAGTAGTAAGATAGAATAGCAATTTTTGTTGCCATGTCTTGAAGTCCACACCTCCAAATTTGCATGGCTTGTCGGCTTGGGCATTCGGAGGGAGTTGACGAGCATTGTTGGAGTTGCTTCCTCCAACACCATTGTGACAGTGGTCAGCCATCGTCTCAGATCTTAAATGTTGAAAGTAGATAATTCGTCTTGCGAATGTTGGAATATTTGTTCAAGACTGAGAACTTCTGCAAAAAATAATGTCTATTAATGCAAGTTTTTATAAGTAGAACTGCAAGTACTGCTAGTATGGAAATAAAAGAAATAAAAACAAAATAAATAAATAACCGAGTCGAGGAAGCCCTCTTCCTGCAAGACGAATTCACCAACGTAGTGCTCATTAATAGGTGATCGTCCCCAAAGGTAAAACGACTACGTCCTTTTCGAGGCAGCACCGCAATCGAAAAGGCTCCGGCAAACTGAACGAAGGTGAAACTGAGTTGCATAAAAGCAAGAAAAAAGATGCAGTAATATGGGAGTAAAGATGCAGTATCTGGTTAAGCTAGCTTGTCTCGTGTCGGATGTCTAGGGGACCGGAGACAGCTCCTATCCATGCCTATTTATAGACATGTCCACCCAGGGGGTTACGATCGATAATTGAATACGATCAACAGTTACAAATCGAGCATTATGGTGTCGATAGTTACGTTTCTCGTCACTACTATCGTGGCGTTAAAAACTAAATACTAAGTTCTCGTGACGGTTACATTTCGACACTTAGTATCGAGACATTACAACGTCATCATTGTTTTGTTGGTTACAAATCGACATCATTAACACGTCGGTTAAAAACCGACTTCATTATTACAACAATTACGAATTATGTTGCAAATTATCGAGCACATAATATTCTTGTCCCCACATGTTGTAACTACCGCATTGACTGAGTCAACTACGTGTGCATGCACAATATAAATGTTAATCTCGATGTTTGTTTAACATCCGACAAACTTAACAATCAGTCCATGTTAACACTAACATGTACTGCCAATGCACACTTATTGTTACACACATACAAGTCTTAACTTGTATCAATTTGAGACATTAAACACATGTTTAATTATCTCATACACCATAATATGTCAATTTGTGGTTTAATTTCTCACTTACAGAAATTTGGATTTGAGAATATATATACCGCAAAAAAAATATTTAATTACTATAAAATTAAATATTTATCACAAAGAATTTATTCAATCTACCCCGAATTCCAACAAGAATTTCTAATGAATTGAATGAGAGATTAGGGTTCCACAATATATTTATTTATATAAGGGCCAAGTCTAACAGATTTCAGTTGGGCCAAAGTAACTAACCCAAAACAAATTCACAACCAATAAACCGAACCAACAACAATAGTATTGAGATTTAGCATTGGACCTACCCTCCAACAACCCCTAATAATAGTAAACAAATTAAATTTGAATAATACAAACTCTTCTTAATTTGATTACACTCTAATCAAGGGTATCAATTAAGAGGTGATTACAAATTGAGACATAGTCCAATTTAACATGACCAAAATTAAATTCAAGTTAAAAATTTTTTTAAAAAAAAAACTCGAGGCTCAAATTCGAGCCTAACACGATAGAGGCTCGCCTTCAGACGGTGCCACCGCCGTGATTTGGAAGGCGCCGGATCCAATCTTGTATTAAATTTGTTGTTTATATATATTTAGAAGAAAATATAATAACCACGATGAGGCGTCAATTTATTCCACAAAGTCAGAATTAATCCATGCTCCTTATAACTAGAATAAATATATTTTCCTACATTTTTAGAGAAATATTGCAGAAGGGCATTATACTAATCTAATATCTATACTTTTATCCAATACATAATTAATGCAATACTTAATCTAGTGTAGGTTGTTATAAACTTGTAACACCAATACTACACATAATTAATCGTCATATATAAAAATGCAGAATCTAGAATCCGAATCTTGATTGAGATTTTGTGCAAAATTATCTGCAAAATAATAAATTGATACTACTTTGGACAGACAATTTTATCACTAAATTGAGTAAAATAATTCATGTATTGTTCAACAATATACTAAATTATTTTCACATCGACCAACATCCCTAGATGCATATATATTGCCTCTCTCTCTCTCTTCCTTTCTATATACTACCTCCGTCCCGGATCATTAGTCTTGTTTCATTCCGGCACAGATACCAATGCGAGTGAGATAGAGGAAATTATTATTTTATTAATGAGTGTGTATTACTTTTCCATTTTAGGAAAGCAAGACTAATGTTTGGGACAGACGAAAAAGGAAAACAGGACTAATGTTATGGGACGGAGGGAGTAAAACTTATACGCATGCACAAAATTTGAAAGCATTCTTAGAGTGAGAGGAAAAAAGATGGAGAGAGAAAGTGCTCACATCTTGGCTATTCCCTACCCTAGCCAAGGCCACATCAATCCTATTCTCCAATTTTGCAAGCGCTTAGTCCTCATAGGGTCCAATCCACACTCATCCTAACAAAATTCATAGCCAAGTCTTTCAATCCAAACTCCGTCGTCACCGTAGCCATCGACACAATCTCCGATGGTTACGACGACAATGGTTTCGGTCAAGCTAAGGACATTGATGATTACCTGACAACCATGGAAGAGGCCGGCTCCAGATCCCTAGAAGATCTCATACAATCGTATCAAAAGTCGAATCAACCCATTGATTGCATAGTATACGATGCCGTTTTGCCATGGGCTTTGGAAGTAGCCAAGAAACATGGCATCAAAGGAGCTGCTTTTTTCTCTCAAGCTTGTGCAGTTAATTATGTGTACTATTGTGTCCACCACGGGCTGTTGAGGCTTCCGGTGGAGGCGGCGTCAGCCCCGGTGGAGCTCCCGGGGCTGCCGCCTCTTTATTTGCCGGATCTCCCGTCGTTCATATACGTGCACGGATCGTACCCGGCTTACTTTAAGATACTGTTGAATCAGTTTTCCAACTTGGAGAAGGCTGATTTTGTGCTTTTCAACACTTTCTACAAGTTGGAAGAGAAGGTGAGTTGTGTTTCTGTTGATTTCTTACTTGTTATTCTCTTTCTTAAATTTATATTTGTCAATTTAATACTAAACTTGCATTATAGTTATAAATATTACATAGTTTTCTACTATCTCTTTCACGAATCTTATTTTGTATAAGATAGATTTTCACACTTAAACTATAATTATTTAATTGATTTATCGTGTTTGTGTAATCATAGTTTATAAACTAATCTTAGTGTGATTTCTATTAAGCTAAGTAAATATATATCTATATATCTATATATATATATATATACATATATATATATATATATATATATATATATATATATATATATTGAAATGAAATATATATACATTAATTTAAATCTCAACGCACTCAAATATCTCAATCAATGCTCAAACTCATAATTTATTGAATACAAACAAGATATTTAAATTGCTTGTGCCCGAATTGGGAAGAACTAAGCATATAATTTACTAACTAAAAAACAATAACCAAATAAGCATTGTATGCATGTAATGCATAAGTTGTAACTAAACAAGTATATTTATGGACTAAACATCATAACTTGAATCTACACTATTCATCTTTTAAAAAAAAATTGATGGTTAAGTATGATTTATAAAGTAATAAAAAAATAAAAATTTTGCTTTATTTTTTAATTATTAATAGATTGAATCTCAAATTCTATTAAATACAAACATTAATTTTAACCCATGATCATGTCCTTATCATTTTGTCAGCTTGATAATTGTCCGAGTTAGATTACTTCTCCCCATTAAGAAAACACGAACGTAGATTGATTTAAACCTAGAAAAATCTCAAAATGTGTGTCATATAAGCGTGGAACCTGGCATATATAGTACAATGATGTGATGCATTAAATGTGTGTCACGTTTCTTCTTTTCTTACACAGGCCATAGACTCAATGTCAAGACTTTGTCCATTTCTTACCACGGGTCCCACAATCCCATCTCTCTATTTGGACAACAGAATTGCAAACGACAAGGATTATGGCATCAACCTCTTTCAATCCAAACCCTCAATCATCATTGATTGGCTACATAGTAAACCCTCCAAATCAGTTGTATACGTAGCATTTGGTAGCATGTCGGATCTTCCCCAATCACACATGGAAGAGATCGCATGGGGCTTGACAAACACCGGCTTCCATATTTTGTGGGTCGTTAGGGCTTCGGAAAGGGAAGAAAAATTCCCTAAAGCATGCATCGATGCGATGGGTGATAAGGCCTTGTTGGTGGATTGGAGCCCTCAGCTCGAAGTGCTGTCGAACGAGGCGGTTGGATGTTTTGTATCGCATTGTGGGTGGAACTCGACTACGGAAGCATTGAGTTTGGGGGTGCCGATGGTGGCTATGCCGTTGTGGACGGATCAGACTATGAATGCGAAGTTGGTGCAGGATGTTTGGGGCATGGGGGTTAGGGTTAGGGTTGGGGAGGGTGGTGTTGTGAGGAGAGAGGAGATTGAGGGATGTGTGAGAGAAGTGATGGAGGGAGAGAAGGGGAGAGAGATGAGGATTAATTCTTGTAAATGGAAGGATTTGGCTAAGGAAGCAGTGAGTGAAGGAGGCACATCTGATATCAATATAGATACGTTTATTTCTAAGTTGAGTTAAGGTCTATATATTTATATAGATCGATTATATTAGAATAAGGCGTAAACTCCTTTTGACGTTTGAAATGAGAGTAAATCTCTAATTTTTTTGTTCATATCAACGGTAAAGAAAAGGTTGAGGTAGTGGCAGTTTGAGTTAAAGGGCTATATATTTATATGGATCGATTATATTGAAATAATGTGTAAACTCCTCTTGACGTGTGAAATGAAAATAAATTTCAAAATTTTTCGTTCATATCATTGGTTAAGAAAAGGTTGAGGTAGTGACAGGTTGAGTATTTGATTTGGCTATGTTATACGTAGATTGAATTATAAATTTATGGATGCAAATAAATAATTATTTAGTCCTGCATATTCGTATGAAGTAAAACACTTTCAGCTTCATTTCTTAAACAAAAAGTATTTCAACAAAATATAATCCTTATAAATTCAATAATAATCAAATAAACGTGTCGTTTTTCAAGTATTAGAATGTGTATCTTACATATATCTTACATATTTAGAATTGAGAGTATAATATATAAAGTTATATACAAACAATATCTATATATATATTTGTAACACTTCTCATTATCGAATATTTGTTATTAGAATTAATTTGAGGTTTTCGAAATTGATATTAAATTTGGAATTTACTTATTAAGCATTAATGATTCCCTACCATTTCTATTATAATGAAGGAATTTAATTTATTAATCGATGAATTTAATTCACACTTCAATTATTTTTTAGGGTTTTTAACATCTCCTCTTCCATTTTCCAACCTCATTTCTTCCTTTCTCATATTTAAGGGGTTGAGGTTGAGCAAAACTCTAGGAATCCTCAAGATTTCATGATCCTAGCTAGTATTTGTCCTAAATTATCCATCCTAATTGGTTGTATATAATGATTTTTGAAGGAAGATAAGAGATAAGGAGATTGAGCTTAACTTCACAACTAACGGGAAAACATCTAGACAGTAAAGCTTAACTCCAGATGGGAACTATTTTCCGTTAAAAAAGCAAAATGCCTTTTGAGCCTTACGCTCAGTTTTCTTCTAAAATACGTATGAAAATGTCTTGTTCTAAATTGATTGCAATGCATAAAATATTTTGTGTTACATATTTGTTCTTCTGTTGACTACTATCATCAGAGAGTTTGATTTTGAGACAAGAACCAAGTCCTTATGGCACTTATGCTAGTCTTATTATTCAGTGATTGAAGGCCAGCTACCTTATCTTGTTTATGAGCTCGAGTTGTTTTGGGGAAGAAATAAGGTTGGATATATCTGTGTGATTTCTTTCTTAAATCGATCGTGTCTCAAAGCTGTGTGATACTGAGACCTTGTGCACAAATTGATGACAATGGGTAGAGTGGTTCGTCCATTCCCAGTTGTGCATCGTAACTTGGAAGTGGACCAACTTCTAGTTACATAATAATAAACAGATATGATAACGTTGTAGATAGCCAGCAAATAAAATGTTTTAGATAAAATAATATAACCCCGTGTTTATCTGTGTAAGTTGCATAGCATTCATATTTAAACTATGATTTGTGGGCATGTTTCCATTGGGTACAATTGTACTCACCGCATTGTGTTATTTCTAAAACGCGCAGGTTGACCAGCGAGGATGAAAGGTGGTGGTGTAAAGGATGAAGCCGGATTTTGTACAAATTTTGAAGATCCTGTGATATGCATCGTCACATACATATCACCATCACACTACAAACTGCTGCACCGTTCTCTGAAAACATTTTCCTTTCCTTGTTCAAATGCTTTCAAGTATAACTGTTTTACTTATTTAAAAACTTATCTTTTGATTGTATATAATAAATTGTGGTTTTAAATTCTTAGAACTTCCATTCGCCTGCGGTTATTTCATTTTGATCATAATTTAATTCTTCACCTTGCATGATTTAATCTTATTGTGCAAGAAAGATTCAAAGGCTTAATCCCTGCGCACAAGTTCAGATATTATAATCCAGGTATTCTTAATATCTCTGTTTCTTGCATTGAATTTTAATAGGAGCATGTTAGGACTAATCATAGACAATAATTTATTTTTTATATCCAATAATCGTTCCTTGACAATCGTATTAAACAATTCAATTTCCAAGTAAAAATCCCTTTAAATTAGAGATTCAAGTTGTTGAAGTATAGTCTCAATTTCTAGCTCGAAAGAAGTTCGCTAGTGACTCTATGAGACTGGATCAACATAACTGCAGTTCGTAAAGTTTGGGTTGATTATTGGTTGATAGGAGCAGTTGGTAGAAGGAGGTCGATGAGAGTAGTTCGACGGGACTGTGCATCTCACAGTGGGTCGATGAAAGTTAGAGCAGGTCCAACTGGAGAACTGTGAGAGCTGCTGGATATGGAAAAGATATTGTGTATCTAGTTTCCTAGTTGGCGAGATTTAGCCATATCTTACATTCGCCTACGGTTGATCGCTTTAAAGCGGTCAAAAGAATTCTTCGCTATGTGCATTGTGGTCTATCCCATCTTCAGCTTGCTGATATCTTTACGAAAAGCTTACCTCGTCCAGCCTTCGAGTATCTACTCTCCAAGCTCTGCGTTACTCCACTCTCCACGCAGCGCTTGACGGGGGGTGATAAGGCAACAGATACAATTACATAAATTGAGATATTATAGATATTGTAAATATATTTTCATGATTTTATTTCCTTTATTATCTGTTGTAAACATTGTATATAAATTAATACAATCTCATCACCACATTCAACGGTGATATTCTAAATTCTCTTACAAACTTAAAAATAAAAAAAAGGGAGACGAGCCCCGGTCACCCAAATATAAACTCATGAAGGATCGGAACCCCCAAGCCCCCCCCCCCCCCAAATTCAAAAACCAAAAAAGAAAGAGAAGAAAACCAACTGGAGTAAGGGAGAAAAGCACTACCTTAGTGGACCGAAGAATGGAAACGAGCACGGCAAATTGAATCTGAAAGGAGCACGGTCGCTGGAGGAGTAAGAATCACCGAGTGCGGAGGAAATCAAGAGAGAGAATAAGAGAGAGAGAGACAGAGAGGAAGTATGGGGAATAGTGAAAAGAGAAATCGAAAGAGGTGAAAGTTAAAAACCTCGCGCCCGTTCAACTGCTCGTAACTGCCCCCGACTTTTGCTGTTATTATGAAACTGCCACTCGCCTGGGCGTTAAAACTCGAAAATAGACTTCTTTTCTGGACACAAAGTGGATCGATAAATCGAGCCGCACAAAAACCCCCAAAGGGGCTGTAGTGTCGCGCCCCCAAACCGGGCCTATGCGACAGTCCCACGTGCGACACAATGCACGCTAAGGGAAGTTGTGGTTTTAAGAAGTATTATTTAAACATGCGGAAGCAAGTAAAGATTGATCGAAAATGAAATAAGAGAATGAGGTTCAAATAATTAATTCGCAGCGGAGATTAGAATCAATTAAATGGTTACAAGCATGATGAGGCAATAAGTTAACGAATGCTTGAAAGGAAAAGAGATAAATAGTTCGCAGCGGAAAAAAAAAATGGAGTCAAATAATTTATAGAAACATGATGGAACTATATTTTAAGTCATGCTTGAAAGAATGCATAAGTGCATATTCCAATTTTGAAAGCAAGTATAAATGAGACTATGTATGAAGACATAGCTCGTCGCTTCGATACCATAACCAACAAATCAAATCATGCTAGGAGAACAAGAACAATTAGCATGCTTGGGCAAGAATGAAACATAGGAATAATAAGAGGTTTCATGAACTAGCATTGAATCAATCCAAGTATTTGAAAGCTTAATACAAAATAAGATTTAGAAAGTTTAGATCGTTAATCCAAGTAATCATGGGGTGCAATACATGCCATTCAAAAGATATAATCAAAAGCAACATGGATTCGAAATGAAGTACAAACCGAACAATTAATACAATCAAGAATCGTTCCGTTTTCCTCCTTCGATCCCCTTCCTCATAACGCCACCTTCACCTTCATCAATCGGTACCTACACACAGGGAAAACGCGCATAGGGACTGAGTACTCCCGGGTACCCAGTGGTCACGGTGTCCGGAAAACAAATACATACATATATCATGAAAATACCGCACACTCATGCATAATACAAGTTTTATTGAAATCATCATGTATATGCAGAAATATTTTCCTCACTTGGGAGCTCCCACTCAAATTAGGCACCACATAATCATTTTCCCAACATATCAACATTTCATATGTAACATGATCCACATAATCACAAGGGGTAAGATAGGAGTGGCCACTCGCTATCTACCCGGTAAGGTTTAGTCACCCTTACCCAACCGGTAGTCTTATTACCATCCGGGCTAATGCATTAGTCTTACAATACCACGGGGGTAGCCACTTCCCCGATCCAACACATCTCCAATATATCATTCATCCACCAATTCATGTCATCATAATAATCATACGGTGCCAAAACAATTTTACGGTGTAACATGCCTTTAAAATAAAGAATCATTTTGGGAAAAACATTTGGCAAAAACCATTTGATAGGATAAAGTAGTGCCCACCTCAAATGATTCGATGGATCCAATTACTTAGTACCGCTAGTTGATGCTTCCTTCTTGGGGATTAAAGTACCTAATTAAAGTTCGAATAAATTACTACAATGTTTATGACTTAAAATAATTATCTAAGCTCTTAATTCATTTATTTACCCAATTACAAATTATGCAATTCGAAAATTATAAAGAACAAGATTCAAAGACTTCTAAGTTTTATCTTATTAATCAAGATTTATTAACTTAGTCAAATTATTAAGCTAGTTAACAAGTTCATACCAAATTGCTATATTAGTTATTAATTAAGGATAATGGATTTAGTGATCTAGTTAACAACTTATTATTAATCTAAGGCAATTATTTTTAATTAATTAAGTGAACCAATTATGCATTTAGGCCTTAGAATATTTTAGTGAAATCTGAAAATTAATAAAATTATTCTAAGTCCAAAATATGAGTTATTATCTAGTTAACTAGTCCATTTTCAAGATAACAACAAAAATGATCTAGCTATCTAATGAGACTGATTTTAATTTTATAAAAACAAGATTTTAAAGTGCACGTGCTCGAAGTGACGGTTCGTTAGAACGAATTTTCATTTAAAAACGGTGAAGCCTAACATAAACAATTTCTTAATTAAGTTTCAGCATTTTCAGATTTCAGGAGTCAACTTCCCGAATTTTTAATAATTAATCTACTAAATTAAATGACTTGATTTTTATACATATTACTAATTAACATGTCTAGAGTTCATTTTATAAAAATCAGATTTTTCCAAAGTGTAGAAATATATTTTTAAGGCCGTGAAATTTAAACTGCCAGAATCTGCCACACATTATTAAAATGCTTCAAACTCGAGTTTTACAACTCCGATTCATGAATTTCCAAATTCCACAGATTCCTAACTCGTTATAGTTTATACAGTTCTAAAATAATCTCAATCCAACCATCACAGAATCAGCCGTATGCATTTTAATCTCTGTCCAAAACAGGGCATGCTCTCAAAATTCATCAACACATGATTTCTCAACATACATGCCATTATCTCATTCCCAAGCTTCATATATATCATTTTCAGATCCATCTAAGTTTGAATATCAACTTTAACATGAAAGGTCATGATTCTTAGGTTTGATCAAACATGCAATCATATATATATATATATGTTCTATGCTCATCAATATGCAACATATAACAAGCTTAGGCCTAGGCATGCTCATCTAATCTATTTTCCTTAAGAATTTAATTTGTGACTTCTTGATCCTACATGCAATCACATATTCATAAAAAGGAAATCGTAGGGAGTGTAGAAATCATCTACTTAAAGCTTGATTTACTTCGTGCTTGAGATCAATGTGTTCCGATCATAGGGCTTCTTACGTCATTGCGTAGAGGAGGTTGAGGAGATAAGGTTTATGTAAAAATGGAGGCTCAATAGGTGGGGGAAGAGTTGGATATTGAAGCTTCAAAGGGGCTGTTTTGGAGGTGTTTTGTGTTGGCCCAAAGATCACCAAAAATTGCAAGAAAAATGCACAAAGGAATAAGAAGAACTTAGAGAGAAGAAACAAACACCAAATATTTTTCTTTTTATGGGATGATTAATGAATGCAAATACACTCCCTATTTATAGGCAAAGAAGGGAATAACTTTTGATTAAAAATTGCCAAAAGAATAAATATGTGGTTCCCATTTGGAATATCCACCAACTAATCCACCAAAATATAAAATGAATTTTTGGTGATAATGGGGTGGAGTGGAATGATTAAATGAACTTTGAAAATAAAATAATTGAAGTGTAGTGATTATGGTGGGGAATATTTATTATTAATAATAATATTCCATCTTTCATAATTGGAGTGTAGTGATTATGGTGGGGAATAATTATTATTAATAATAATATTCCATCTTTCATAATTGAAGTGTAGTGATTATGGTGGGGAATAATTATTATTAATAATAATATTCCATCTTTCATAATTGGAGTGTAGTGATTATGGTGGGGAATAATTATTATTAATAATAATATTTCATCTTTCATAATTGGAGTGTAGGAAAAATAATTGCATGATTTAATATAAGGTTGTAATGATTTATGGAGATAAAATAAAAAAAATGAATTTTCAACAACTATGGGGGGGGTGTATGTCGATTTTGGTGAGGGAAAATATGAGAGGGTGGAGTATAAAAATAGTGTTGCATGCTTTGATTGATAGTGTGTAATGATCACAACTATACTTTCCATGTTTGCCCTCTAATGATTTAAATTCTATTTTGTAACTCATTGCCCTTGTAGGTGAATTGCCAAAATAGGGGCTAGAGCAATCATATCACTACATATATGATGGAATAAATATATCCCATGATCTCTAATTAAATTATATTACTATGGTCTTGCATCCGATAATTTAAATAAATGATACGACAATTTTTCTCTCTTCGAATTCTTGCTTTGGCATTTCGAATCGTCTCAATCGGACGTCGTATGAATATTTGGGCATAAAATAATAATATGGGTCTTCCCATATTTAATTAAGTTCTCATCTTTAAAATAGGAATAATATGGCTAATAAAATTAATAAGTAGGGAATTAATTATTCCAACAACTCGATCATATGTCCATCGGCTCGCGATTAAAATCGATCATCATCTCGTGTATATATATCTGTGTGTGTGTGTCAAAAATATGGGGTATCCCATTTAATGGAATTAAATTCCGGAATTTGCCTCGGAGGTGATATCAATATAATATAAATATTTTCCGGACTAAAATTCTCATCTCGATATTTATTTCGTTAATTATGAATTTAAATAAGGAAATATACATGGACTTGCTAAATTAATTAGTTGGGCTATTTTATTTATTCTCACGTGGGCTCCTATTTAAATTGGCCCAACACGTTAAATAAATAGAGTCCTCTTAGCCCAATTCTCCAAATAAATAAAAAGGCTGGGCTTAAATAATTAACTCGGCCCAATCGCGTTGCTACGATAATATTAAATATTTCCGAGTCGAATAAATTATTCCGATCGTCATCCGTTATTTATTTATCGAATTTTACTATTCGTCCTCGCGGCTATAATTCGGATATCATAGAGAAGTCGCTTGATGATATTAATAATATAATGGTTGTAGCGACATTTGCTTCGTAATTTATTAAATAAAAGGTTGGAAAAATACGGGGCGTTACATGTAGGATACTGATCCGCACTCTGACCCCAAAAAGAGAACTCATGATGAGTACCATTCTCATCAAAAGACCCCAAAAGATGAACTCAAATAGTTTGTGGGGGCTCCCCAGATAGCCAAACAAACGGGACATAACCCAAATTTTCACTTAGCTAAGGTCGTGGTTTCGGGCCCACGACCACGGCCCTCGCAGCAGCTGCACGAGCAAGGGGAGGTCACCCACAAAGTAATTGACCCCCGACTGAGGAGATGCTTACGGACATCCCACAAACAATACCAGATCTCCATTCAGAGAGGTCCGAAGGGCACACATCTAGGAAGAACAACTCGAGTGATAGCACAGCTCAACGTAATTTAACTGTTGACTCTTTAGGTCCTCCCAGGGAGACCCTCAAAGAACCGAAGAGGTTATTGTTGGGGGTTAATTAAGCGAACCCACTAAAGATGCCCAAAATGAGGCCCACTTGAACTCCTAAAGACCAAATGGCAAGACGGCCCAAGACAGACATAATTAGAGGCAGTTTGCAGGTAAGCATGAGCTCGCAAAGAAGCAGTTTGACTAAGGTAGCGAACTGGGCAGCTTGACGAAAGGAGAGACCTCCTCTTAGAAGAATGAATTGAAGAGAGCTACTTTTAGCGAGCCACTCAACGGTCAAAAGGATGAAAAGATGCCTGCAAAAATCCCGAAGGTCGTTAAAGATAGAGACGTTGCAACAGCTCTGATAAAGCAGGAGGTCGCTGCCCAACAGCCTCAACGAGAACCCTTTATTTTCTCTCTCAAGAGTTTCGCACTTGGAGATGAAAATGGGGGTGGGGGTCGGGCTTCAAATCCTCTGTCCCACATTGATGTTCTATTATCTCGATTACTAATTTTAAATTATATTTTCACAAAAATAAAATCAAGTATAATGCAATATAGTCTAATTGATTTTTAAGAATAAAAATCAAAATTTTATAAGACCACAAATTATAGTTATAAATTAATCTATTTTAATAATCAAATTTTATTCAAAAACTGAAAAATAATTACTACAAAATATTATATACCCTAATTGGTGTTGGCCCCAGGAATAATTTTACACTCAATGGGATAAATACAACTAGCAGGAGAAATAAACAAAATGGAGGACAAGAAAAGAGAGACGAAATCTAAGTTTTATTTGAGAGGAAACTAAACTCTCACTAAACTCTCTCAATTTATTTTTTGTTGTGATGCTCTAAAACTTACATAACCTCATGCCTTTTATAGGCAAATTTCATCCACATTTTCAAACCACCACCACATTTTTCAAACTCCTTTCACCAAACTACCACCAAACTTTGAAATACTTTATTTTGTTCACACAATTAAAGGAGTAATTTCCTACAATCTCCCCCTTACTCCTTAATTGGTTCGAGATCACGGACACCGAGAAGGTGTCGCATAGTTCCTAGCTTCACTGCTGGAAACGCTTTCGTGAGTGCATCGGCTCGCTGTTCATCAGTTCGAACAAACTTCACCTCAATCTGACCTCCTTCGACACACTCTCGAATGAAGTGATACTTTGTGTCGATGTGCTTGCTTCGACCATGGAAGACTGGATTCTTCATGAGCGCAAGTGCAGATTTGTTGTCGACGAAGAGCTTCACTGTCTTTGGTTTCGAACCACTTAGTTCGAACAACAACGCTTTCAGCCAAAGAGCTTGACATGCTGCCGCTGCTGCTGCCATGAACTCTGCTTCGCACGAGGAAAGGGCCACTGTTTTCTGTTTCTGTGAGTTCCACGAAACAAGTGAATCATTGATGTAGAACACCATTCCCCCTGTGCTCTTTCGATCATCCAAGTCTCCTGCAAGATCACTGTCAGAGTAACCCACTATTTCTTCATCTCCACTTCCTCTTCGAAACACTAAGCCGAGTTGCATAGTGCCTCGAAGGTACCGAAGTACTTGCTTTATTGCCTTCTGATGCATCTCGGTTGGCCTCTCCATAAATCTACTGACAACTCCAACAGCATAAGAAAGATCTGGCCTTGTGTGAAGGAGATAACGTAGACAACCGATCACTCTTCGATATTCAGTGTCATCAATCAGCTGTCCTTCGGGATCTTTGTGGAGTTGAGCCCTCGGCTCCATTGGTATCTTTGTTGAATTACAATCAAGCATCCCAAACTGGGATAACACCTTCTTTGCATATGCTGCTTGCTTGATCGAGATACCTCCCTCGAACTGAGATACTTCGATTCCGAGGTAATATGAGAGTAATCCGAGATCACTCATCTCGAACTCTCCCATCATTTGCTTCTTGAAGACTCCGACTGCCTTTGAATCTTCACCTGTCACTATCAAATCATCTACATAAACACCAACAATAATTTTGGAATTAGTATTACCTCTCGTGTACACAGCTTGTTCCTGTGAACACCTCACAAAGCCCATCTGCTTCAGACTTTTGTCCAACTTCAAATTCCAAGCTCGAGGTGCTTGACGAAGGCCGTATAGTGCCTTCTTCAACTTTAACACCATGTGTTCCTTCCCTGTGACTTTAAACCCTTCTGGTTGAGTTACGTACACCTCCTCCTCGAGCTCCCCATTCAGAAAGGCTGACTTGACATCGAGATGATGTACTTGCCATCCTCGTTTTGCTGCCAAAGCAAGGATGACTCGAATAGTGTCCATTCGAGCGACTGGTGCGAATACTTCATCGAAGTCAATTCCCTGTCGCTGCACATATCCCTTTGCCACCAACCGAGCTTTGTGCTGGATCACTTCTCCTTCTGAGTTTTTCTTGAGCTTGAAGACCCATTTGAGCCCTATTGCCTTGTGTCCGACCGGCAATGGGACGAGAGACCACGTCCCATTCTTTTCAATGGCTTGGATTTCTTTAGCCATAGCCTCCTCCCATTCTGGTTGTCTGGCCGCTTCATTGTAGCAAGACGGCTCCTCTATCTCTGCTAACATCAGCTCTTCGTCGAACTCTAGAGTCTTCCGAGGTGCTTCTTTTAAGATATCTGACATATTTTTGTAACGAACTGGCCCTCCGTTACTAAAAATCGGTCCACCTGACCATGGTGTGGGCAATCTCCCTTCAACACCTTCAGAGATTGATTCGACCTGAGGAGTGGTCGAATCAACCAGTTCGCCTGTGTCCGTTGAGTAGCCTACGACTGGTGTCAAACTGACTCCACCTTCCTCGTAGCTTGGAACCTCTTCGAATACTTCGAGGGGTTGGTCAACTCCATCTTCAGACCAGTTCCATTTCATGCCTTCCTCGAAAACAACATCACGACTAACATGTATTCTCCCACGATCTGGATCAAGTAAGCGATGTGCCTTACTTCCTTCTTCGATGCCCAAGTATACGTAGGACATACTTCGATCATCGAGCTTCTTCAGGTGTGGTGTAGTCACCTTTGCGTGCGCTGTGCAACCAAACACACGAAGGTGTGCCAGATGGGGCTTTTTTCTGTCCACATTTCGAATGGCGTGCGATCTTTGTTCGCTTTAGTTGGCAGTCGATTGAGAAGATAAACTGAATGGCGAACCGCCTCCCCCTAATACTTACTCGGCACACTCATGTTTTTGAGAAGTGAGCGAGCCATCGCCATCACCGTTCGATTACGCCTTTCCACCACACCATTCTGTTGTGGAGAGTATGGTGCGGTGAGATGCCGTTCGATCCCTGCTTGCTCGCACACCTTTGCAAGCTCGTCCGAGAGAAATTCACCACCTCTGTCAGATCTGACCACTTTAATACGATGACCACTCGAATTTTTGGCTAACTGCTTGGTCTTTTGAAATGCGGCACACGCCTCGTCCTTCGATTTCATCACATGCAACCACATCCAACGGGAATAGTCATCAACTATTAACATGAAATAGCGGTTACCTCCTGGAGTGATTGGTGTGATCGGACCACACAAATCTATGTGTAGTAGTTCGAGCGGCTTCTTTGCACGGAACTTCGCCTCCGCTGCGAACGAATGTCTTATTTGCTTTGCCACTAAACAGGTTCTGCAAAGCTGCTTCGGTTGAGAAGTCAATGGAACCCCTGCTGCCATTTCCTTCTCCGTGAGAGCCTTTATGTCCCGAAAATTTACATGACCAAGACGTGTATGCCATAGCCATGCTGGATCATCAAGTCTTGCCAAACAACTTACCGGAGTTGCCACCTGCAACTCGATGCGATAAAGCCAATTTTGCGACCGCTTCACTTTCATGATCAATCGGAGAGGGTCCTTCGAGAAAACTTCGAGCTCTCCGTCATTCATCACAACTTGATGGCCCGACTCGGTCAACTGTTCGAGACTGATCATACTGCTCCGAAGTTGAGGAATATAATATACCTCTTTGAGCAACCATTGTTCTCCATTCTTGCAAGCGAAGAGCACCGAACCCTTTCCTTGAATTCGTACGGTTGAATCATCTCCAAACCTCACACTTCCTGTGACCGCTTCGTCCAACTCGAAGAACTTTCCTTTGTCGCCGGTCATGTGATTACTGGCACCATTGTCTAGAAACCAAACATCAGTTGGTGTTCCGACATACTGCGACTCCTCCGAAATTGCCATAAGCAATGCTGGTTCGACATTTTCAGTGTGCACAAGATGTGCTTCCTCTCTCTTCTTCGGTGCACGACATTGTGTTGAATAGTGCCCAAACTCATTGCAATTATAGCAACGAATTTGACTCTTGTCACGGCCGCCTCCGCCAGAGCTACCTGCTCCGTCTCTTCGTGGTGGTCCTCCTCGACCACCTCTTCCGCGGCCTCTGCCTGGATATCTTCCTCCTCGTCCACGATTTCCACCATCTGTAGAAAACTTCTTCCACTGGGTTGACGAGTCTCCCCCATCCTTCTTGAACCGTGCCTCCCACTCCGCCTGAGTGAGGAGCACATGTCCTTCATTTCTGACTGCACTCGTATTCTTCTTACGCGTGCGTTCTTCGAAGGCTTTTAGTCTTCCAACGGCTTCTTCGAAGGTCAGCGTTCCGAGATCACAAAATTGCTCAATGCCGGCTATCACACTGATAAACCGCTCCGGCACTGTATCGAAGAGCTTCTTTACTAGCGCAGCATCACTGAGTGTTTCTCCAAGATTAGAGTAATTTACAGACATAGCAGTGAGACGACCCGCATATTGATCAAGGGACTCACTGTCACTCATTCTCACAGAATCAAACTCACTCTTGAGTGTTTGTAACCGTGCATTCTTTACTCTTTCTGCCCCGATGAATCTCATCTTGAGACTGTCCCAAACTTCCTTCGATGTCTTCTTCTTGGCCACTTGCATAAGGAGGTCCTCCGGAAGCGCTTGGAATAAGTGCGACCTCGCCTTCTTGTCAAGCCGGGCGTCAACTGCTGCGCCTTCTGCTGGCTCAACTGCTTCCCACACTCCTTGATCCTCCATCATTGCCTGCACACGAATCACCCAACTGGTGTAGTTCGTATGTGTCAACTGCGGGTAGTGAAACGAGCTGCTCACTTGTTGTGCCCGCGAGGTTTCTGCTGCTGTTACCAAAGCCATATTATCTCACCGTATGATTTTAGGCATAAACCGGTGCTCTAGTACTGCCAAAAA
>JAPKLW010000835.1:218525-240941 GCA_026898455.1 Plectranthus barbatus
CTTCTTTGTTGGACAATTCGTAAAGTAGATTAATCAATTACCTATCTCCGCTCGGTCTCAAGATAAATTAATTAACTCCAAAGATCTACAGATTTATTCCTACAATCAATCTCCTTCTGTTACGACAAGAAATCAGATGATATTGTGAAAATCTCTTTCGATTGAAAACTATTACAGTTACGTCTCAAGTAATCAACTAGTTAATCCTAAGATGTGGCCAACAAATCAAGATTATGAATAAGCACAGATTTCACAAACTACGAAGGGAAAGGGAAAATAATTCAATTAATCAAACATGTATACATTGATAATTCGAAACCGTAGAATCTGAGGAAGAGATTAGTTACACATATTCAAAATAATATTCATCATAGAAGAATAAAACCTGAATTACATAAAAATCGAAATTCAAAAATAATCCTGCAGAACTCTGTCTTCAAACATAAACTTCAGAAACCTTGAGAAACTCTAATTAAAATTCAATACTAAATTCTGGTAAGTATTCTATTGTCTCTCTCTCTAAAAAACGAATTCTACATGGCTTTTTATAATAGTGGAGAATGTATCATACAAAATCTAGGTGAAGATATGGCTTTATCTCCAAAACAGATGCAGACTAGGATTCCCGAACTTCGTATCGATCGTGGGAGATTTGCGTCGATCGACGCTGGTGAAGTACCCTCGTCGATCGACGTGGAATGGCGTTGATCGACGTGGTTGTTGCCTCTGTCAATCTTCTCTTTTCTTCCTTCGTCGATCGCTCCTTCTTCAATCTCCTCGTCGATCGACAAGACATCCTCGTTGATCGACGTGGACCTGAAATTGGAAGTCCAACTCTCCTCTGTTTATGGCCAAAACTCTGCATGATTCATCAAACACAACATTACGAGCACAAAAGCCAATTCATGCACGAAAACTAGTACAAAAATGATCTTTACACCGCACATTCAGTCAAAGAACAACCAGATAAGTTGGTGAAAATCCTAACTTATCATGTACCACCACTTGCCTTTCATTATTTCCCCCATTCAGTGTTGCCAGTCTGGCAACTTGCTCTGCTTGGGCTACCTGTGCTGCTTGGAGTTATGCCCTCAGTTGTCGGATTTCATCAACGAACTACCTTTGCTCCTTGGGAGTCATGTTTTGTAGTGGTGCTTCTGGTTGATTCTCCATCTCACTTTGCTTTTCTCTTTCATTTCATTTGCTTTGCTTTTGTTCCTTCTACAAGTGGCTTTAATTTCTGAGTCAAAGGCTTCAAATGTCTTGCCCTTTGCTCTTGTGTTCATGCACTTGAAAAAAAAGACAAATACTAAAAATGTCAGTAGTGTGGATTGATAGGGGGGCTGTCGATCAATACAGAGGTCAAACCCAAACACACACACGCGACAAAAAATAAAAAAACTCAATCCAACAAATATCCGAACAATCCAATAACAAAATAAAATCTGACTAAGCCCCGACAACGGCGCCAATTTAATCGGATGCTAAAATTGCATACAATTATAGAATATAAAGCAAACTAGTATTTCTCCCGTACGTTGCACAAAATTATTAGATTTACGTATTGTGAATAAATCATAGTTTTAAAATAAATCAAAAAAGTTATACTTTAAATTAAATAAGAAAACCCAAATTGGTGTTTCCACATTTTTATTTTTTAACATATAAATAATACTGATTTAAGTAATATAAAAAATTAAACTAATATACACATTTTATATGTTGTAGCATTAAATAAAAATATTAAATAAAATAAAATAGAAAAAATCGAACTAATGTACCAACATTTAAAAGTTAACCATTTGAGTTCTTTTACTAATTTAAATTAAAATTATATAATAACATGACTATAATTTTATACATAAATTTATATATTATATATATAATTACATTAATGAGTTGTTCATTGTTCATTATAGTACATATTATATATAATTCACTATATTAAATCATAAAACATAATTAATTTGCACCGGATATATAAATCAATATATAAGTTATATAAAATTATAGTATAGATTATCTATATAAATAATAAATCTAATAATTTTATATTAATATATATTATTAATTGATTAATATTATCAAATATTATTATCATATAATGTTTGAGAATTTTATTTTTTCAATAATATAAAAAATTAAACTAATGTACTCACATTTTATATGTTGTAGCATAAAATAAAAATATTAAATTAAATAAAATAGGAAAATCGAACTAATGTACCAACATTTAAAAGTTAACCATTTGAGTTCTTTTACTAATTTATATTAAAATTATATAATAACATGACTATAATTTTATACATAAATTTCTATATTATATATATAATTACATTAATGAGTTGTTCATTGTTCATTATAGTACATATTATATATAATTCATTATTTTAAATCATAAAAAATAATTAATTTGCACCGGATATATAAATAAATATATAAGTTATATAAAATCATAGTATAAATTATCTATATAAATAATAAATCTAATAATTTTATATTAATATATATTATTAATTTATTAATATTATCAAATATTACTATCTTATAATGTTTGAGAATTTTAATTTTTCAATAATTCTGCTGGTAATCATTATTCAATTTTGTATGCTATTATATAAATTTAGTTATAGTTTGACTATCAAAACTATATAAATTATCAAATTATAAATTGTTGATATGTTGGTGAAAAATAAAATATTTTGCTGATAATTAATGATGATAATTGTTTATCATTATAGAATATATAAATTGAAAATAAGATTGTCTATCTTTCTAGGATAAAATAGATTATTATGATTAGAATTAATTGGTGATTACTTAATTAATCAAGATGTATTTAATAAAATATAGGTAAAATGGTTTTTTTTTATGGAATAACCGTTCCCGCCATTTTATTTTATAACCACTTCTTTGCTTTAGTATATTTATAGATAAATTTATAAGAACCACAGTGTTGTCGAACCCAAGGAAAAAGTGCAATGACAACTCATGTACTGGACACAGTTTATCAATTCGATGTTTGAGCAAATCCAAAATCGAGAAAAGGGTTTTGTTTTCAATTAGAAATAACATTTCAAAATAATCTGATTGCATGTAGTTCCAGTGACAATTATGTCTGACAGGGATTCTAAGTTTGCATTCCGATCTTGGATGAGTTTGAAGCAAGAGTGAGAGGCATGCCTAAACTTTAGTACGACGTTTAACCTACAGACAGGTGGTCAGTATGGGAGGACCATCCAAACTCTTAAAGATATGCTCCAAACCACTGTTTTGGATCGAGGAAGAAATTAGGAGCCGATTTTACTGCTGATTGAGTATGCTTATAGTAATAATTATCAAGTGACAATTGGCATGGATCCGTATGAAGCTTGTATGAAAGGAAGTGTCGATCACCACTTTGTTGGAATAAAGTGGGAGAACGAAGAGTACTTGGACTCGAAGCCATTGGCGAGATAATCGAGGTCATCCGTCAAATACGTGGATGAATCAAGGAGGTCCAGAGAAGACAAAGACTTATGCTGATACAAGGAGAATTGAACTACAACTCAAAGTGAGAGACGAGGAAATTCTCAGGGTCTTACCCTCTAAAGGGATAATCGGATTTGGTATTGAGTATAAGCTATGACCGCGCTTCGTAAGACCCTATGAGAATTTGAACGAGTAGGCCAAGTGGCTTATAATTTGGTCTTGCCACCAAACATAGGGAATGTTCGTAACGTGTTCCATGTGTCACAGTTAAGGAAATATGTATGTGATCCAAACCACGTGAGGTGTCGGGAAAAGAGATTACATCAAACTCAAATGTAAATTATGAGGAAAAATTTGAAACAATTTGGGTATCGGAAGATTCGGAGTTGAGGAATAAGTCTATTCCACTTGATAAAGTCTTGTGAATCACCACGGATTGGAAAGAATGACGAGGAAACTCCAAGTTGAGATAAGGGATAAATACCTCGAGTTATTTGAGACACCTTAGCTAATTCTGGGATGAAGTTTTTGTGAGGTGGGGTGAATGCAATATCCCGAGTTAATTTAAGCGAGATTGTGCTTAATTAATTATATAAATAAGGTTTAATTTAGCAATTTTTATTTTATTTGAATTTTGAGACGGAAAATTAAACCCGAGAGGATATGCATGTTCATTTCTTGCATACATATTATACGAATGGATTCGTTTTGAGAAACGTAAGTGGTCATGCAACCATATCTTACGTAAATGAAGCTAAGTGTGACTAATTATTTTTTGAAAGAAAATAATCACTTTTAAATTGATATCTTGCATACGGAAGCTCCTATTGATTCACTGAGCTAGGTATGATAGAGAATAAAGTAACAAAGGATAGCAAATAATTGAAATGGAATTTGGAGAACTGTGGAGAGACCGGTAAATTACTGAGTTAAATAGAGTTCGGAGTTAATTGTTGACTAACTCGATGATTATAAAAATTTATCAACAAGTTGGACTCGATTAATTAAGAAATACCATGGAGTCCCATAATTAATTGTGATAATGTGAGTCAAAATAGGAACACTGATGATTAATTATCGGAGGAAAATACACGCGAGCTGAACCGGTGGAGGTATTGCACGACAATTCTTCGCGAGGAAGAATTTTCACATTGCAGCAATAATGAAATCAAGAGGTGGAAGGGCGGTGGAATTAATGGTGAGGCGGTGGAAATTTTGTTCAAACATACAAAAATTGAAGAAAACCAAATTTCATGCCATTTTTCTCATTTTCTCAACCACGCCGCAACACCACTTCCGATAGCCCCTACCTCTTTGCAGTTTCTGAACACCACCGTGCACCATTGGCCGATATATTTATATCCGTGTGTAGCCCTTGTGGCGCCTACAATGCTAAATTTTGTGAGGATAAAGGCTTTGAATGCACAACCTACAACCAGAGTTGTTGAGCAGAGGGATAACATTTTCCATACACGTTGTCATATCAACGATAAGATCTGCAGCATGATTATAGATGGAGGCAGTTGCACCAATGTGGCGAGTCAGTCAATAGTGTAGAAACTAGGGTTACCGGTGATGAAGCACCCTAGGCCATACAAGCTGCAGTGGCTGAATGATAGTTGATAGCGTATTTTTCAACACGCTATAACTGCAAGTGTACAGATCACTGCAGAGGCAAGTAATAAATTATCGAACTCAAGGATTGCAGGCTCGAAATATAATCAAGCACTAAAACGCAAATATCTTACTACTATCTAGACACATCGGTAAAAGAGTTTGATTTATTTATACTAGGCAATAATTGAAAAGCAATTAATTAAAAAAAGCAATTAAAAGATTGAGTGTTGAAAATATGGAGAAAACAAGATTCCAAGGTAATCCACTTTGAAGAACAATCAAACAGTCATTTATATAATCCAATTCCAATTTAATTTCCAAAAACGTGAGTTAATCTCAATTATGTTATCAGGCGACCCTCTCGGACTCTCAACCATAACATGGAAATAAACGACCTAGTGACTCCTCTCGGATGCGCAAAAGGACCTTTACTCTCTATAAACCCTTAGATTTCAAAAACCCTTTAACAGTTCAAATTCCTCTTGGACAATTAACCTATCAAATTTAATTACTCTGCATCTTAATCAATAATCAAGACCTCTCGGTTCAAAAATTATCAATTCGAATTACAATCAATGGCCAATATCTTGTAATTAAAGAAAACCCCAGCCGTAATTAAAACATCAATGGAAAAGGAAAATCAATAAACGATGGAATGAATGTCAACAAGTTTCAAAACCCTAGAATCCACAGAGGACTTAGCCAATCATACTAAGTTCCATAAAAACAGAGAAAAGAAGATGCAAAAATATGGAAAACATGAAACCAAAAACCCGTGGTCTTCAATCCCAAGTCTTCAATCTTCGTTCTTCAGATTCTGCTCCGTTCTGGCTTTCTCCAACTCTAAAAAATCTAAAATAATGAGGAAGGGGTCTAAAATAATGAGGGAGGGTCGAATTTATGACTTGGGAGGCTCTATTTATACTTATCTTCTTCAAATCTGAAAAGATATGGGATTCGGGCCAAAATTCGTCACTTTTTACACGATCGGCGACCCATAAAATACGATCGGCGATCGGGGTTCTTTTGCATGGGTCGCCGTTCGTGTGCCGAAGGAAAAATGGTGAAAATTACAAAAACGGTGACCCAGAAGCATAAACGGCGATCGCCGATTTTGTAATCTGGGTCGCCGTTCTTGTCACGATTATGTGCAGTCTCACGGTTTTGGCCATAACTTTTGCTCCCGAACTCCGATTGACCCGATTCCAGTTGCATTGGAAAGCTAACTCAAAGATATATCTATTTCCATGCTCCATTATCTGGAATTCAATGTGTGGAGGAATTCGTGACTGCTTCTTTGAACATCAACTGCTTTCGGTATGAGTTTCCCTTGAATTTTGGCCTAAAATGTATTTGGGTTCGGTCTTTTCTCACATCTTCCTCTTCTTGATGCAAAAGAATATCGATTGGCTCCATGGTACTCAGTCATATCCTTTAAACGGCTCAATTGTGCGCGAAACCTGCATAAACAACCCAAAACCAAACCAAACGTAATATTTTCTCAAAGGATCAAAATACGGCGCAAAAATACCATGTAATGATCTAATCTAAGGCAAATAGTTAGCGGATTCACATCAGCAAAATGCACAAAATGAGTGTTTATCAATAGTGGCATCATCAAAGTGGTGAAGCAAGTCAAGGTGCCGTTTTGCATAGGGAAATATGAAGATGAGGTGTTGTGTGATGTGATTCCTATGCAGGCAAGTCACATACTTTTGGGGCATCCGTGGCAGTTCGATAGGCGTGTGAAACATGATGGCTTCACGAACAAGTAATCCTTCGAGTACAAGCAGAAAAAAAAATTCACTTGTTCCTCTGAACCCTAAACAAGTCTATGAGGATCAAGTCCAGTTGCAGAAGGAATTAGGTGAAGAGGTGCAGCCATGAGATAATAAGGAGACAGGGGTGGTGCAGCGGTCCTTTCTAGCTAGGGTTGGCGATCTGAAGTGGGCGGTTCAGGAGGAGAAACCATTGGTGTTGTTGATTTACAAGGAGAACCGGATTTTAGCTAACATTTCAAATTCTCTACCCCCTTCTATTTCTTCTCTTCTGTAGGATTTTGAGGATGTCTTTCCAGATGATACCCCAACCGTACTGCCACCCGTTCGTGGGATTGAGCATCAAATTGATTTTGTGATTAGAGCAACCCTTCCGAAAAGACCAGCTTACCTAACCAGTTCGGAGGAGATGAAGGAGCTGGAGAGGCAGATCAGAGAGTTGCTGGCCAAGAGGCACGTGAGGGAGAGTTTGAGTCATTTTGCAGTTCCAGTTTTACTTGTACCCAAGAAGGATTTGACCGTGAGGATGTGCTGCAATTGTCGTGCTATCAACAACATTATGGTTAAGTATCATCATCCTATCCCTCGTTTAGATGACATGTTAGATGAGTTGCATGGTGCTTGTGTGTTTTCTAAGATAGATCTGCGAAGAGGGTATCATCAGATTAGGATTAGGGAGGGAGATGAGTGGAAAACTGCTTTTAAAACTAAGCTCGGTTTGTATGAGTGGTTGGTCATGCCTTTTGGTTTAACTAATGCTCCTAGTACTTTTATGCATCTTATGAACCATGTTTTGAGAGCTTTTATTGGCATATTTGTAGTGGTTTATTTTGATGATATTCTAAATTATAGTAGGAGTCATGATGATCACTTTGAGCATTTAAAGTTTGTTTTGGATGTACTTCGCAGGGAGGGATTGCTTGCTAACATGAAAAAGTGCATCTTTTGCACGGATAAGTTGGTGTTTCTTGGTTTTGTTGTTAGTGCAGATGGAGTGCTGGTGGATGAAGAGAAAATTCGAGCTATCAAGGAGTGGCTGTTGCCTAAGAACATTGGCGATGTTCACAGTTTTCACGGCCTTGCCAGCTTTTATGGGCATTTTGTATCCCATTTCAGCAGCATTGCAACCCCATTGACTGAAGTGACTAAGAAGAGTGTGGAGTTCAGATGGGGAGAAGAGCAAGGGAAGGCTTTTGAGTTGCTGAAGTATAAGTTGACACATGCCCCGATATTATCTCTTCCTAACTTTTCTAAGACTTTTAAAATTGAATGTGATGCTTCCGGAGTTGGTATTGGTACTGTGTTGATGCAGGAGAAGAGGCCCGTGGCCTACTTCAGTGGGAAGCTGAATGGTGCGACATTGAACTATCGTACCTACGATAAGGAACTATACGCCTTGGTGAGAGCCTTGAAACGTGGCAGCATTACTTGTGGACTAAGGAGTTCATTATTCACACCGATCTTGAGTCGCTGAAGCATTTGAATGGGCATCACAAGCTGAATAAGAGGCATGCAAGATGGATGGAGTTTGTAGAGACCTTTTCTTATGTCATCAAATACAAGCAAGGTAAGGAAAATATGGTGGCTGATGCATTGTCTTGGAGGTAAGCCTTAATCTCTACTTTAGATGCTAAGTTGCTTGGATTTGAATGCATTAAGAGTCAGTATGCTTCTAATAAGGATTTTGGTGATGTATATGTTGCATGTAAGTCATCTGCTAGCGGTGAATACTTTAGGCATGATGGATTTTTGTTTAGAATAAATAATTTGTGCATTCCTAGGTGTTCTCTGCGTGAGTTATTGTTGTTTGAGTCGCACGGAGGTGGTTTGATGGGTCATTTTGGTATTGCTAAGACTTTGGTTGTGTTGCATGAGCATTTCTTTTGGTCTCGCATGAAATGTGATGTTGAGAGGATCTGTGGTAGATGTATTCCTTGTAAACAGGCTAAGTCTAGGTCAAGTTCTCATGGATTGTATACCCCTTTACCTATCCCTACTGCACATTGGATTGATATTTCAATGGATTTTGTGCTAGGTTTGCCACGTACTGGGCGTGGTAGTGATTCTATTTTTGTGGTTGTTGATAGGTTTTCTAAGATGGCTCATTTTATTCCTTGTCATAAATCTGATGATGCATCTCATGTTGCTAAGTTTTTCTTTAGGGAAGTTGTGAGATTGCATGGTATTCTTAGGACCATTGTCTCTAATAGAGATTCTAAGTTCTTGAGCTACTTTTGGAAGACTTTGTGGTGTAATTTAGGCAATAAATTGTTGTTTTCTACTACTTGTCATCCACAAACTGATGGTCAGACTGAGGTAGTGAATAGGACTTTATCTACTTTGTTGAGAGCTGTACTTAGGAAGAATATTAAGAATTAGGAAGAATGTTTGCCTCATGTTGAGTTTGCTTATAATCGTTCAGTTCATTTTGCTACTCAGTTTTCCCATTTTGAGATTGTGTATGGATTTAATCATTTGAATCCTTTGGATTTATCTCATGTACAAGAGTTTACTAACCTTGATGGGTATAAAAGAGCTGATTTTGTGTAGCAGATTCATGAGAAGGCTAGGCAGAACATAGAGCACCGTACTGAGCAGTATGTCAAGCAAGCGAATAAAGGGCGCAAGAAGATGTTGTTTGAGCCTGGAGATTAGGTTTGGCTGCATATGCGAAACGAGAGGTTTCCTTTGCAGCGGAGATCGAAGTTGTTACCTCGTGGAGATGGTCTCTTCCAAGTGTTGGAGAAAGTGAATGATAATGCATACAAATTGGACTTACCAGGTGAGTATGATGTTAGTGATATGCTTAATGTTGCTGATTAAAGTCTTTTTGATGTAGGAGAACTTGGATTTGAGGACAAATCCTCTTGAAGAGGAGGGAAATGATGGAGCCCATGTAGCAGCTGTGAGAGACGATCCAATCTACATTCCGAGTGGGCCGATGATTAGAGCTCGAGCAAGGACTTTGAGGGCTGGATTGAGTTTGTTGATTAAAGACATTTGGGCTGGAAATATTTCCAAGGATTTGATGGTGTTGGAAGAATTAAACGAATACCCAAAAGTTATTAATTTAATTATGTGTAATGATTGAGCTTAGTTTAATTTATTCAGTTATTTTTGGCCAACATGTTTAGGCCTTTTTTAATTATTTTGAATTTATTCCTTTAATTTTCGAATCTAATTACCTTATTACTTTAGGATTCGAGTTGTCTATATATAGGCCTTGTTATTGAACAATTTATTCAATTTTCAGATTTTAATAAAAATTGTGAGGTTTTCTACTTTAATTTCTGAAGGCTCAATTTGAAATTCTATATTATTCATAGGGTTTTAATCTCGACTAATCAATCGGACAGTCATATCCGTTGGTGGTGTCCTTGAATTATATCATTTGTTGTTGGATCAATTCGTTTTTTGGGTCGTAGGAGATTTATTATGGACTACAGTACTTGAAGGTTTTCGAATCCAAAGATGTTGGATCCTTCCATCATATCAACTTCAATTTGCTTATGCGTTGTGTGTGAGTCAATTCGGCTGAGTTCCTGGGCTGCAATCTAAACCTTTTGGCGAGGATCGTATCAGTAGGGCCAATCAGCAGAATATCAATGAAGCTCCTGTACTGGAGGAGGTTCCTATCTTCGAAGCTATCCTGGAATATCAAGTTTTGTCTAATGACGATAGCATATCAGTTCAAGGACCCGGCCATAAGCCTCAGCCAGAGCGAATGAAGACTACTACCGCTTTCCGACTCGTTGAGATGTTTTGTAAACAATAGCCCCCGACCTTTGATGGGACAGGAGGTTCCACCACAGCTGAAGATTGCGTTCTGCCTTAGAGAAGATATTTCGACACATGCAGTATTCGGAATTTGAGAAAGTTAATTGCATGACTTATGTGAGAGACATATGTGAAGTCTCTAGCACCAGCAACTCGCCAGCAACTAGTTTGGGAAAATTTTAAAGCGGCACCATTCGAGAAGTTTGTGACTAAGCAGTATCACAAGGATAGAGAAATCGAGTACTTTTTTCTCGAACAAGGTAAAATGACTGTAGAAGAATATGATACAAAGTTTGGTGAATTATTGTGGCGCCCCCAAACCGGGCCTATGCGACAGTCCCACGTACGACACAATGCACGCTAAGGGAAGTTGTGGTTTTAAGAAGAAATAATTATTCAAGCGGAAGCAAGTAAAGAATAGATCAAAAATGAAACGAGATCATGAGATTCAAATAAATAGTTCGCAGAGGAGATTAGAATCAATTAAATTGTTACAAGCATGGTGAGACAATAAATTAACATTTGGTTGAAAGGAAAAGCAATAAATAGTTCGCAGTGAAAAATAGAGTCAAATGAATGATCCAAGCATGAGGGAACAATACTTTAAGTCATGCTTGAAAGAATACACAAAGGGCCTATTTTAATTTAGAATGCAAGTACACATGAGACTATGTATGAAGACATAGCTCGTCGCTTCGATACCATAACCAAATAAATTAAATCATGCTAGAAGAACAAGAATAATTTAGCATGCATAGGCAAGAATGAATCATAGGAGTCAAGAGATTAACATGAATTAACATTTGATCAATCAAGCATTTCAAGTTCAAATCATGTCAAGGTTTAGAAGAATTCAGCTCAATCATCCAAGCATTTGGAAGTTGATAAAAAATGAGATTTAAGAAGTGTAGATCAATATCCAAGTAATCATAGTGGTGCAATACATGCCATTCAAAAGATATAATCAAAAGCAACATGGATTCGACATGTAGTACAAACCGAAAAATTTACAAATAAGAATCATTCTGGTTTCCTCCTTCGATCCCCTCCTCATAATGCCACCTTCACCTTCATCAATCGGCACCTACACGCAGGGAAAACGCGCATAGGGGTTAAATACACGAATGTACCCAGTGGTCACGGTGTCCCGAAAACAAATACATATACATATCATGAAAACACAGCACGCTCATGCATAATACAAGTTTTTATTGAAAGTCTCATGTATATGCACAAAACATTTTCCTCACTTGGGAGCTCCCACTCAAATTAGGCACCACATAATCGTTTTCCCAAACATATCAACATTTCATATTCAACATGATCCACATAATCACAAGGGGTAAGATAGGAGTGGCCACTCGCTATCCACCCGGTAAGGTTTAATCACCCTTACCCATCCGGTAGTCTTATTACTATCCGAGCTAATGCATTCGGCTTACAATACCACGGGGGTATCCACTTCCCCAATCCAACACATCTCCAAATAATTAACATTCATCCACCAATTCATACCATCATAACAATCATACGGTGCCAAAACAATTTTGCGGTGTAACATGCTTTTAAAACAAAAGAATCATTTTTGGAGAAAACATTTGACAAAGCCATTTGATAGGATGAAGTAGTGCCCACCTCAAATAATTCGGTGGACCCGATTATTTAGTTCGCTAGTCGATGCTTCCTTCTCGGCAATTACAGTACCTAATTAAGGTTTGAAATAAATTACTACAATGTCTTTGACTCAAACAATTATCTAAGTTCTTAAACCAATTTAATTCAATTAATTACTCAATTACAAATTATGCAATTCAAAATTATTAAAGAACAATATTTAAGGAATTCTAAGTTTTATTTTATTAAACAAGATTATGGAATCCTAAGTTCTATTTTATTAAACATGGACTAATAACTTAGTCAAATTATTAAGTTAGTTAACAAGTTCAAACCAAATTGCTATGTTAGTTATTAATTAAGGATAATAGAATTAGTGATCTAGTTAACAACTTATTATTAACCTAAAGCAATTATTTTTAATTAACTAGGTGGACCAATTATGCATTTAGGCCTTAGAATATTTTAGTGAAATCTGAAAGTTAATCAAATTATTCTAAGTCCAAAAATATGAGTTATTACCTAGTTAACTAGTCCATTTTCAAGATAACAACAAAAATGATCTAGACACCTAATGAGGCTGATTTTAATTTTATAAAGACAAGATTTTAATGTGCACGTGTTCAAAGTGACGGTTCGTTAAAATGAATTTTCATTTAAAAACGGTGAAGCTCAACATTATTAAATTCCTATTTAACTTTCAGCAGTTTACAGATTTTAACAACCAACTTCACGAATTTTTAATAATTAATCTACATGGTGAAATGACTTGATTTTTATACAGAATAATAATTAACATGTCTAAAGTGCATATTATGAAAATTTGATTTTTCTAAAGTCCAGAAATATGTTTTTAAGGTCGTGCAAATTAAACTGCCAAAATCTGCCACACATTATTCAAATACTTCAAACTCGAGTTTTACAACTCCGAATCATGCGATTTCAAATTACAAAGATTCCTAACTCGTTCTAGTTTATACAGTTCGAAAATTAACCCAATCCAACAATCACAGAAGCAGGCGTGTCCATTTTAATCTCTGTCCAAAACAGGGCATATTCCCAAATTTCATCAACACATGATTTCTCAACATTCATGCCATTATATCATTCTCAAGCTTCACATATATCAATTTCAGCTCCATCTAAGTTCGAATATTGACTTTAAACATGAAAGGTCATGATTCTTAAGCTTTATCAAATATGCAATCACATATATAGGTGCTATGCTCATAAATATGCAACATATATTAAGCTTAGACCTAGTTATGCATTATCTCAACAATTTCCTTTAAAATTTAATATGTGACTTCTTGATCCTACATGCAATCACATATTCATAACAAGGAAGTCATAGGGATTGTAGAAATTGTCTACTTGATGGGAGAAATTTTCAGCAAAAGGAGTTCCAACTTTCGAGTGGTTCTTGATGTTGTCTAGCTTTAATATTTACGTATCCGAGCTCCTCTCTTCGTAGGGATCACGTTTCACATACTTGAAGCTTGATTCCACTTCATGTTTGAGATCAATGTGCTCCGATCATAGGGCTTCTTACGTCATTGCACAGAGGAGGTTGAGAGGGTAAGCTTTTTGTGATAATGGAGGCTCAATAGGTGGGGGAAGGGTTGGATATTGAAGGTTTTTGTGGCTGTTTTAATGGAGGTTTTGAAGGTGTAGAGTGTAACGCCCCCAACTGACCTTCCCTAATTTGGGGTCGCGTTACATTGATGTTCAGGTTTTCCAAATATTTTCTCCATTAAATAAAGCGGAAGACTTGCATAAATGAAAAAGATAATTAATTACATCAAAATCATACTTTGAGTTGGAGTTAAAGGAACAACATTCAAATCATTCAAACATTCAAGAGATGGGAAGGAAAAACAGAGTGTGTAGCCGCGTGTGTGTAACGTGGCGGAGATATGCATATGAAGATGCATATCTCAGGATATATGGGTTTCAAAACTCCTCGCTTCGCCTATTTACACCCCTGGACTCCCATCCGTGCTGCTCAACCTGCGTATTTTAGAAACAATACGAGGGGCTGAGTACTAATGTACCTAATGGAAAACATGCCCAAAAACATACATTATATGAGATAATATGCTATGCAACTCACACAGATAGACACGGGGTTTTGTTGAAAGGGACCATGCAATCTAAAACATTTTCATTTGCGTGCTATTTTACATGTTATTATATATGTTTCAGTGTTGTAATTGAAGTTGGTCGGCTTCCAATTTACGATGATCAGTTAAGAATGCAATACACACTTAACCTACTGTCATCTAAGTGCACTAGTCTCAGCATTTTACCCTTGAGACCCGATCGTTTAATTACCACTGGATCCAAAACATGTGGGGGTTTTTCACCCCACTTCATAAAATATGTGGGGACTGTACACCCCACTTCACAATAATGTGGGGGTTGTTCACTCCACTTCACAATATGTGGGGGCTTTTCACCCCACTTCAATTTTAATGAGTTCTAGCACAGCACCATCCTGGTTCTAAACTTATTATTATAACTCTCTGCCGATGGAAATCGACAGAGGACAGATACAATAGCACAAAATATGCATAGCATCTCAATTTAAAACAAAACAGTTTTAACACGTTTTTGCAAAGAGAACACACATTTGCTTTTATACTTAAGTAGTTTCCCACCTGGTGTTTGGCTTTAGCTATAGATTATTTCCCGCTAGTTTGAGCTTAACCTCTCCGACTTTCAACCTCCTACAGTTAATAAGGGATAACCAAGTTAGGACTGACGATCTAGGGCATGACGAACTCATACATATAATCAATCTTAATCATTTTTCTTTCATTCCAGATCATCGACCAAAGTACATGAATAGGCATGCTTAAACTCTTAACATGCTTCTGATAACATAGTATAAACTCAAAAATCGAACAAGATTTGAAGCAATTCGGGAACGGAACGAAAATACAAAACTGGACAAACTAGCTCTCTGTCTCGACTGAGACGAGACCATCTCAGTCGAGATGTCTGTCTCAACCGAGATACAGCCATCCCGATCGAGATGGCTGCCTCGACCGAGATCGTGTCTATCTCGGTCGATATTCGCATGTCGACCGAGATCTACCCATTTCGATCAATATACACCTCTCGACCGATTTCCAATCTTTTGGTCAAAATCCTTGTTTTGACCGACATCGATCCATCCCGGGGAAGACTCTCGTCTGAACCGAGCTCGTTCCATATCAACCAAAACATGCGTCTTAACCGAGACGAGCTTGTTTCAACCGAGATGCCAATCTCGATCGAGATGAGACCCATCTCGGTCGATACGGGCCATCTTCTCCGGTGGTTCACACGGCGAGCCTGCAACTCCCAATTTCGGCCATTCTGGCCGTCAAAACTTTCATGCAATTATACATTTAGGGTCCTAAGACATCCTAGAGTACGTATAACAAAACGAAACTCGAAATAAATGTGAGAACGGAGGAATATACGAAGCTCACTGGAAAATCTCTCCCACGGCGGCGGCGGTCATTTTCCGGCGATCAATTCCTACTTTCAGGCTATCCGAACAATCCCTACAACGTGAGGAACAATTCTAAATCATCAAAACTCGATTCCTCATCCAATTTAACAAGATTCAAATCCAAAACCCAAAAATCAAACTTGAATTATACCTCACCTTCTCTCTTCGATATCTCCATCAATACAAGGCCTCTCGAAACCCACCATAGCTCTTTAGAAAGCTGGGACTGAGAGCTTCAAGTTGGTGGCGGCAGTTTGGTAGGAGGTGGCCGGAGTTGGTCGGAAAGTTGTCAGAAAGTGGGACTGTTATAGGGTTTAGAATGGTGAGCTCTCTCTCACTCTCTCTCTTTAGCTCATATATGGTGGAGTGGGAAAAGGAAGGTAAATTCCCACATATATTTGCCAAATATTCCCTTTTTTCTCCATAATATATATATATATATATATATATATATATTTATTTATTTATATATATATATATACAATTCAAATACCCATCTCATATAATATATATTGTATACATACATATGTGTATGCATTTCAAATATAATTTCCAAATTTCCTATTATTCTCAAATATCCAAAATTCTCCATAATTCATGACTTAATTTCCAATATTCAATCCACCTCATTACCACATAAATCCATTTCATTTATAATTTGGTAATTCCCTCCAAATAAAACCAAGCTCAATTAATATAATTAATACACAATTTTGAGGGAAATTTCTCTTTATTATAATTGCTTAAGTAATACAAGGACCTATCAAGGTTTGGGATATCACATCCCCTCACCCTTATAAAAATTTCATCCCGAAATTTACAAAGCTTCATAAAACTCGGGGTACTTCTCTTTCATTTGGTCCTCTAGCTCCCATGTCGCTTCTTCACGCTCATGGTGACTCTAAAGTACCTTTACGAGCGGAATCGACTTATTCATGAGCTCATGAATCTTACGGTCCAAAATAACTTCCGGTCGGTCTTCATACTGCAAATTTGGATTCAAAATCATCTCTTCTTGACCAATCACGTGTCTAGGGTCATAAACATACTTTCTCAATTGAGACACGTGAAATACACTATGAACGTTTCCCAAACTCGGGGGTAGTGCTAATCTGTATGCTACTGGACCAATGCGCTCTAGAATTTCGTAAGGTCCCACATAGCGCAGTCTCAGTTTACCCTTCACTCCAAAACGCACTATCCGTTTGGAAGGCGATACTTTGTGGAATACCTTATCCCCTACTTCAAAACATAACTCAGCCCTTCTCGAGTCAGCATAGGACTTCTGCCTACTCTGAGCCTCTTTGATCGTCTCTCAGATTTGACGGACTATTTCAATCATTTCACTAATCGCGTCAGGTCCGATTACTTTTCGTTCTCCAACCTCATCCCAATACAGAGGTGAACGACACTTCCATATAACGCTTCATAGGGAGCCATACCGATTGTTGCCTGATAACTATTATTATAAGCAAACTCAATCAAAGGCAGAATCAGCTCCCAACTGCCTCCTCGATCCCGAACAACTGTTCTCAACATGTCCTCGAGAGTTTGAATAGTCCTCACAGATTGACCATCTGACTGAGGGTGAAACGCCGTACTAAAATTCAGGCGAGTCCCCAATTCCTGTTGTAAGATCATCCAAAAACTAGATGTGAACTTTGCATCTCTATCAGACGTAATAGATTTTGGCACTCCGTGCAGTCTGACTATCTCTCGGACATATATCTGAGCCAACTTATCTAACCCGTAGTTTACTCTAATCGGCAAGAAGTGAGCACTCTTCTTCAGACGATCCACTATGACCCATATCACTGTATTTCCTTTATGTAACCTTGGCAACCCGGTCATAAAATCCATGGTGATATGTTCCCATTTCCACTCAGGGATGTCTAACGGCTGCAACTTCCCGTACGGCCGTTGATGTAACGCCTTAACTTGTTGACATACTAGACACTTGTCTACGTACAAGGCTACATCCTTCTTCATACCATCCCACCAGTACTTGGTTTTCAAATCCTGGTACATTTTAGTACTTCCTGGGTGAGCGGTATACGGTGTATCATGAGCCTCACTCAAGATCTCATTCCTTAGCTCCTCGCTGGTTGGCACCAAGATTCTATCTCTGAACAATAGTGTACTATCAGATGCCTCCCGATATTCTCCCAATGGCTTGACCTTCAATTTCTGGCGCAACTTCTCAATTTCTACGTCTTCTCTCTGTGCCTCAATGATTCTCTCTCTTAAATCCGGCACCACATTCAAAGCTGCTACCTCGCACTTCTTCCTCTCCGAAGGCGATATCACTTCTAGACTGAGTTTCTCAAACTCCCTGATTAGTCTGCCTTCTCTCGTAAGCATACAGCCTAGCTGAGCTTCTCCTTTCCTACTCAAGGCATCGGCCACTGAATTTGCCTTACCTGGGTGATAATGTATCGTCAAGTCGTAATCATTTATGAGTTCTAACCATCTCCTCTGCCTCATATACAAATTCTTTTGTTCGAAGAAGTACTTCAAACTCTTATGGTCAGTGAATATAGCACACTTCACCCCACAGAGATAGTGTCTCCAAATCTTTAGCGCATGGATTACGGCTGCTAATTCTAAGTCGTGAGTTGGATAATTCATTTCATGCGGTCTTAACTATCTTGACGCATAAGCTATCACCTTCCCGTCCTACATCAACACACAACCTAGTCCATTCTTAGATGGATCGATGTAAACCTCAAAGTTCTTATTTGATTCTGGCATTGCTAAGACTGGCGCGGTTGTCAATAGCTGCTTCAGCTTCTGAAAACTCTCTTAACATTCCTCTGTCCATGCAAACTTCACACCTTTCTGCAGTAACTGCGCCATCGGCTTCGCAATCTTCGAGAAGCCCTCAATGAATCTTCTGTAATAACCTACAAAACCGAGGAAACTGCGAATCTCATTTGGCATCGTTGGTGAATTCCAATCTATCACCGTTTGAATCTTGGCTGGATCCACTTTGATTCTGTCTGCCGAAACAATGTGACCTAAGAACGTCACTTCTCTCAGCTAGAATTCACACTTGCTGTATTTGGCATATAATTTCTCTTCTCTCAAGGTCTGTAATATCGTTCTCAGATGTTGTTCATGCTCTACTTCTCTCTTCGAGTATATCAGAATGTCATCGATAAATACCAACACAAAGTTATCGAGATACGGATGAAATACTATATAAAATTGAAATTAAAGAAAAACAAGAATAAATAATTTTGTTCTCCAGATCAGGTCTTCAGATTTGTATCCCAATGCTGTTCAAATCTGCTACTGGTGAGGACTCCACAGATCTGTAGTTGTGCAAGGCCAGAACCGAAATTCTCCTCCCTCTGCACAGGTAGCCGTCGCCCCTCTCTCTCTCTGCCCGAGGAATTTGACAGATTTGAATAATCACAAAGGTGGCTAGGGTTTCCATAGACAGTGGTCTATTTATAGACCCAGGGTTTAATCCCTAATGGGCTATTGGGCTCAATTGAGCATATTTATTTGGGTCAGACATAGGACCTAATGCAAATAATAAAGTGGGCCTATAAATTAATTAATTCCCATGTCCACAACCCAGGACACAATTAATTAATTAATATTAATTCTTTTTCACCACAAAATTAATACTGACCTACCCATTTATTACCACGTTGTGAGAACGGGCTGCATTAATTGAGAATCCCCATATTTAAGGTTATCAGACATTCATTAATTAATCGGAGCCTCTGACAAGCTCTAACTACAATTAATTAATATCTTATAATTCCTGAGTAGTACCACTCAATCCTTATCACTCGTGTCTGAACTTAATCAGCCTGCAGGACTTTGGCACGATGAATGTTATTGAGCTCCTCAGGGAATGTCCCCATCCTATTACTCGAATATGGTTACCTAAACCCAGTCTTAGGCAGTACTACACGAACTGTTGTTACCCAAGATGCGGATATACGAGCACGTTACTTAGGCTCTCCACCATGGCAAGTCAAAGCAACAGTCAATCCGTTCAAACTCCTAAACCTTCGTTAGGGTTTGGACTTAATCAAAACTGAGATCTTTCATTCGCTGATGTCAGACAGAAAAATACATCTCACTACGGTCCATCAATACGCCACCCCTTGCGTACCAACACGTCAAGTAACCAAGACAGACTACTTATTCCGACAATGTCGCAACCATCCGGACAGACATATCCTCATACGTTGTCTCGGTTGTGATTAGGTTTATGTCTCACTAGGTCAAGTGATCATATTGTCTTCTGCGATCTACAACACGCCGTATGATCGTCCCTATCGGTGAGACAAGAGGATACCATTGTTCATACATGTAGTTTTTTAACAGATAGGAGAAATAAATCGTTGTATACTCATTATAATAAATGCTTTCAGTATACAAAACCCATCATTCAAAGATACTAAAATCATACTTAAATTGCAAACGGGAAACTTTCAAAATCTTGAAAACGTACCTCAGTTGGTGCAGGATGGAGTAGGGTGTAAACATGAGCGGTTACTTCACACGACTTTCAAGATAAAACACTTCTAAGACTCAAAAGTTTTCTAAAATGATTTCAAATCATTTTAAAATCCCAAAAACTCAAGCTCTGATACCACCTCTATAACGCCCCCAACTGACCTTCCCTAATTTGGGGTCGCGTTACATTGATGTTCAGGTTTTCCAAACATTTTCTCAATTAAATAAAGCGGAAGACTTGCGTAAATGAAAAAGATAATTAACTACATCAAAATCATACTTTGAGTCAGAGTTAAAGGAACAGTATTCAAATCATTCAAACATTCAAGAGATGGGAAGGAAAAACAGAGTGTGTAGCAGCGTGTGTGTAACGTGGCGGAGATATGCATATGAAGATGCATATCTCAGGATATATGGGTTTCAAAACTCCTCGCTTCGCCTGTTTACACCCTTGGACTCCCATCTGTGCTGCTCAACCTGCGTATTTTAGAAACAATACGAAGGGCTGAGTACTAATGTACCCAATGGAAACATGCCGAAAACATACATTATATAAGAGAATATGTTATGCAACTCACACAGATAGACACAGGGTTTTGTTGAAGGGGACCGTGCTATCTAAAACATTTTCATTTGCGCGCTATTTTACATGTTATTATATATGTTTCAGTGTTGTAACTGGAAGTTGGTCGGCTTTCAAGTTACGATGATCAGTTAGGAATTCAATACACACTCAACCTACTGTCATCTAAGTGCACTAGTCTCAACATTTTACCCTTGAGACCCGATCGTTTAATTACCACTGGATCCAAAACATGTGGGGGCTTTTCACCCCCACTTCATAAAATATGTGGGGGCTGTACACCCCACATCACAATAATGTGGGGGTTGTTCACCCCACTTCACAATATGTGGGGGCTTTTCACCATACTTCAAACTTAATGAGTTCTAGCACAGCACCATCCTGGTTCTAAACTCATTAGTATAACTCTCTGCCGATGAAAATCGACAGAGGACATATATAATAGCATAAAACATGCATAGCATCTCAATTTAAAACAAAACAGTTTTAACATGTTTTCACCTAAACTGAAAACCAACTAAGATGATTTTACATTCTTTGACCTACCAAAACCTAATACTCCCTCCGTCCTATTGTATTAGACACATATTCCTTTTCGGTCCGTCCCATTTATTAGACAAGTTTCCTTATTTGGCAAAAAATTTACAAAACATAATCAAAATTAACTAATGATTATTAACAAAACTTAATTTAATCACTCCGCCTACATTTCTTGACTTTTTTAAGATTGTAATTAGTGATTATTTTATTAATATTTTTTGAATTAATCTTTCTTTAAACATTTATTTACTACTTGTCTTGGTTCATGTGCCACTCCCACCGTGTCTAATAATATGGGACGGAGTGAGTATAAAAGAAGGGATATTTCTATCAAATATCTTAACAATATAGATACTTAATTGATAACTTTTCACTACTAAATTCATTGTTTTTTGTTAGACTTTTGGATGTTGTTGATCTTGATAACTCTTGTCATTCATTTCTCGGGAAACCAAGGTTCGTTCTCGAGGAGACATCTTTATTATCTTTTGAAATACTTGAGATATTTGTGTTGAATTATATCTTAAACAGTATAATTTCTATTTCTTGGTTATTATCTCAAATGCATGTCTCGCATTCGACATGCTTGGATATTCTATTTATGTCTTATATATAAATTAGGACATGACAATATTGATGGGTTCAATTTAAAATTATCATTTAAGAAATTTTCGATTTGTAAATGATTAAGTTTATAAAAAAAATCTACGACATTAGCAGCATTGAAAAATTTTCAGATTTATTTTAGAGATTAGTGACGTGGAATAATTGGTCTGCCAAAAGTTTGACCAAACCAACCATTATTTTTGAGTGGATAAGACCATCTCCAACGCTGACGGGATTCTCCCGTCAGCCACGAAAATGGCGGGGGTGGAAGCTCCAACGCTGGGCCGGGACGGGACGCCGGGACGGGAAAAATCGCGCCTGTGCACAGTGTGGCGTGAAAAATCCCGACAGCAAAATGGGGACGGGACAGCGGACGGGATAGGGATTTGGGGAGGGTTTGGGATTTTTAAATTATTTTATTAATTTAATTAATGGGTTTTGGGCTGGGT
>JAPKLW010000835.1:250941-318006 GCA_026898455.1 Plectranthus barbatus
TCTCCTTGCAAAATGCATATTTCTGCTCCCGAGATAAGCACGAGCGATTGGTACCACACTCCAACCGATTGATGGTCTTCCACTCCTTCTCCTCCATATCTTCTGGCTTCTCTTCCTCAGTGGCAATGTCAAGACCTTGCTGGAATAGCGTATCTTGAACTTCACTTTGCCACATACCAAAATGCCCGGTGCCATCAAAGGTCTCCACTGCTATCTTCGTACTTGTAACAGCTGTCCTCGAAAAAATCGAGGATAATCCCTTTGAGCTTGAGCTTTCCTCCACTTTGGGCGGCCCCTCCATTTTTTGGTAAGAAAAAATATATCCCTCAATAACCTTAGATATAAGAAACAAGGAAATCCTTTCTGATGTGGAGGATCAGTTTACACTGCAACCACAGAGCATACTCAGAATAACCTAGCTCTGATACCAATTGTTGCGGAAGCGAAAATAAAAATATAAACATAAATTGAGGAATATAAATATAGAAAATAAAGAACACCAGAATTTAACGACGTAGGCATAATTTGTGCCGAACCTCGTTAAATTCTGGTGTTCTTTATTTTCTATATTTATATTCCTCAATTTATGTTTATATTTTTTATTTTCGCTTCCGCAACAATCTACTCGTAAACTATTTAAATATCTGCTCGAAAATGTTGTTTGTTTATATCAAATTCGATGTTATGACTTTGTAATTGAGATTCCATTGATATTAATTAGTTGAATTATAGAAGAGAAACGAATTTGCATGATAGAATAAAAGATGGAGTCAAAGGGGATTGAGAGAGAGAAATAGCAGTAACTTAAAGATTTCAGACTAAATTTCTTTGCCTGTTTTTCTTCCTATATCCATATCAAGTTTTAATAACAAAAAATAATTTGAAAATAATTTTATTGGATTATCCCATAAAATTCAATTCAGCTCTATTTTCATCTAAGATATCATTCGAGAATGTGTTCGAGTTAGAGCATTATTAAGCTCGAGTTCAAATATTTTTTGGAGCAGGCTCTATTAAAATTTGATAGTTCGTATGTTTTCTTATTTATATTTCGTTATTAGTTAATTAAATTATATAAGTTTTGGATTCTATATATGTGTGGTATTAATATAGATGATATGAATTATATTAGATGTTATATATTTTAGTTTCTTTGGAAATATTAATAAACTAAGATAAAAAATGTAATAAATTTATGAACTCGAGCTTGAAGTTTGAGATCGACGAGTTTCTTCAATAAGCCAAACTCCAATCTATATAGAGCTTTAATAAAATATTAGTATTTCACCCACGCGATGAGTTGGAATTTAATTATTTAAATTGAAATATTAAATTTGATATTTTATTTATAAAAAAATAATTTAAATTCTTAAAATTTGTAAGCTACAAATAATATGATAACACATAATTTATATATATAGTTTACATATTTATACATATTATATTGACTTATATTTATTTTACTAATTATTAAATTTTATTTTATAAGCCTAAATATTATTTTTTCTTTAAATAATATTTATACATTATTTTATTTTATTTTATTTTATTTGAAATTGAATTATATTATTTTAATGGGGAGTGAGTGTTTGAATGTGAGTAGAAAATATGACTATTAATCATAGACTAAGCGGTTAACCACTTGTGCTCCTAAACTTAGGTTTATATATAATTTTTTTTTTCCTATAATGGGTTTTACTTCATAATGTATAAATTTTATTGCTAAACAATTTGTCTTATTTTTTGTTGTGGAAAACTTTCAACATGCTACTATTAAAAAAAAATTAAGTTTTCAAGACTCACACATATTTCAAACTTTTTGAATTTTTAATGCAACAAAAAGAAACATATCTATTTCTATGTAGGGTATATCACTATATTTTGGCAAGACTATTTTTTAAAAATGATTACTTTAATCGATTATTTTTAAGTCAAAGCAGAGACCAACAACCCGTCATTCTCGATTATAGTTTGAAACTAATTCCTTAATTTTTTTCACTTGTGTACTATAAAATAAATCATATTATATTGTTTAGATAATTTCATCGCACAATAAGCAAATCAGATATACTTTACAACCTCTTTGAATTCGATTTTCTTTAGTTTCAATTTTCTCTCTCGTTGAAACAATATATAATATTCGATTTTACTTTTATTTATCTTCATTAACATACTATATATATATATATATATATTAAAGTAAGATTTACTTATATTATTTCTTTTTTATTCTATTTTCGTAGTGTGACATTCTAATATTTTTTAAATTTTATTTTATTTTATAATATAATGTGATACAATAATATTTTTGAAGTAGTAGTATTTCACAATATTCTATTTTTTAATCTTTTATTTTGCTTTACAATATTAGATGCCAATACATTTTTAATTATAATGTATTAAGATAAAAATTTATGTTTTTTTTTTTACATATTTTCAGATTTTATTAAAAATACTGTAAGTACATAAAAGAATATTTAATAAAATAATATAAGTTTAATTGATAGATGAATTAAGTAAAATAATTTTTTATTTTTATAAATCATTATACAAATATCATGAACAATAATTTTTTTTCTTTCAATATTATTTTTAATGTGATTTTTTACTATATTCTATGGATAATATTTTAAAAACAATGATCATAAATTCAAACATTTGAATTAAGTGAAAAATAATTATCTTTATAATTTATAGCTTAATTAATGAATTATTAGTACAATTATAATTTTATTATTAAACCCTCCGTTGTTGTTTTAATATATATATATATATATATATATATATATATATATATATATATATAGAAATTGAGCTTAGCTGCACATAAAAAATGAAGTTGGATGGAGCTCAATCTCGGTATATTCTCTCTAACTGAGTTTGAATGTTTTACTGCTTAATTAAGCCCGGTTCGTTTTGCTAATTACAATTTACACCCCTACTCATATCTATTGTAGATTCAATTATTAAAATTATAGGACATAATAAAATATTTTAAAGAATATTGTTTTCAAAAATATATCTTATTTTACTGTGAGATTTAAAGCAGACCAAGTTACAACACACTAGATTTCTGCACTAAAATATTGAAAATCATTGAAACACACAGCATTAAATCCCAAATTATTCTTTGAATATTAATTGTATTCTTAATTTATTATTCATAATAATTGTTATATTTTTAAATTATGTGTTGATTATTAATTATGTTTCAGTTGTAAAATTTTCTCTTGCCGCATAGCGTTTCTTTCGCCTTAATCTTTCTCATGCCAAAGAGGTTTTATTTCGTATTTTATTTTGTTTTAGATTATTTTTTAGATTCTGAATTGATAATTTATCTTTCGAATTGTGAATCTGTCTACAATGTAGATTCCTATTTACTACTCTTTTACATGAGTTTATATAAATTTTGATGAAACAGGTAGTTGATTCGATGTCTGAAGTATTCCCTGTTCTTACAATCGGGCCAATGGTCCCATCTTTCTATTTGGACAACCGAATTGCGAACGACAATAGATATGACATCAACCTTTTCCAATCCGAACCCTCAACCACCATTGCCACCTGGCTAGACAAGAGGCCCCCAAACTCCGTTGTATACGTTGCATTTGGTAGCATGGCCAGCCTCCCCAAAGCTCAAATGGAAGAGATAGCATGGGGCTTGCACAACACCAATTTCCACTTCTTATGGGTCGTCAAGGATTCGGAGAGAGACGAGAATGTTCCCAAGGGCTTCGTGGAAGCTGTGGGTGACAAGGCCTTGTTCGTGCACTGGAGCCCTCAGCTCGAAGTTCTGTCGAACAAGGCCGTTGGATGTTTTTTCTCGCATGGTGGGTGGAACTCGACTACGGAGGCATTGAGCTTGGGCGTGCCGATGGTGGTGATGCCGCAGTGGACGGATCAGACGACCGACGCGAAGCTCGTGCAAGATGTTTGGAAGGTGGGGGTTAGGGTTAGGGTTGGGGCGGATGGAATTGTGGGGAGGGAGGAGATTGAGGGTTGTGTGAGGGAAGTGATGGAGGGAGAGAAGGGGAGAGAGATGAAGAGGAATGCATGTAAATGGAGGGATTTGGCTAAAGAGGCTGTGAGTGAGGGTGGCACTTCTGATTTAAATATTGATGCCTTTTTATCTAAGTTGATTGGAAATTCTTGACAATTGTGTTGAGTGAGGGATTGATCCATGTTTTCTTAAATTTGGTGGTAATTATTATTTGAAACATTATGTTTGATGCTACCCTTTTTTTACTAGGATAAATGCAGTAGGGGTGGATTAATAGTGCAATATCTTTTTTATTGGAAACATTATGAATTTTATCTTATCGGTCAATTTTTAAATTATTCTATTTTTTTAAAGAAAATTACGCTCCAATCAATGGTTGAAAAATTAGGAAAGTTTACACTAGATTTTATATTTTGGAATATTACCATATTATTTATATTTATTAATTCGATAAAAATATTATATGCATTGACGAAATTATAAAAATAAGAATAAATATTAGGTTAAACTTCCATAATATGACAAAGTTAGATAAATTTTCCTAATTTGTCAACATTGGTGTATATCTCCATAACAGAAAAAAAAATTTAAAGATAAATTTCCTAGTTAATCGATACATTACGGTAAAATTCGAAATTTTATTTTTTAAAATAAATAAGATAACTATGTTGAAACCACTTTATCATATGCTATTATATAAGGATAATAATGAAAATACTTGTACAGGGGTGGTAATTTTTTATCCGATCGGATAATCCGACACGAATCCGCACGATAACAATGAATAAGGATTGAGGCTTATTGGATATGGATCCTTATCGGATCGACACGATAAGCACACGAAAATTTTGGATCGGATTCGCATTGGATACGGATCGGATTGGATAATTCATTAAATGTATCGGATTCGGATTGGATACGGATATCCGTTAATAAATTAATAAAAGTATTTATTTTTTTAAATATAATAATTAATTAATTGATTTTGATATATTAATATAGATTTAGAGTTCTTTCAAAAACTCAAATCTGTTGGTTTTTCATTGGTCGTGTCACATTTTATTAATTCACCACCAAAAAATGTATTTATTTATCTATTTTTTATATTTTTAATATTTATTTTCTTCTACTACCAAAATTTAATAACTTTTTTTTTTTTTTTGGCAACTTCATGTTTTCAATTAAGTTGTATCAACGGATAAACTAATTGGTGAGATCTTAAATTTTAATGCTGATGAAAGTATTGCAGATTCTCATTCATTGTCTCAACTCTTTCAATTTCACCATAATAGATTAATGGTATTTATTATAATTTATTTTATTTGTTATAAATCTTAAAATTTAAATTAATATTTTTTTCTCTCAAAATTGTAAGTGGAGTATTGACGACTAAGGTAAAAAATTGATCAGTATTTAGAAATGAGTTTGTTTGACCACTAGAATTTGAATTTAAGACTTATCTATGTATCTTGAGATATTTGATTGAGGATTTTAATTTCAAATAAAATTGCATTTTTATTTATTTATCAAACACATTATTTGAACAATCAAATATGAATATTTTGTATTATCTTATCAATTTTTTATTATATTATAATTGTGTTTATTGAAACGGATTCTTATTGAATTAAAATAATTTGGATTCTTATCGGATCGGATACATAACGGATCATTCGAATTGGATACTTATTGGATCCTTAACGGATACGGATCGAATACGTGCGGATACGGATTTGAGCTTAACGGATCGGATACGGATTTTGATTTTTCTTAACGGATCGGATACGGATTTGACCTTAACAGATCGGATCGATAACGGATTGACACGATAAGGATCCGATCCGCACGAATTGTCACCCCTACTTGTACTTCTATTTTCATATAAGATAAATATATTTATGAAATTGATATTTGTTGGAGATCAAAATAGTTCTGTTCAATTATGACGTTTTATTCACCAAAACCCAAAACCCAAAAGAATAAGTCTTCAAAGATTAAACACAATTTGGATTTGCTTAAGTCTTCAACGATCAAATTTAACCTATATGTACCGATTAAGTTTCGAATATAAGATAATTTTAAGTCTGATGACCTGAATTGACTCTTACTCAAATAAGTTTGTACTTATTAAAAACTCATTGATTATCTAGTTTGAATAAGTTAGTCGATTCCGTTAATACGCTAATCACTTAGTCAGTTGTTAGGTTTTAAACTCCAACAGTGTAGGAAATATTAGGGCGACTGACTGTCAGATATAATAACAAACATATGATTCCGCAACACATTGTAAGATTGGCTAACTCTCCTTCTTCATCCATAGTTCGTGCATTGGGGCTCATCAAAATCCTTAAAATCTTTGTTTTGTCCAGACAAAATTTTTTAATCACTTTCTTTGTGTACTTTCTTTGGTTGATAAAATTCCTCTAGCCATTTGAATAACTTGAAGACTGAGAAAATACGTCAATTCGCCCATCATACTCATCTGGAAATGACTCTGCATCAGTTGGACAAACTTTTCACACATTGTGGAATCCTTAGACCAAAAAATAATATCACCCACATAAATTTGAACCAATAAGATCTTATCTTCATCTTTGACTAGGAAGAGAGTATGATCGATCTACCCTTTCTGAAATTTGTTCTTCAACAAAAGCTGAGATAAAGTCTCATACCATGCTATGGGAGCTTGTTTCAAACCATACAGAGCTTTCCTTAGCCAATAAACTTTATTTCCTTCTTCAAAACCTGAAGGTTATTCCACATATACCTCCTCAATGAGTTTGCCTTTCAGGAATGCACTCTTCACGTCCATCTGTAACATTGTAAAAAGGGGTGATGCGAAAGTTTCATAAAAACCAATCTCTTCGCACTGTGCATATCCTTTATCTACTAATCGTGCTTTATTCCTGGTGATGTTTCCTTGCTCGTCGCGCTTGTTCTTGAAGACCCATTTGGTACCATTTACCTTCTGATATGTAGATCGACCCACCAGATACCAAACATTTTTGCGCACGAACTCAGAGAGCTTCTCTTGCATAGCATTAATCCAATCAACTGACTTCAAGGCATCGCTAATTTTGATCGGCTCTTATTGTGATAAGAAACACGTGATCAAGGATTTCCCACGATATGTGCAAACTAAACTCCTTGCATCATCAAAATATTTGATGGGAGATGATTTTTGAATTGTTTCGAATCAGTTCTTTTAGGGTCCTGCGCACTAAAGTATACTAAAAAAAATAAATCTTATTGAGTACTCTAAATGTCTTGTGAGGGGGATATCTATATCCAAATTAGAATACTCCCTCATCAACTTTGGGCGAAAAAGTGTTCAAATGAGATTCTCAATTGTTGAGAATATAATATGAACAAAAAAAAATGAAGATGAGTTAGAAAAGTCATACAATGCACTTTATAGGTGTCTTGTTCAATCGGATATTGATATATTTTTAGTTTTAAGTGTTGAAAGTTGTGTTAACTGCTTCAGCCCAATATTTCTCAATTAAGTTAGTCTCAGTTAGCATGGTCTTCATAGCTTCCTTGATTGTTTTGTTCCTCCTTTCCACAAGTCTATTTTGTTGCGGTGTCCTTGGAGCTGAAAGCTCGCGACTGATGCCTATTTCTGCAGAAAAGTTCAATAAAGGACCATTCCATAACTCTGTTTCGTGTTTTGGACCAAGTCCTCTCTAGTGTGCAACTGTTCTCATTTTGAATGCACAATATCAGTTCTGGAAGGGTGATTTGACTTGATATTTTGAACTGAGAAACTCCACCCATGAATATATTGAGTAATCATCCACAACTACAAGAGTATATTTCTTTCTAGCAACTGATAGAAGAGTGATTAGTGCACATATATCTATATGTAGTAGTGATGAACTCATATTTATACTCACTTATCTATATTTTTCTCCATTGTTTTAATGCAATTAGTTTAGGTTTTTACTTATTTCTGTGCATGAAACTGTTATGTTGGATGTTATGCTCTTGATGGAGAGTTTTGCAGGTTTTTAGGACTAAAAAGAGGTGAAATGATGAAAGAGCCGAGTTACACAGAGTTGGCGCTTTGATTGACGCAAGGGAAGTCGACCAAGTTGGAAGACGAAGCCAAAAACCCGAAGCATGACCTCTGTGTCGATCGACATGGTGCATGTCGATAGATACAGAGGTCGAATGTCGATCGGAAGTAAGGCAGAGGAAGAGGAGCTCAACACATGCAGGTGTGTTGGTCGATAGGGCCGGTGTCGACCGACAGGGAGGAGAGGACCACAGATCGACATGAAGCCAATCCCGAATTTTGACTTTGCATGTGTGTCAATCGACAGGCGTGTCTATCGACAGCACGCCTGTCGATTGACACAGAAGCCCGAGAAGGAATTTTTGGCCTGATTTTGACATATCTTTTATTTTAGCTCAATACCTAGATTAGATATTTTAGCTCCTTTATAAATACTCTTATTTCATGCACGAAATAAAAAACCTTGTTTTTACCCAAGTTTTGGATTTCTGGGAAAATATTGCAACATTGAAGTTTTTCCAAGATATTCAAGGTTCCTATTTCAATTTTAAGTTAATTAATAATATGTTTGCTTTATTTTCTAGTCATGTTTTGTGGCTAGAACCCTAACAGGTTCTAGGGCTATGTGTATTCTTTTTCGATGCATGTTAATTGAAATCAACTCAAGTAGCATGGTTTAATTCTCTGAGTTTAATTTAATAATCTAGATTTAAAAATGGATCGGGAGATGAATTTGAGTCTAGGTTTAAAGTTATCAATCGAAGGACCGAGAGGTGAAGATTGTTAATAGGATGAGAGAATTAATTATATAAGTTTTTTATCTTAAAAGGAAGAAACTTGTATAGGAATTAATTAGATAATTATTGAGATTAACTAAATTGGTATTTTTGAGACCGAGAGGATAAAGTCACTGCTTAGTAATCTAGGATTTAATTGTCAGACCAAGGAATTTAATCCATTAAAATCTATTGTTTCCCCATTGTTGAGATGATGGATATTGCATGTTGATGATTATAATATATGCCCTAGGATCTGTGTTTTCCTTTAATTGTTTTTCAAAACCTTTATTTCCTCGCATTGTCATCTTTACTTTTCAAAACAAAATCCCGTTTCCAAAACCCTCAAACATCTATGTAAAAGAATTGTGGCTAGTACTTTGGCTATTTCGTTGTACAGTCTCTGTGGGATCAACCACCTTCGGGTGTAAAAATATTATTTGATCACTGTTTTTGTGCTTATCAAATCGGCGCCGTTGCCGGGGACTGTCAGATCTATCCAATTATTAGTTTGTTTTTAGTTCTGATGGATTAAGGTTGTAATTTTATTTTATTTTTGTTTTATTTTCATAATTCTTGTTTTTTGTGTTTTTAATTTCGAGTTTTAGGGTTTGATTTTGGTTTTTGGTGTTTAAATTTCGTATTTCAGTTCGCGTGTGTTTTTTTAGGTTTTGCGCTCTGTTTCGATCGACATCACACCTGTTGATCGAAACAGCAGCGTCCTCTATGTCGATCGACACTGCTGCTAATTGTTTGATTTTTTTTTCTTTTCTCAGATGCATGAACACTAGGGCTCGGGGCAAACCACTTGAGAGTTTCAATCCAGAAATCGAGGCCATAGTCCGGAGAAGGAAGGGCAAAGAAAAAAAGGCACAAACACCGACATGGATCCACCGCACAATTCAGACGGTGAGGATTTCTCAGTGTTGCCACCATTGGAGGAGCCAAACGCACAACTCATAACTCAAGAGAATGCCATCTTACTTGTCCAATAAGTCAATCAGATGAAGGACATCATCAAGCATCTCATGGCAAAGAGGGAAGCAGAAAGGCACGAGGCTGAAAGAAGAGAAAGAGAAAGAGAAAGAGAAAGAGAGAGAGAAAGGCGCCGCCCAGAGGACTCCGATGATGGGGATCCGAATGCGATGTCCAAGAAGTACAGACCACAGCCCGGGAATGAGGGATTTGTTATTGGCATCGCCGCCAATAACTTTGAACTCAAGACCAGTTTGATTCAGATGGTTCAACAGAACCAATTCGGTGGCCGAGCAGTTGAGGACCCATACACCCACCTCAGAATGTTCGTGGAGGTGTGTGATAGAATCAAGCAGGGAGGAGTCACCCAGGATGTGATCCATCTGCGCTTGTTTCCCTTCTCACTTCGGGTCAGGCTCGGACGTGGTTTACAACCCTGGATTGCAGCAACATACGTACTTGGGCTGATCTCAGAGCAGAGTTCCTCGCCACCTTCTTCCCACATTCAGTCATCATTCAGAAGAAGATGGAGATCCTACAGTTCCACCAGAGAATGGATGAGTCTTTGTTTGAGGTTGGGAGCAGGTGGAGTGCGTTGTTGAGGAGCTGACCAGGCTATGGAGTTTATACCGAGGAGCAGGCCCACATCTTCTACAAAGGGATGAGTGAGAGTACCCCAAGCGTCCGTTGACTATGCCGCGGGGGGTTCTCTGATGAGAAAGTCACCTGAAAAGGCCCTCAAGCTATTCAAGTGCTCAACAATGGTCCAATCCAAGGAGACCACAAGTCCGGGCAGTGGAGACAAAGGAAGATGACACCTTGAAGAAGGAGATCGAGAAGCTCAAGGGGGAGGTTGAAAAACTTACTTCTGTTTCTATTGTACAGGTTGACCCTATCGCCGATGTGAACTACATGAATCGTGGTGGCTACCAAAATCAGTACCGGCAAGGGGGATACCAACACTAACATCCTGGACCTCATCCAGGCTTCTCTTACTCTCAGCCCGAAGCTGCTGAACAACCCCCGCCAGATTTTGATGTGCAGAATGGCAAGGTCGTGGAGAAGAAGAAGGAGAGCCTCGACGAGGTGCTCAAGAACTTCATCAAGGCTTCCGACTACCGGGTTGGCAAGATCAAGAAAGAAGTGGCAGGAGTCAACACAAAGGTGGACAGGCTTGGAAAGCACGTGCAGATCATCGAGACTCAAGTTAGTCAGATAGCCACCTCACTTAGTGCGCAACACATGCCGGGAAAGCTGTCAAGCACCACCAAGGTCAACCCAAAGAACAAAAAGGACTGCAAGACTGTGAAATTGAGGTCCGAAACTAGCTACTCAGGCCCGAGCATGCCCCAAAGCAAGTTTGGGGGGAGAAAGAAAAACTGCCCGCGGAGCCGTCCTCCGTTTCGGTCAACAGGCAGCCTGTCAACCAACACAGAGGACAAAGTGAAGATGTCGACACAGATGAAGAGGTTTCGATCGACAGGGCTACAATGGGTGTGTCGATCGACACACCCCCTATCTATCAAAATTCAAGACAGACCGACACAGGAGCTTCCTAGTCGACACAGAAGCTAATTGAACACCATTTCTCACATTCTAAAGCTGCTCAGCTACATCCAATGCCCTTTCCTCAATGTTTTGCCAAGCAGAAGGAGGATTCCAAGTTCTCTCGCTTTGTTGAGAACTTGAAGAAGGTAAGCATTAATCTTCCACTAATCGAAGCTTTATGTGAAATTCCAGGTTACATGAAGTATCTCTGGAAGCTCATGAGCGAGAAATATCATTTTGTGGAGAACTTAACAGTCAGACTTCATGAGTAGTGCAGCCTACTCCTGCAGAAGAAGATGCCGATCAAGAGGAGTGCTCCAGGGTGCTTCACCATTCCATTTGAGATCGGGGAGATCGAGTTCGAGAAGGTGATGTGCGACACAGGAGCCAACATCAATCTGATACCCTTTTCCATCTTCCAGTGCCTCAAGATTGGAGAGTTGAGGCCGACTACAATTACTTTGCAGATGGCAGACCGATCTGTGTCTCGCTCAAAAGGAATACTTGAGGATGTTCTCATTCGTGTGGGTCATCTAATTTTTCTTGCAGATTTTGTAGTTTTAGAGATGAAGGAAGATGACAGCACACCCCTCATCTTGGGAAGGGAATTCTTTGATATGAGTGCTGCTTTGATTGATTGCCATGGTGGAGAGACAACGCTTCGAGCAAATGAGGAGAAGATCACTTTCAAGCTCGACAAAAAGCAGCAACAATCAGAGTGCTTCAGAATTACCTCCAGAGAGGAAGTGGATGAAGAGGAAGAAGATGAAGCAAGTGAGGAATTCAAAGAAGACCGAGACGCTCAAAGATGGGAGCGAGGGAATGAGGCGGCAAAATTGTCAATTACACTGTCTCATCCTGAGCTCACTGCTGTCATCTGATAACTGCAGAAAGCAGCGAGCAAATAATATTTTTACACCCTACGGTGGTCGATCCCACAGGGAATGTGCAACAAAAAATCCAAAGTACTAGCTATAATTTCTAGGACATAGAAGTTTGAGGAAATTGGAAAAGGGGTTTTGTTTTGTAAATTAAAGATGACAGTGCAATAAAATAAAGGTTTTGAAACAATTAAAGAGAGCACAGATCCTAGGGCAGATTATCTAATCATCAACTTGTAAATATCAATCAACTCAACAATGGGGAAAATATAGATTTTTGTGGATTAAATTCCCTGGTCCGGCAATTTAAATCCTAGATTATTAATTAGTGACTATCTCCTCTCGGTCTCAAGAACACCAAATTAATCAATCTCATAATTATCTAATTATTCCTATGTAGGTTTCTTCCTTTTGAGACAGAAAACAAACACAATTAATTCTCTCTTCCTGTTAAAAATTTTCATCTCTCGATCCATCAATTATTAACTATAAACCTAGATCTCAATTCACCTCTCGGTCCTTCTTTTAATCTAGATTATAAAATTAAATCAGAGAATTAAACCATGCTTGAAGAGTTGATATCAATTAAACATGCATCAAAAAAGACATCATAACCCTAGAACCTGTTTAGGGTTCTAGCCACAAAACATGACTAGAATTATTATTAAATAACTTACAGATAAAGAGGAACCTGGAATGTCTTGTAAAAACTCCAAAGCTCAATTATTCTAAGTGTAATAATGCATAAAGGAAGTCTGAAATTCGTGCCCAAGAGTTCATATTTATAGAGGGGGGAAAAGACCTAATTTGAGTATTGGGTAAAAATAGCAAACAATTGCCAAACAGCCTTTTCGAGCCTCTGTGTCGATCGACAGCTTGCCCGTTGATCGACACAACCATCCAGTCAAAATCCGGGTTGACTTTTGTGTCGATTCTTCAAGTTGGTCCTCTATTTCGATCGACATAAATCCTGTCGATCGACAGGAATGCACATGTCGATCCCCTTCTGCGCAGTCTCACGGGTTTGGCCATAACTTTTGCTCCCGAACTCCGATTGATCCGATTCTAGTTGCGTTGGAAAGCTAATTCAAAGATATTTCCATTAATGTGCTCCATTAGCTCAGATTCCATCTGTGAAAGAAGTCGTGACTGTTCCTTTGAACATCATCTGCTTTCGGTACGGGTTCCAAATGAATTTGGCCTAAAACCTGAAAAATCACCCATCAAAGGCATAACACCCACTAAAGTAGAATCATGCACAGAAATAAGTAAAAACATAACAAAATTTACTTGAAACAATGGAGAAAAATATAGATTAGTGAGTATAATTATGAGCTTATCAAACCCCCCAAACTTGAATATTAGATTGTCCTTAATCGAAGAAAAGAAGAAACAAATCTCAAGTAGTTGAAAGTGCAATGCCTCACAAGATTCATCACAATCAAGGTTCATCAATCCACATCACACAAGTAATTGAAAGAGATAAGATATTCATCAACTTCGGAAGACTCGCGGAAAAGTGTATCGCTCAATCACTCGAGTGTTTGGGTTTCAAATGAAAGCACTCACAACATGTATGAAGAAATTTCTACCATAGGCTTTCAAGAGTTCTAAAATCTCCACTGCTTATTTGTGCACACAATTCAAGAATAAAAAAGGACTTTGATAAGGTTGTAATGAAGGCTTTTTGTGAAAGGTAGGGAAATATGGCCAAGTAACTATATCAATCAAGCAGTACACCCTCAATCAATCTAACCACCATCTTATAACATCTACCCTTCTCCTTAAATTTTTCAACACAAGTTAAGGCTCATTGTTTTTTTAGAGCCAAACCTTCTTTTGCTCACCAATCTAAAATTTTCCCATCCACTTATAACAATTATCCTTATTTCACCCAAATCCTATATACAAGATACAATTCACCTTTTTCATAGCACTATCTCATAGATCGACGTGAAGTGTCAGCAGCTGTAAATTTCCGTCGTGCGATTTTTGAAGACTTCGAGGGATAATAAGTCAACATCTGAGGTTGACCACCAGGTACGTGTTCTAAATTTTTGTCTGATTTTCAAACTTTTCCCACTCTTTGAGTGAAATAAGTTTGGGGGGATGTGGACAAGAATTTAAAACTTTTCTCCCTTTTTATTTTCTTTGCATATTTAAATATTTGCATATTAGTTTTTAGTTTAAATTTCTGCATAGACAAGGAATTATCAAACCGTTTGAGTAGAATTTTGAACATTGTCTTTTCTGAACGCGATTTGTAATTAATGATTGATCTTTAGATAGTTTTAATTGATTGGGATTGTGATTGAAGTAGCCAATGAATGTAGAATATCACATGAAGAGTTAGATTTTGAAACTTGCACTTACTTGATGAATTAGGTTTTGATATTATGTTTACGATGGAAAAACAAAATTGCACCCTAAGTGAGAATTTTGAGCTTTTATTTCGTTTGATGTGAGATTCACATGTGTGTTGTGATTTCTCTAGAACTTGCCTATTTTCTGTGTTGAGACTGCATAGTGTGCACAAAAGTTTAGGAGATGATATTAGGCCATCTTTATTAACCCAATATCCTAAACACTGTCCCTTCACAATAAAATTATCCCTAGTTAGCCCCATTGTGCCTAACTCCATTTTTTTTGTCTTGTCTATGAGATTTTTATGGAGTTATAATGGTTTTTGTCTTGTCCATAATATTTAAGGAAGAAAATGGTGGTTATATGTGTGATGTGGATAAGAGAATTGTAAGTATAGTGGTGAATAAAAGATAAAAGGTTGTGTAGCTCAAAAGAATAAAAAAAATAGAAGACTCATTAGCCCTTATAAAAAAAATGTGTGTGTCAAATGTTTGCAAAACTTTTGGAAGGGTATAAGAGCTTCAAGAAGAGCTAGAAAAAAAAAAGAGTTTAATTGTAATAATTGAGGAGAATGGTAGATGTTGATAGATGGTGATTCTGATATGTTGAGAGTCGCGAACTCAATGTTTTTCGTTTTAGTCACTTGACCATATTTCCCTACCTTATCAGAAAAAGCATACGTTACAACCTATTGAAAGTCCTTTTTAATTCTAGACTTGTGTGCACATTCTTGCAGTGGAGATGTTAGAAATTTGCAAGCCTATGTTAGAAATTTCTTCATACATGTTATTAAGTGCTTTCATCTATATCTTAAACACTTGAGTGATAAGCGAAACAGTTTCCTTGTGAGATTTTTCCAAAGTTAACTGATTTTCTAACTTGATTTGGATTGTTTGTGCTTGCGGAGATTTCATACTTGGATTGTGATGAATCTTGTGAGGCATTGCACACTTTGATTACTTGAACTTGAAATATATACTTTTCTTTTGATTGAGGACAATCAAATATTCAAGTTTGGGGGATTGATGAGTTCATATTTTCACTCATTATTGGTTTGATCTATCTTTGTTTTTAGATTCATTTTAGTTTATTTTAGCTATTTATATTGCATGAATCACTCTAGGATGGTATTGCGCATTTAGTGGTGTATTTTTGCGGGTTTGAGGTCGAATTCACCGAAAATCCGTTCCGAAAGCAATAACATGCAAGAGTAGCAGTGAAGAGTTCTTCCACACTAGCAATTTGGTCTATTGTTGCATAGCAATGGATAGAGCTTCGAGTTAGCTTTCCAATGCAACTAGAATCGGGTCAATCGGAGTTCTGGATCAAAAGTTATGGCCTAAACCGTGTGAACGCGCAGAATCGATCAACGCAGCCAGAGACCGGTCGACATGGATTTCACGATATCGACGCGAATAATTTTGACGAGTTTCTGGAAGGTTTTCACGAATCTTGGGCGAGATTTGGTCAAAATTGAAGAGATATATCATATTGGAAGCCCTGAAGACTCAAGATTAAAGATATACTCAATGTAGGACATGGAGATATAGATATGCATCAAATCTAATCCTATCTCCTATAGAATTCAGCCTTGTAAAGCCCATACAAATACTATAAATACCCCTCTAGGCTAGTTTATTCAGTGGACTTCAATCCCTATATGAACATTAGTTCATATATCCTTCTCAACCTCAATTTCTGTAGTTAGAGTTTTAATCTTTATTTTTATGCATTTTGAATTTCTATTTTTATGCAAGTTTATTTTATTTTAATTATGTCTTTTATTTCTAGGGTTTGATATTATTTTGAATGCATGTTAGGATTAATTAATTAAGTTCATGATTCCTATATTTATTTTATAATTCTATATTAATTTAAGGACCGGTAGGTGACAATTAATTTAGATGTTTAGCTATTGATAGAAGGACCGAGAGGTGAATATTGATAGTGGGATTAGGAATGCATGATATGCTCTATGTTGTCCATTGAGATGTATTAGACTGTAGAAATTGAACTGATTTGATTATGAGATTGACTAATTTGGTGTTCCTAATAGTCACTAATCAGTAATCTAGGTTATATTTGTCCGACCAAGGAAATTTACAATAATTGCAGTATTTCACCTGTTGATTTGATTGATTCTTACATGTTATTCACAATAAGATTTTTGCCCTAGGATTTGTATTTTGCTTTAATTGATTTAAGTTTTTATTTTATTTTCTCTGCCTAGTTTAATAAACAAAACCTCATTCTTGAATTACTCAAACAATTAATCTGAAACTGTGTTTTAGTACATTGGACTATTTCGCATTTCTTTTCTCTGTGGGTTCGACATCCGAGTTTTGAATCTATTTGGTATTAGATAAATTTTCATATTATTATTAGTTTGCTTTGAGGATTGCTGGATTGGGTTTTATTTACTTAAACAATGAACCAAGCTATGGCTAGTAACTGGGATAATCTCGTTATTCGTTTCCTTATGGGTTTGTCAACTTATGGTTTTATAAATTTATTTGGCCACTGTATTGCAATTAATCTGGTAGAAATATCAGTGATCAGAAGGGCATAAGAGGTAGGAGATCAGGCTTTTCTTTTTCTTTCTCGTGCAAAGGGGCTCTCTGTTTCGACTGGTTGGGCTTGCGTTGATCGCTGCTTGTGAGTCCCTGCATCAATCAATGCATGCTGTGTTGATCGATGCAAAAGCTTTGACTGATTCTCATCTCGTCGAGCTTTTATCTGCGTTGGTCGGTCCAGCTTCATGTCGAGCGACTTAATTTGTGTTGACCAATGTGTATTCTGCATCGGTCGAAATACAGAGATCTGTTTTGGCATTTTCCTCATCTCTCCCCCCAAAGTTGCTTTTGGACATTCTCGAACCTTCATACATTGTTCCAAATATAAGGGTGTCAGCATAAACTTGTTTCTCCTTCTGCGGTTTGACTTTAGTCGTACTTGGAAGCTGCCTAGGCGTATGTTGGTTGCTCAATGCAATGGCAATCTGAGTCAACTATGTATCCATTATCGCAAATGCTTTGACATTTGTTGCTGTTGGTCCCAAATTAGAGTTAGTTAGATATATGTAGCAGAAGATTAATAGCGAGTTCTTGCAAATTCAAACAGGTGGTTCTCAACCAGTTTGTTTCTTTGAAAAACTTATTTTTCTATGAGTTTGATTAGAGTCAATTTCGGATATACTCTAACACAAGATGGTGTTATGTTTTATATTCTTGCAGAAATAATCAAAGCAGTAAAAATCATAAGAATTTATAGAGGTTTGGACAACTATCCTATGTCCTCTTTTGAGGTAGTAACCTGGAATACACTAGCTCATGGATTGCAATCTGTACTCACGATCTATTGCAAGCTGGTGAATGCCCGTGTCCACCAGTCCACTTGATCACTCGCCAAGGGTCTCATCCTTCTTTAGCACTCAGATAGGGAGTGTGGGCGCACCACGCAACCTCCTTCTCCGGAAGTTTGGAGCTTTAAGTTATTCCCAGAACTCTTCGAACTTGTGGCAATGCACCTGTGATATTCACAACTTAGAGATAGCTGCGACTGTTGTGATCTTTCTCGAAGAGAAAGAGCATCAATAAGTTTTGAGATAAGTCAGTTTGTCGAGTTTACAAAGATATTCTAACAAAGCAAATACTGGAGAATTGAAAACTTAACTACTCAGCCCGCCTTATAGATCTTTCCCCTAAATTAGAGAGAGATATTTCTCGATTAAGTTCAAGGGTGAATAAAAATTGACTACGCCTGGAAGCCTATCATCAATTTCGAGATAAGGCAATCATTTTGAGACAAAAGTTGCTTTCTTCAAAATAAGCAGAAATTTATGAATTTTCATTGATTTGTTTACATTTATTGAAAGCAGTAAATACAAAGTACAAGGAACAATTATCTTCTTCTGCTTCTGGGATTGATCTAATCTTCTTCTTGTCCCCTGCTGACTTTCACGCTTCATCTTTCTTGTCCGAAGCTAGTGATGGGATTCTTGGAGAACCCATTCACCTGTCAGTGTGCCTCATCATCGCCTCCACTAGTCTCACCACTAGTTTATGGTTGAGCTCTAGCTGGACTGACAAGTCTCACCACTTGTCTTTAGCTGTTGATGTCATTATAAACAGGTCTCACCACCTATACTATAGTGGCAACATTATTTTTTCCTCAATATCGGCTAGCATAAGTGTAGCACTAACTATCTCTTATCTTTAGATACAACTTAGTGCTTCTTTTTAGTAGCTTCTAGCTTCTTGCAGGAAAAAGTGCATGACCAGGAGCTAGGGAACGGTCATATGCAACATGCATCACCCTACTCCTAGCAGTTACTCAATCACCTCTTCATAATAGTTCCACCTCCTTTTACTTCCCATTCATCTAAATTCGGGACCAAGGAAGAAAAGGGTGAAGAGAAGACTGTGATTAGACCCTAAGGATTCACCCAAGAATGGGACGAATATTGATAAGCTCATTTTTCTACTCTCTTATCGCATTGTTTTTCTTTTATTTCATACATTTTAGTTTGTTTTCTTAAATAAACTGAGCATGAATATATATTAGAGGGTGTTATGCTTGCCATGGTAAGATTTCGCACGTTTTAGGCCAAATCCAATGGAGAACCCGTTCCGAAAGCAGCAGATGTTCAAAGAAACAGTCACAAATTCTTCCACCCATGGAGTCTGAGCTAATGGAGCATGGCATTTGAAAGATCTTTGAGTTAGATTTCCAACGCAACTGGAATCGGATCAATCGGAGTTCGGATGTAAAAGTTATGGCCAAAACCGTGAGACTGCGCAGAAGGGTCGTAAGTGGCGGAAACGTCTCTGTTTCAACCGAAATCAAATCCATCTCGGCCGAGACAGACTGTTTTGGCGAGATTTGGCAAAATTTTCATATATTTTGGGCGAGAATTGCTTGGGGAACAAGATATACATCAATTTGGAAGCAATCAATCATACCTTTTGAAGATATACATCCAAGGCCTCAACCCTACTACTATATAAACTCTTCAATAGCTCAGAATTAAGAGCCTTCACTTCTTTTTTATTTTCCCATATTGTTTTACTTTAGTTTTCTGTTTTCTTTAGAATTCCTCTTTACTTTTATTTGTTGAACCTTTACTTTTTAATGCAATCTTTATTTTTCCCTGCAATGTTTACTTTCAATATGTTAGGCTAGAACCCTAAACAGGTTCTAGGGTTTCTCCTTCTGTGATACATGTTTTGATTCAATAATTCAAACCCTTTTATTGGTTTAAACTCTTTGATTTTATTTCAATTCTATTTTCAATTGAAGGATCGAGAGATGAAAATTGGAATAGGTTTCAGTTAATTAATCGAAGGACCGAGAGGTGAAGGTTAGTAACAGGAAGTTAGGGTTTAATACTTTTGATTATCTGTCCGACCAAGAAGATTTCAATTGTAGGATTAATCTGGATTTTTATGAAATTGATTAACTTTGTGTGTTTGAGACCGAGAGGAGATAACCACTAGTTAGTAATTTAGGATTTAATTGCCCGACCAAGGAATTAATTCCACATTAACAGATTTTCCACCAAAAATATTTTTTCTGGGTTTGAATATTTGTGTCTTGCATGTTTATCAGTTTGGTAGATTTCCCTGGAATCTGTGCTTTTTAATATTTGTTTTTATCCCTTTAATTTCCTTGCTTTGAAAAACTCAAAACCCTTTTGAATTGATTTACCCAAACAAAAGATCTGAAAACCATATTCAGTATATGATTTCCCTTCGTATCACTATCCCTGTGGGTTCGACAACCTCTGGGTTTATTAAATGTATTTGCTCTATGCTATGATTTTTATGCAGATTTAGCATCGATCAAATATCATGGATGGTCTAATCTGTAAAGAGTCACTCACTTCCTATGACATAAGGAAGATCCTCCTTAGACCCACCAGACTATCCATCATACGCCTTATGAGGATGAAGTTATAGCCTAACGGTAGGGATTTCCAACGTTGCTTTGGTTTTGAGGTAAAAACCCTCGCTGTAAGCGGGGAACCGAGCAATAAGAGAATAATCTCAGACAGGATCTTTGTGAGAATGATGATTTTCCTTTCCAGCTGAGACACTGTAAGGTTTCTTTACTCGAATGCATCTTGGTTGATCTCCGGTTAATTGATGAGAGATGTCATTCGGGAGTTGGAGATTTGTGGGAGACAAGGCTTTTGGAAGTGATATTTTGAAGAAACTGAATGGATAGATGTCAAGTGTATACCTTGAGGATTTCCAAGACCCTTCTTTAAATAGACGAACTGCTTCTTCATACTTGACGGATTCGATCCCCTGAGATGTGAGCATCTCGATTCTTCAGAAAATTTAATCATCATTTTGCATCTGCGAGAGCTTTTACAGTGGCTCTGCCCACGTGTAAGCTCCCCATTTTTTCTTTTCCTTGAACGTCGTAAAATCAACTTTAATAATAGCATGTTTGACTCCGATAACAACCATTTTATATCTCCCGCCCTCTGCAAATACATTGCAGGTTGACATCAGCTATGACTAGGATAGCCTGGTGAGCATCTGCCAGCTTCCTTGATGTCGTTGCCAGTTTAGTCTCTCTCCAGTTTGATATCTTTAGAAGACCAAAAAAAAAATTTGAGAGCTTGGACTCAGTTTTATTCCTCTTGTTCATCAGAAACCCAAGAATGAGAGCTTGTACTCATTCTTCTTCAAGTGCGATCCCTTTAAACTCTAGAAGACCGAGTTTGATGCACAATTCTCTGAATCTTTCTTCAGGTAGTGGCTTAGTGAAGATATCGGCCAACTATTCTTTAGTTCGGATATATTCCATATAGATATCTTTCATCTTGACGTGTTCTCGAATGAAGTGATGCATGATGTTGATATGTTTCGTCCTGGAATGATGACCAGATTCTTTGTTTTGCACATTGCACTGTTGTTATCGCAATAAATTGGCACATATTCCAACTCGACATCGTAATCTCTCATTTGTTTTTTGATCCAGAGTATTAGGGCACAACAACGTGCTTCTTGTTGAACCAACTTATCAGTTTATGTCCTAAAAACTGACAAGTACCACTGATATTTTTTCGATCAATTCGGCATCCTCCAAAGTCGGATTTTGAGTATCCAATTAGATTGAGCTCTTCATGTCTAAGATACCATATTCCTAGTGACTTAATACACTTATGGTATCTAACGATCCTTTTGGCAGCTTCCATGTGCGATTTCTTTATATTTGCTTTAAATCTTGCACATACTCCAACGGTGTGAGAGATATCTGGTCTGCTAGAATTTAAAAATAACAAGGAACCTATGATGCCTCTGAAACTTGTAGGGTCTGAAGTGATCCTTACACTGGCGCTCATTAGAATTCTGAGCGTCTTTGTCTTCTCTTGACAAAACTTGTTGATGAGATCTTTTGTATACTTCCTTTGATGAATGAATTTTCCCTCTGAGGACTTATGAACTTGAAGTCCTAGGAAATATGTCATTTTACCCATCATACTCATTTTCTTCATCTTCATTGATTAAGAAAAGAGTCCTGTCGATCTTTCCTTTTCAAAACCCATTCTTCAACAAAAACGGAGATGGAGTCTCGTACCAAGCTCGAGGAGCTTGCTTTTATCCATATAGCACTTTTCTTATTCTGTATACCTATGTGCCTTGCTCATATCGAGGTGGCTGTTTCACATAGACTTCCTCCATGAGCTCTTCATTCAGAAAGGCACTCTTCACGTCCATCTGGTATACCGTGAAGTTGTGATACGCAACATAGGCTAAGAACAGCTTGATTGCCTCCTGTCTGGAAACTGGTCCGAAGGTTTCATCAAAGTCAATACCTTCACATTGTGTGTATCCTTTGGCAACTAGTCTTGCTTTGTTTCTAAGTATATTGCCCCAGCTTCATCCTGCTAGTTCTTGAAGACCCACTTGGTGCCTATCACAGATTGATGTGCAGGTCTGTCCACCAAGTACCAAACATCATTGCAGGTGAATTCAGAAAGCTCTTCTTTCATCGCGTTGATCCAATCCGGTGACTGTAGAGCTTCTCCAATATTTGAAAATTCTAATTGGGAAATATAGCAAGCAAGTAGAGCACTTCCTTGCCTCGCCTGCACTGGATTTCGAACATCATCTATTACTGCATCTTCTGGCTGATGTCTCAACCATTTGGGTCTATGAAGTTCACTAACTTCGACTGGTTGTATGAACTGTTCTTGTGTAGAGGTTCCAGCAACTCGCACTTTTGTAAGATAAAAGTCCTCTGGGATGAGTTGATTATCTACATTTGTTGTGGGTCTTGCTCCGACTCCATTGCAGATTGACCTTTGTCACCTTGAGGGGCTTCTGAATTTGGAGTTCCGTGTATATCAGCTTTGATCTCGCTAGTTCCTAACTCGACTATTAGGTCTTCATGGGTTGCTGGTTCTTCTACATTCGGAGCTTTTCCAGACTCGTCGTCATCAATTCTAAATAATCCAGGTTGGATTCCCCCTTGATCTGTGCAATCATTTAGGGATATGGAATCCAAGGCCTCAACAATTTCGTTAGTATCACCGGCCCTCTCAGCTATTTGAGTACAAGCTGAGAGCTCTGTTTCTGGGATGTAAATCTTTTTTCCCAGTTCCTTCAATGTTCTGCGCACTAAAGTAGTTTCATCAAAAATAATATTGCATGTTATTTCCATAAGCCCAATGGTCTTGTTGAATACTATATATCCATTGTGTGAAGGGTGTCCATATCCTAGGAACCCTCATCAACTCTGGGAGAAAATGTATTCAACTTTGACATCCTGTTATAACATGGTGAACCAAAAGCATGAAGATGAGCAAAAGAATTCTTACGATCGTGATACGCTTCATACGGGGTTTTGCGAAGATGACCATTGAGACTGCTTCTATTTTGTGTATAGCATGTCGTGATTGCACCTTCTCCCCAAAAGCATTCACCTAGATTGGTCTCTACCAATGATGAGTTCACATTTTCACTCATATTTGGTTGGATTTATCTTTGTTTTTCGTTACATTTTAGTTTATTTTATTTGTTTTTATTTCATGAGTCTATTTAGAGTGGTATTATGCTTGTAGTGCTTGGTTTTTGGTGTTTACATGAAAATACAAGTGAAAAGTGCAGAAAAAGGCAAATCGACGTGGAAATTTTGTGTCGATCAACGCAAATGTATTTTGCGAGTTTTTAGAAGTTGTGCACGTATTTTGGTCGAGATTCGGTCAAGATTCAAGATATACATCAACTTGGAACTCTTGAAGACTAAAAAAGGAAGATATATTCACAATAGGATATTAGGATTGAGATATAAATCAAATCTAATCATATTCCTTACATAATTCAGTCCTTGTAAAGCTCACACAAACACTATAAATACCCTTCTAGCCTAGATCATTCAGTATCCCTTCTCCACCTCAATCTCTGTAGTGTTTTTAGTCTTTAATCTTTTAGTATTTTATTTATGTACTTCAAAATTTCTATTTCATTTTATTAAAGAAATATACTTTTTATTTTATCATATCTTTTAATTGTGTCTAGTTAATTTTCCTTGCAGATTCCAGGATTTGTATAACTATTTTGGATGCATGCTTTGGATTGATAGATTTATTTATTGCTGATAGTTCATGATTCTTGTTTTATTTCATAATTTTAGATTAAATGAAGGATCGAGAGGTGAAATTTTATTGAAATGTCTAGCTATTAATTAAAGGACCGAGAGGTGAATATTGATAGTGGGATTATGAATGCATGATACAATCTATGTTGTCCGACCAACGAATATTAGATTTTAAGGATTAAAATATGTGGATCTTATGAGATTGATTAATATGCGTTCTTGAGACCGAGAGGAGATAGTCACTTATTAGTAATCAAGTTATTATTTGACATACCAAGGAAATATTAATACTTATCTAATATCTTACTTGTTGCATGAATATGATTGATTAGTTATTTGCATGTTATCTTGAATAGAAGTTCAACCCTAGGATTTGTATTTTTCTTTATTTGTTTAATGTCCTATTTTATTCTATCTTCTTTGATTTCAAAAACTCAAAATCTATTTTCTAATTGCTCAAATAATTTATCCAAGAACTATGTAAAGTACATAAGTTTATTTCCTACATCATTCTCTGTGGGTTCGACATTCGAGATATAAATTTATTTGGCCACTGTTCTATAATTAATCTTGTAGAAATATCAGTGATCAAATAAGAGCCTTGGTTTGTATTGAAAATCTAAAGGATGGGTGTATATAGATAGATGGTGGTTTAGATTTGTTGAGAGTCACGAACTCAATGGATTTTAGTCACTTGGTCAAATTTTTCCTACCCCTCACAAAAAACCAAACATTACAACCTTGAATAAAGTCATTTGTGATCCTATGTCTTGTGTGCACATATTTGCAGTGGAGAAATTAAAATTTTTGCAAGTCTATGGTAGAACTTAGGGATATCAATCGGGCTTAGCCCATTGCGTTTTGGGCTAGCTTATCGGGTTGCGGGCTATTCGATCCTGGTTGATTCGGGCTGAAATTTTTTTGGGCTAAAAAATTGACTCTAACCCTAATCCTTCGACTTTTGGACTAACCCGCCGGGCTGGCGAATTTATTAATTATTTTTAATTTTAAATATTTTATAACACTTTATATAACATTAAATATTTCCCCCTCTATTATTTTCTTCAAAATAATAATAAAAGTATAAACTATTTATACTCTTTTACAAAAATAAAAAATACATATCAAAATTTTTTATTTATCAACTTAAATATTAAGAATATAATTATTTTACTTATAACTTTATAATTAAATAATTTTAAAATTTTCATGGTTATTAACTGTTTGAACTAAATAAAACTATATAACTTGATTTTTCAAGGAATTCTAAATAACCATGGAATTCAAACTATTAAATTTAAAAAAAAATAATATTATTGTCATTATCATTTACAAAATTATTATTAGTATTTTATAAGTTAACACTTAAAAATATATGCACAAACATATTTGTAATGTATATATATAAAAAATTACACACGGGTTTAATAATATTTGGGTGTGAAATGCAATTAGTTGTAGGCTAGGTGGGCTGAAGAATAATAAACTATATTTTGCCTAGACCGACGGGCTGACCCGCAACTCGATGGGTTCAACTCGTTTGGCCCGCGAGCCCGACGGGTCAGGCCCATTTAGGTTTAAATAAATTTGGTTTATGATTTTTTGACCCTAACCCGCATGTTAATCCATCGGTTTCGGGCTTAATTGACATCTCTAGTAGAATTTGATTTGCATGACTTATGTGTTCTCTTATTATCCTAAACATCTTAGTGAATGAGTGAAACACTATCCTTGTGAGTCTTCCATGGTCGACTTATGTTCAGATTATTTCAAAGTGTTGGTATAATGTGGATTTTCATTTTTAATTGTGATGAATCTTGTCAGGCATTGCACTTTTCATCTACTTAAGCTTTTGGTTCATTCTTCTATTGATTAAGGATAATAAAGTGTATAAGTTTGGGGGGATCGATAAGCTCATATTTTGACTCACTTATCGCAATATTTTCTTCATTATTTCTTGCATTTTCATGAGATAAGGTTTAATAATTGACTATGAGAGTATTATAGAGGGTATTATTCTTTTAGTGCTTGGTTTTACAGGTAAAAAGGTCAAAAAGGGTGAAAGTTGATCAAAAGATAAAAAATCTGTAGAATAGCCTTTTGTATCGATCAACGTGTGGGGTTTCGATTGATATGGAGGTTGACATGGAACTTGTATCTGGCGACATGGAGGGACATGGAGGTCGAAGGAGAGGCCTATGTCGATCAATGCACGACATGCGGAGCTGCCTTGGAAGGAAACACGATTTTATAAGTCAAGCTCGGGATTTGCAAGGCAATTACCAAGTACAAGTTCTTACTACAATTCAAGACCTCAAGACCTAACCCTACCGCTATATATACTCATGTATTAGATTTATTTTAGGGTTTGTTATTTCTTCATAAACTTGTGAATTCAGTTTTACTTTAGTATTTCAGTTTTTACTTTTATTTGGTTTGGAGATTGAAGATTGGATCAAGACTTTAATTTCTATTCTTTTATTTTTTGAGTAAATTTTTAATGCAATTTAATATTCTTATTTCAATGTTTGTTTTTAGCATGTCTAGCTAGAAACCATAGCAGATTCTAGGGTTTTCTCCATTTAATTGCATGTTATAATTCAGTTAATTCAACCCCTAAATTGGTTCAAAATTTTTGGCGTGATTTTAAAATCTAATTCCATTGAAGGATCAAGAGATAAAAATTGGATTAGGTTGTTAGTTGTAAATTTGAGATCGAGAGGAGATAATTAGCAATATGAAGAGAGAATTTGATATAGTTGTTTTTCGTCTAAAAAAGAATATTCAATTATAGGGTTTAATCTGCATGTTTATTAAGATTGACTAGTTTGTGTAATTAAGACTCGAAAGGTGAAATTCATTTGCTAGTAATCTAGGTTTTAATTACAAAACAAGGAATTAGTTCCAACTTATCATATTTCCCACCATAAATAATTGTTTGGGTTTGGATTGATTATTTTATGCATGTTAGTTAGATTGGTTGAGTTCCCTAGGATCTGAGATTTTAATTATTCGATTTTATTTCAAAAGTTATTTCCTGAAAACAAAACCCTTCTTGAAACTGATTCACTCAAATAATGATTTGATAAACTATGTCCAATACATAAAAAAGTCTCGTTACACTTTTCCTGTGGGTTCGAAGAACTTTGGATTTCAAAAATTTATTTGCTCACTGTGCTATAATTGTATGCAATTTGGCATCGATCAACCATGGTCCGCACAGCTTCTTTGAGTGTTTGATTCCTCCTTTTTGCTAGCTCGTTCTGTTATGGAGTTCTCGGAGATGATCTAACAAGTCCTATCCCAACTTCGGCGCAGAAATCCAAGAGGGGACCATTGCAGAACTCAGTCCCATTATCGGACCTAATTCTCTTTACTGTGACTCTTTGTCATTTTAAATGAACATGACAAGTTCAGGAAGCACCAGCTTCACCTCGTCCTTGGTCTTAAGTAATTTGACCTAAGTGTATCTTGAGTAGTCATCCACGACTACTAGAGTATATTTGTTGCCTCTGACAGTGGGTGGAGTCTACGGTCCGAAGAGATCCATGTGCAACAACTCTAATATCCTCTATGTGCTTGTACTGATTGGTTCACTTTTGAAAGAAACCTTAGTGTGTTTTCCAAGCTTGCATGCTCGACAAATGCCTTCTTTCTTGAAAGCAACTTGGGGTAGACCAGTTACCAGCTCATGCTTTACCAAATGATTGATTGTTTTGAAGTTCAGATAGTTCAGCCTCTTGTGACATAGCATGTTTACTTCATCGGAGTTGGTTGCAACAAAGCATGAACCAGACTGTCCACTTTGCCAATCTACCACGTACATGTCATCTTTCTTTATGTCTCTAAGTCTGACTTCATTTGAAGTTTTGTCTCTGATTTGATAGTCTGAGTCAGAAAATTATACAACATAACAATTTTCACTAAATGATCACTGTAAAAATTACAAATAAATTATAATATAGTGATGCAAATAAATTTATAAACCCTAAGGTTGTCGAACTCACAGGGACTATGTAACAAGACTATTTCATATACTAGTCATGGTTTTTAAATCACAATTGTTTGAGTAAATTGAAAATAGGGTTTTGGTTTTGAAATTTAAAGATGACAATGGAAATATTAAAGGGGTTTTGAAAACAATAATTAAAGAGACAGATTCCAGGGCAGATAATCAAATCATCAACATGTAAAAATCATCAACTCAATAATGGGGAATAATTAAATTCAAGTGGATTAAATTCCGCGTTTGGCAATTTAAACCTAGATTACTAATGTGTGACTATCTCCTCTCGGTCTCAAGAACACCACATTAATCAATCTCAATAAATGTCTAATTAAATCCCACAATTTGAATCTTCCTTGTGAGACAAAAAATAATTGCATTCAATTCTCTCTTCCGATTACTAATTTTCACATTTGGTCCTTCAATTAATAACTACAAATCTAGATCAATTTCATCTCTCGATCCTTCATTAATTCTAGATTCGATTTGAATTAAAACCAAGAATTGAACCATGCTTTAGAGTTGAATCAATTAAACATGCATCAGAAAGATTATCAAAGCCCTAGAATCTTCTAGGGTTTCTAGCCACTAAACATGACTTGAAACAAAGAACACATATTATTAAAGTTCATAAATAACTTACAAAATGAATAGGAACCTTCAAGTCTTGGAAAAACTCTAATGCCTAAACAAAATTAAAGTGATAAAAGGGCTTATTTTCGAGCCCTAGGGAGTTATATTTAAAGAGGAGTGATTGCATCTCAACAAGGTATTGGGCTAAAATTCTGAAAATAACCAAACTGGGTGAATTTCTCCTTTTCAGTCTCGGTGTTGATCGATATGCAGTGTGTCGATCGACACGGCTGCAATGTGTCGATCTCCTTCAAGCCTTGATCTCGATCGCTTCTTTGGGCTTCATGTCAGTCGACACTGAGGGTGTCGATCGACACAACTACTTGTGTCGAGCTCTTCTTTGAGTGCTGCTTCCGGTCGACATCCATTCTCCGTGTCGATCGACATAGAGGTCATGCTTTAGGTTTTTGGCTTATCTTCCACGTTGGTCGACATCTCGTGTGTCGATTGAAACATCGATTTTGACAATTCGGCTATTTTCATCATTCGACCACTTTTTAGCTCCAAAAAATGCAAAAACTTACCATTGCAAGCATAACATCCTTTATAATACACTCGTGCATGAGAATAACTAATAACTAAACCTAAATGCACTAAAATAAAGGAAAAAACATTGATAAGCGAATGTAAATACGAGCTTATCACTAAGTTGATTGACGCTTCGGAGATTATGTTTCAGATGAGTGACTAGGGAGATATTTTTTATGAGGATTCTATTGTGTTTGACAGATCCCTTCCCTATGACTCTTCATTTAGAGTTGTCACCAAACATAACCGGTGGTCCTCTGACCATTATGAGATATGTAAGATGTTCTTTTTCTCCAGTCATGTGTGCAGAGCACCCATTATCCAAGATCCATACACTCTTCTTGGATTGGAGCTGATCTCCAGGTACATGTACCTGCAAAGCACAAATTATGCTTTAGGTCCCTAAACAACCACGGGTCCTGTAGGGTTAGTGTGTTGGATGCATGCTTAAAAGATCAAAACTTGAGTCATTTTTACGTTTGGTACCTTTTTAAAGCACTCCTTGGTTGACATATAATACATGCAACTTGATTGAGAAGAAGTGAGTGAGTGTGAAGCCCTTTTGGAAGTAAATTTCCTAATCGGACCTCGAAACATTTGTTCCGGCTAATTGTGATATCTAGGTGATCGTTGACCGCCTTGGATAGCTTTCCTAGCCCCTTGAAATGGAAAGTATTTGGGCTCAGCCCTCAAGTAGTTGTTCCCCCTACTTGGAATACTCCTATTTTCATACTTAGTACGAAAGTTGGGTCTCTAGTTATTCGTATAACCAGGCAGATTGTTTGACCGTGTCTTGCCATAAACTGACCATTTAGTCAAACTGGTTGATAAAACAGGTTTCCTCGCAGTGGGAACATACTGCTCTCCCAGTTTTTTAGGCTGAACTGGCTTCCTCCCAAATTGTGAGTTTCCCAGTTTAAGGGCATACTGTTTTCCCAATTTCTCCTTATATGCCAGTTTTCTTATCATTTTTTGATCGGCCAGTTTGGGCTTGTTGGCTAACCAACATTCAGCTTTGCAAGTTTAAACTAGCGCACTGTAGGCTACCCATTTGCCTTTCAACCTAGTCTGATAACTGAGGTTTTCTTTGACAAATAATATTTCTTTTCTACCAGTATCAGTTGAAGAACATTTTCTCAAAATATTTTCATTGAAACCTAGACCCGCTTTATCATTAGGGTCTCTTTGTAAGCAAAGTACTTCTTCTAAGTCTCTTGAGCTTTTAGTTAAAGAACATTTGCATGGCCCTGGCTCAAAGTTTTACACTCCAGTTTAAGTTTTTCAAAATTTTTAAGAACATGGAGTGTTCATCTGTAAGTTTTGCCAGTTCCTCGCAGGTTGACCTAGATTTTTCATTCTCTTTGGTCAAAACTGAAACTTGAAGTCTCAGCAAGGAATTTTAACCAACTAAAGTATTTTTTAGCTCGTAAAATTTTGAAAACTCTTTGGAAAGAATATCAAGGGAAATATTATTGGAATCGTAGAAAAATGATTCAGATTCCTCTAAAATGCATATAGACGGAATATAAACTAGTAGAGTATTGGTTACCTCGTCACCAGCTACGGCTAAGGCTAATTCAGTTTCTGCAGCGTCTTCCCCTTCTCCGAAGGCAGCCATGAACACCACAGAGCTTCTTCCTCTGACTCTCTATCCAATGAGTAGAATTCGTCATCGTTGTTGGGTATATCATGTATCTTCGTCCTTGACAACATCGCTTTGGCAACCACCTTGGATGCTCGTCGATCGAAGATTTGTTTGAGTCTCTCCCTTTCTTCTTTGTCCACCATCGGATATTTGAACTTCAGGTGATTTGGGGAGTTGCACTCAAAATAAGACCCTAGAGCCCTCATCATGAACCTTTTGTCATCAGGATGTGAGCTGGTTGACTTTGCCTTGGCTTTCTCGAGGAGCTTAGCAAGTCTTTTCATTTTTTCTTCAAGCTCTTCAACAGAGCTCTCTCCTTCGTTCTGGTAGGAGGTAGAGGTTGAGGGTACCTTTTTTTATCAAGTTGGATTGACCGGTTGGTCTGTTAGTGTGAAATGTCTTCTTTGATCTCTATCTGACATCCTTCTTGACGAAATATACTACATCTTCAGCATTCTGGCGATGGTGAACTGGCGACTCGAACTGCTTCGTTCTTATTCACCATTTGGATTTCCCTTCATGAGCTTGAAATTGGCGAACAGATCCTTCATTAAGATCTGGGACAGATCCTTCTCCCGCAGACTGGTTGTTTTGACAAACGAATCTTCTTTAGGCATTTTGGCAGTATATTGGCATTAAGATCCGGTGTTGAGTAAAATCTGTCCAGTGCGCTCAGTTCACTCACAATAGATTTGAACCATATCTTCATTGCTTTGATGCTTTCTCCTGGAAGCATCTGGAAGGACTCGTACTTGTCTACGCACACATGAAGCTTATTGCGATTCATCTGCTCTGACTCTTGACACAGTCCACCGAGGTAGTCCTAAACTTCTTTGGCGTTGTTGAACTGCATCACCTCCTCTTCAAGGGTTTCAGATATAGTTGGCAGGATCAGCTCATGTGCGATAGAGTCAAATTGGGCCCTCTTCTTGTCGTCACAGGTCCACTCACTATAAGGCTTCTCGACCATGTCCGGTTCGACTTGATATCTAATACAAGTGTTGGCCTTAAGGATATTGATGAGGCCCCTCTCTATGACATCTACCATTTCTGGATGTATACTCTTGAGTACTATGGTAGACCTCTTCTTCCATGCTGCGAATTTTTCCGCTTGATATGTTGGAAGCTTGATATTTTTCATCGAGGTACCTGCTCACTAGAAATGAAAATTTGCAAGAATGACTAGATCTGGTCCTTGGTGACTCAAAGTAGCTAGTCTGTAAAGAGCAATATGGCTCAAATACCACTTGTTGGTCCCGAAATCATAGTTATTCAGGTATATGCAGTGGAAGATTAAAAGCGAAATCTTGCAAATTCAAACTGGTGGTTCTCAACCAGTTTGTTTCTTTGAAAACTTATTTGTCTACGAGTTTGATTAGAGTTAAATTTGGATATAATCCAACAGGAGATAGTTTTGGGTTTTAAATTTTTGCAAAAATAATCAAAGCAGTAAAGAACACAATAATTTATAAAGGTTCTGACAACTGTCCTACGTCCTCTCTTCAGGCAGTTGATGGATTTATATATTGAAAGCATTATAATTGGTATATTATGTACAAGGTTGATTGGTTAATATACTAGGAATCATGAATATTGTATGATCATCTCATGTCTGAATTAATAAACATGTGTCATAAACACTCTTATCCTCTTATCTCGTCAGTAAGGAGATCATACAATATGTAGTAGATCACGGAAGATCGTATGGATCGTCTGACCTAGCGAGATATAAATGAATATCACAGTTGAGACAGTCCCAGGATAGACTGTATGTATAGTCTGCAGCATACGCGGTAATAAACATCTTATCTTAGATTGCTTGGTATGCTGGTGCGGGGGTACGCATTGATAAGGACCTAAGTTAAGATTGATTCCTTTATCTGACATTAAAGGAACCTCGATCTTGATGGCTTGATGAGATCCTAAACCTAAATGAAGGTACAAAAGTATACACAGATTGTGTGTCACTCTAGTTCAGCTTGTATATCTGTATCTTGGGTGGTAGCAGTTTGTGTATGACTCTCTGGTACTGGAACTAGGTAACCGCATCCAGTATAGGATGGTAACATTCCCTGAGTAGTTCAAAAGGTTCATTATGATAAAGTCCTGCAGGCTGATTATGTTCAAGCATAAGTGAAAAGAGTTGAGTGGATTGACTCAGAAATATAAGATGTTAATTAATTAAATGGCTTATCAGAGCCTAAATTAATAAACGAATGTCTGTAACCTTAAGTGTGGGGATATACTGAGCCTATGCAACCCATTCCTCACCAAGTGATAGCATATAGGTAGGACAATACTGATTTTCTGGCGGCATGAATCAATATTAATTAATTAATTATATTCTGGGGTGAATATGAGAATTAATTAATTGATAGGCTTATTTGTTATTTGCATTCTGGTCCCTGGTCTGAACTATGAAAGCTCAGGCCCATCTAGAGAGAAGAATTTTTTATAAATAAGCTTCAGTTTCTCAAATCACAACACACCACAGGATCATAAGTTGCAACACAACAGACCAATATTTGGGAGCAGTGTGTGATCGACTAGATCTGAGAAATGAGGAGGAAATTTTGTTTCTCGATTGGCAAGGAATCTGAAGGGAATCTTTACCAGATTTTTGGATCGGAGCTAGGATACAAATCAAAAGATCAATATGGAGGATCTATTTCTTCTTCTCTCTGTCCTCAAGTTTTCGAAATTATGTATTAAAGTTCATATATTTAATTTCTTCATCTTTAGGAATAAATCTTGTTGCGCGGAAAAAATGATCAAGGATCAAATCTCTGTGCATTGCGTTCTTCAGTTTCTACAATCCAGGTATTTCGCATAAACCTTCTTATGCATATTCAATAAGAGCATGCTAGGATTAAATTATAGGCATAATAATTATTTTGATATCCAATTAACGATTTGTGCTTACACGGATTTAAGTGATTCAATTCACGGTATTCAAAATCCCTTCAGCAATAGCCCAAAATACACTAGCTTTAGGATTACAATCTGTCCTCACGATCTATTGCAAGCTAATGAATGTCCGTGTCCACCAGTCCACTTGTTCATTGGTCACTGCAAAATTCGCAGATTAATTGCAAACACAATGACAAATAAATTTATAAAATACCCAAAGGTAGTCGAACCCAGAGGAATTGTGCAACAAAAATATCACTTATACTAACTATAGTTTTAAGATTTATTGTTTGAGTAAACAAAAATTTGGGTTTTAGTTTTTAAAATTTAAAGATGACAAGATAGAAATTAAAGGGTTTGAAAAATAATATAAAGAGATACAGATTCTAGGGCAAATAATCAATCAGAATAAATACAAGATAATCAACTCTACAATGGTGGGAAATCAAATAATGTATTAAAATTCATTGGTTGGGCAATTTTAACCTATGTTACTATCATGTGACTGTATATGCTTGGTTGGCCTCAAGAACACAATAATAATCAACCTCAATAAAAATATAAGATTTAATCCATATAATTGACAACTCTTCCTTTTGTGACAGAAAAACCAATTATATTCAATTCATCTTCCTATTATTAATCTTCTCCTCTCAGTCTTTTGATTAACAATTATGAACATAGAATCAAATTCAATTCGAAGTTCTATCAATTAAATCAGGAATTGAAACCACTACTACAAAATTCACATTTGCTGACACCCTTTTCCTCACATATATAAAAATTTGTTATAATACTATCTATATCCTCACAGTCGTAAGGAAAAGTAGGTGTTGAACACTTGATCAATATTTGTTTTTAATTAAAAAATTAATATTAAAATTTTTAAATATTTTTCCCAACAGTAAATAAAGAGTGTGAGGAAAAGTATCACTCTAAATAAAAGAGAAGAGGGAAATTTTTTTTATATGAATATTTTCCCTCCTATATTTACCCATGTTGTGAGGAAAAATAGTTAAAAATAAATAAATTTAAGTATTATTTTGTTAAAATGTTGAATTTTAATCTACGAATGCCCTTCCCCAAAAAATATATGACTGCCCTAGGTTATAATTTTTTTCCACTCTCAAGTTTTTGCGCAATGGAGAGATTCAATTCCTCAGGCAGGGAAAATGGCATCGTCGCCACATCGCCAAGTCGCCACAGCCAACGCAGTTTCACCCCTACCCACTCATTTCTTCCGTCGACCCGCCGCCCACGTTGCCGCTGCGGCAGTGGATGTTTCCAGCCTGGCGACGATGGCCATCTGACGGAAGTAGAGGTATTTCAATCACACTACATTAAAATTCTCCTAAACTTACTTTTACCTCTTTCGTAGTATCGAACAATTTCTATGCAAACGGTATTTGTCCATGCTTATGAAGGAGAACTAGTTATGATGCTTCCCAATGAGAAAATGTGTTAATTTAATTACCCAATTTACTTGAGAATAAGACCAGTTGGTAAAAATTATGATATACTCGATTAATAAGTGATATCTAGTTCATAACTTTGCACAATGTAACATTTCTTTGGTTTATCCCATTTCCTTACATAGTGCTCTAGTCTAATGCCTTAATAAATAGAACTAGCAAACCTTTTTTTTTCCATGTCCAACTAAAGCCATAGTTCCATGTTGCTCAAATCATGATCCCCTGTTTGTTTTCTGCTATAATCCCTTTTTATACTTTGACTGTGTAAAATGTGTCAAAGCTTTTTTTTTTTTTTTTTTCCATTTGCAGCTTCTTTGTATGGTAGCAATCAAGTTTTCTCCTTCTTAGTGCATGTACCTTCTTAGTGCATGTACCTTCTGCTCTTATATTTTTAGTTGAATCTTTTTTTTTTCTTTGGGATTCTGGAAGGCTTATATTTTCTCCTCTCTGATTATTTCATGCGGTTGTGGCAAGAGGCAGATTCTCACTTCCTGCCCCATCTATGCCTCATGGTCGCAATGTATGATGAATATACTTTACTGGTTTAATGTCTTCATTGTTCTTTTCTTCTAACTTGATTAATGCCTCTTTATTATTACTTGAATACTTTGATTGACAGTGGAACCCTTTTCATGCCATTGTAGCTACTCCATTGCTGATTGCTTTTGAACTTCTCCTTTGTGTACATCTTGAGAGAAGATATGGTATGCTTCCTTCTCTTATCTCTCTGTTATGCTTTATTACTATAAGCTCCAGAATCAAAAAATTATTTTCATCATTTTCCATTTCTTTACACAAATGCCTACCTTCATGCTCCTCTGAAAACTTTCACAAGTTTTTCATGAACTTATCCAGTTTCTATATTGCGATAATTGATAACATTAGGTAATACTTCCAGTCCCAGTATGGATGATGAAGTATATAAATCCTGACAAGGATTTCGAGATATCAGTCATGGATTTCAATTTGCATGAAGCTTAATATTTGAATATGTTCAATTCTTTCTTTGTGTTATTCCCCTGCTCAGGATGCGTAGGGCCCTTATGCCTGGAGATGAAGAAAATATAAGTGATGAGGCAATTTGAGAGACTCTCCCAGTAAGTTAAGTTATAAGTATTTTCTTAAAATATATTTTGGAATTGCCAATATCTGTACTTTAGACTAACATGAAAATTTTCTTAATCAAGTCTAAAAGTTCTTCCTTTTCTCTGGAAAAGGAAGGTACAACTAAAGCACAACATTTAGACTAAGGAATAATATCTGCATGTCATTTTCTTTTACATTCCAACTTATACATTTGGAGGAGTTAATGAATAGTTCTTATATTCTAAAGCATTCATTTTTATATTTTTTTTTCGACTAAGCAAAAGCTACTTTGTTAACTAGCCATGAAGACTTAGATTTTAGGGACAATCTGGCACTGTCTGCCCATCAAAGATTTTATGCACAATTATCATCTCTCTCTCTCTACTAACATTTTTTGTAGACAAATGAGTACTTTTAATTAGCTATTGACTTTATTGTCATTCATTTGATATTGCAGGTAAGATGGTTGCCAAATTCTATTCTAAGTATCTGCACAAGACATATTTAGCTGGTGATATAGGAAGAGATGTTCAAAAGACTTTTTCAGGTTATTTTATAAATATTGTTTATTAGCATTTTCACTTGTTCTTCAATATTTTGTAGTCCGTCCTATGAAATCACAACTTGTAAAATGGTTTGGTGTACCTCTCATTTGGGTTTCTATTTATTTTCAGATTACATAAGATTTTATTACTAGACCGTCCACGTTGAATTCACACACACACACTCATATATGACGGGCATAGCAACTATTAATTACAATGAAAGTATTGTTCATACAATGATCAAATCTTGATTTTAGCTTTGTTAAGGTCAAGTTTCTTTCATTACTTGAATTTAAGACTGATTTGAAACAAATTTTCTTATTCAATCAGGTTTGTTCATGAAGATATGAAGCTGAAGAACATTTAGTTGGTCAACCGGAAACATGAAGATAATGAAGATATAGCTCAATCTCATTGATCTTTATAGTATTTGTTCAAAGTACAAATTATATTTTTTAGCATTAGCATTAATTAATTAGTGTAGATGGATACAACTCCTATATTATTTTTAGGAGTTTTTGGCACTCTTTCAGTTTGTAATGAATAATTCAACTTTAGTGATATTATGTTATATTTTTATTGGTAATGAGTATATTTATTGCTCTATACATTGTTTGGAAATAATTTTGTTGAATTAGCTATTTTGTTTATTGGTGTCAAGCATGAATAAAATACATAAATTGCTATACAAAAACATGGTCTTTCATGACACTATATAGTGCAAGGAAAAATGATTTTTTTTACATGATAATGAACATATATAAATACATTTACTCACAGTACATTGTGTAAATAAAAATGGTTTTACCTACAGTGAGAGTTGTTATCTTAAATGTTATTGCCAACAAGTAGTTATGTGAGAAGAGGTAGGATTATAGTGACACCCTTTTCATGACACACGTTGCTGTTAGTTTAGACCCCCCACCCTATTATGACACTTCTTTGGACAACAGGTTATAGTAGTGTCAGCATAACTTTTCTATAATCACAGTTGACGCTGTCGGGAAAAGCTTATTTTGTAGTAGTGAACCATGCAATTTTGAGTTGATTAATCTAACATGCAAACATGATTAATTACACATAGCCCTAGAACCCGCTAGGGTTCTCAGCCACTCATGATGAATAGAAATCCAAGAAACATATTATTATCTGGCATAATAAAAACTTACAATAAAAATAAAGGTTGAATCCTCTCCAAAATAATTAAAACTTCAGAAACTCCAACTCTCCAAGAGAAAAACTAAGAGAAGACTTCAGAGAAGACTAAAACCTTGAGCAAAACAAGTATTTATAGAGGTAGAGGTGTATAAATTGAGATCTAGGGCCAAAAATATGATTTAACCATAAAAATCTCGATTTTTCCTTTTTCTGGGTTCGTATCGATTGACACGGAGCTTGTGTCAGTCGACGCGGATCCCCTTGCATCGGTCGACGTGGCCTTCACGTCGGTCGAGACAGAGACCTTTTTCCCCCTTTCGATCCTTTTGCACAGTCTCACGGTTTTTGCCATAACTTTTACTCCCGAACTTCAATTTACCCGATTCTAGTTGCATTGGAATGCTAACTCAAAGATCTTTCTATTGCTATGCTCCATTAGCTCAGATTCCATGTGTAGAATTAGTCGTGACTATTTCTTTGAACATCTTCTGCTTTCGGTACAGGTTTCTATTGAATTCGGCCTAAAACCTGAAAAAATACACCATGGCAAGCATAATACCCCATAAACTTGACTCATGCTCAAAATATACAAATAAACTCAATAAAAATAAACAAAACACTTGAAAATAATATAGATAAGTGAGTTAAAATCCGAGCTTATCACTCACTCACCCAGGGTCTCGTCCTCCTTCAGCACTAATATAGGGAGTGTGGGCACACCACGCAACCTCCATCTTTGGGAATTGGGAGCTATTAAGTTTTTCCCAGAACTCATTGAACTTGTGGCAACACGCCCTTGATAGTCACAACTTGGAGATAGTTGCGACTGCTGTGATCTTTCTCGTGTCCATAGATTGGAATACGATAAGCTATTCAAATAGCCTTGAACAGGAAAAGTAAACTCTGAGAGTCTATGTTCAAACAATACGGTTACAAGTTGTAAGTTCGTTCTGTTCTTATAATTGTAACAGTTTTGTATTCGTTTGTGCGTGTTTCATCTGCGTAACGTAATGTAAACCTTTCCTTGAGATTGCTTTGGTCTATTTATAGATGAAGCAAGGGAGGGTTTGACAAAAGTGCCGTTTAGAGACACTCCAGATTTTGAATTATCTGTTGGGTCTCTAATATGATGGAGATAGGTGCCTTTTCCTGCTCTGTCGCACATGCTTCGTCCTTTCCTGATACACGGTGTCGACATCCTGCAATGTGTCAGAACGGATCGCCAGTGTGAGGAATCCTAAACTGAATGATTGAGTTTCGGACTAAGGCATCTCATTTTCCTTAAGTTTGAGTCTTTGCAATTCCTCTAGCTTGTCTTCTTTGTCTCTACTCATGAGATGAAACTTAACTTGATAAAGTGGTGAATATCCAAGCTGGTGATATCTACAAGTTTATCTGAGTGATAAGCTTCAGGCTGAAGTGGTCGTCAGTCTGTAATTTCATGCCTGAGTTTGAATCTCTTCTTATTTTCACGATGATTAAACTGGTGGCTTCGATCGCAAGCTTATTTTGTTTTGATCAGCTTCTTTACAACTCGATAAACATCCTAAGTGGACATTACAAGTTTGTATCGATTAAGATAATTTAGATATACTTCCAACGATGGTTTCTAACCTAAATTCCCAACAGCTGCATTTGACTAGCCCTTCCCTTAATCTCATTCTCAACCTTGTCAAACCTCGTGTTCAAATTCTGAACAAACTTGGCTAATACATCCTCTATAACCGGCCTCTTGTACTCAACAACTGATCCACTAGCTCCCACAATAAAACCAAGTGGAGGCATCTCAGCAACAGATGGACTTGCATGAGAAAATCCAGGGTGGTTCAGAGTTATGTTGTGATTATAAATTTGGTTTTCTTGGTTACGTTCACAATAGTTGTTTTGGTAACGTCCCCGACATAGTTTACGTCAGAAGTCCCAAAGTGCTCCCCCAATAAATATAGTCAGCTTTCACTAACACAATTGCCATATTCTGCTTCGGTGCTACTGCAATTGTAGTCCTCCCAGATTCCAACCTTGCATAATCATCTATGAGCTTCTTAACTTCCGCATATACATCGAATCCATCAGTAGATTCGACATTTTGAATGGCATATGATAGGAACTGAGTTTCAGTTCACCCCTCAATTTGATGTTTTGATATGCCAAACTTACTTTAGTACTAAGTTTCTAGAGTTATCAATTGTAATCCTTGTATAGGATTGTTTGAGTTGAAATAGAAATATAGGCGCTGAAGACCGAGCAAGTGAAAAATTAGAAACTGAGCTTCTGATGAAGTATTTCAAGAAGATAAAGCTCTAGAAATGAAGACAAGTGTTTGTGCTTATACTTGGATTCTTCGGACTGAAACTTAGTCTGACAAAAGTTTGTGGAAAGTACACCGTCAAACGCATAAAGCAGGCGGCAGAGCAGATTGGTATGGGCAGTGATTGGATGACATTCCCATGTGTCTAACGACCGTACTTATGTGTCTAACTGGTGGAAATTCAAATTGTCCCCCTGAAGATTATAAATAGCCCAACACTTCGAAAGAAGAAATAATTTGGATCCTTTGAAAAGCTAAGCCGACATTGTGCTCAACTTTCCACTCATTCTCTCTGAGATTTCGTGAACTTATACACGAGACTTGAGTTTCCAACTCAAGTTACTGATTCTGTGCTAGTTGTTCAAAGCACGAGGCTAAAGCTCAAAGCTGAAGCTTTTTCTTGGTGAATATAACTTTCTAAGTTATATTCATAGCATCAATGTCCTACTCTAGTATATTGATTCTTACGGGAATTTGCCAACCAAGTTGAGTTCTGGGAGAACAAGAAAACATCCAACGACCAGGAAGAAGGCTGCGAGGTGCGTCCTCACTTCGATCTGAAGAAGTGCCAGTTTACAAGGAGTTTTTGAGCGAGTGATGTCAGCAGACCGAAGGACGGAGGTTTACGACGGGCTGACCATAGATCGTGAGGAGGCTTGTAATATGATACTTAATGGATTCCCGATTAAGTACGAAAGAGTGGTCGTAGGATATTAACTCCGAACCGCTATAAATATCCTGAGTTATTTACGTGCTTTCTTTAAGGATCTGCATTCTTAAGTTTCCAAACTTACTTTGAAACCTTCAATATTTGGCAAAGTATTGAAGTGTATATCTCTGAAACTTACTTAATCACTTCTGAGCTTAAACTAACTTTTCGGATAACCTAGAAACTGAGTTTCAGTCAGTTTCCAGAGACAAATACAAATCAAACTTACTTCTGCTACATATTATTATACTCTGATTTCGGGACCAACATCATCTGTCTCTAAGTGGCCGCTGATGGTTATTCATGGCCACTTGTGACAAGAGCCTCATCCTTTCTAAAATACTATTATCCTTTCAAGTATGCATGTTACGTTCTCGATGCATCTCATTGACTAAATTCTCCTTTAAAAATTGGGCCATGACAATATAGAATCGATTTTGAATTTTTCTCTGAAGCAATCCCAAAATAACTCACAAACAGATTTGACTCTCAATAATCTAAGCCCCAAGTTTGACTCTAAATTTTTGTAATTAGGCGCGGGTACGTGGAAATTGTGGAAACAGTTGTTATTGCTAACTCTATTCAAATTAATGTTATTAAAGTTGAATTATGTGGTCCAAATGCTAGTCGCTTCTTTTTAATTTGTAAATCATATAATCAACTTTGTTTGGTATTTTTTTTTTATTATTTAGTGCCTAGGCAGTTGAATAGATAGACTAGACGCCGGTCAATTGGTATAAGTGTAAAAAAAAATTCATAGAATTTTATTTAATTATATACATATATATAATAAAAAAAATTAAGTTAATTAACTAAGTACTGCCTAAGCGGTAAGTCTTATCTGATCCAGTTAACATCTCTAAGCGATTTGTCAATTCGTGTTTTACAACCTTGCAACTTGCTCAAAATATTATATTAAATTAAAACAGATCTTTAAATTCTCTTAATTTTAAGATATTGAAAAACTATATTTGTATGAATCAGTATGTAAAGAAAATACAATACTTCGAAATTTAATTTAGTTTTAAAAGAATATTGTGATACCAAGTAAAGATATAATAAAATCTAGCTGAAGTATTGCAAGTCCTCATTAATGTTAAAAAATTCTTATTATAAATCTTAAATGAGATGCTACAAACCTTAATTACTATGTTTTCAAATTAATTAGATCTGGCAAACTCTAATTCCATAAACAAACTGCAATTGAGGTAAGATAAACCTTAAATATTCTATATTTCTACCAATAGTTTTTTTTTGATAAAATTTTATTTGGTGAAAATACCTTGAACTTCATATATGTTTTATATAATTTAAATTAAAGAGGACACAATTACAACAATTAAAAAAAAAGAACTCAGCATTTTTAAATAAATGAGATATTAAATATCCATTTTATAGAGTATTATTAAACGATAAAATATAAGTTTTTATCCTAAACAATATATTTAAAAACAAGATCTGCTCCCGACTATTAGTAATAATATTTTGAAAAATACTTTATCCATCTGCTGAAATTATTTCTTTTAAATATGCAAGAATATCAATTCTAGTCATTTTGCTGTTATTTTATTTTATCGTCTTGTTTTGTGAATCACGGAATTCTGCTAAAGCTACGCGACAAACTAATCAATCAAGATCGGCTCGTTTTATTGGGATGCGTGCATTTTCAATGATTTATTTGTTTGTTTATACATAAAAACGGCATGTTACTTGTTAATTAGATCAATTTTTTGACTTAGCGATTAAGGGTGAGAATTGAGCTACGATTTGGTATAGCATTATCAATTTACGGCTATTTGGACTGAGATTTTTTAAAGTTAAGAAATTCAGATTTTAATTTCAATATATCAGTTTTGGAGTTAATTTATCAATCAATGAATTTATAAATTATTTTATTTTTAATATTTCATAATGAAGAATTATATCACTCAATTTAAATATTAAAGATATATATTTTTTTTATCTATCATTATCATAATTTCAAGGTGAAATAATTTAATTATTTAATAAACATAATTTGAACTAAATATAATTATATAACTTGAAAAATACTTAAACTATATGATTTGAATATTAGAATTAGATTTTGGTAATATAATTATAACAGAAAGATGCAATACCGATGTTAGACATGTGTTAACGTACTCACGCCTCATGTGGTGATACATTATAGATGATGATAATAATTAAAATCGACCCGTCATCAATAATATATTGTCGCATCAGCACCTGAGAATATTAACATATACCTATGATGGGTAGGTGGGTGAGATTGAAAATTTTAATATATTAGTAAAAAAATCAACCAGGTTAATTTGACAACACCGTCGTTTTTGGGATTAGTTTTACTAGGCCTGGGGCTAAATTCTTCTTAGATTAAAATGTTTCAATCTTAACACGCTTTATACCTCGATTTGAATAGGTCAACCCATAAAGTTCAGGCTAAATGACATTTACACTTGTAATTTATTATTATTATTATTATTATTATTATTATTATAGTGTTAATTATGTTATAATGTTAAATTTCAGTTATCTTTATGAAATAAATTTTTGAAAGGAAAAATAATTTGCAATTATAAAGTAATTTATGTCATTTTTATGAGAGATACTTAATGCAACATAGATTTTACATTTTTTTTAATTTTAATACTAATATATAAATAATTGGGCAACTTTTTTTTTGAAATATTTTATATATTTACCAATTAATATTTTTTAGACCGATTAATTGATTAATTAAAGCATATTAGGGTGCCTATAATTGATTAATGGTCCTGATCAATTTTTCACTCATTAAATGGTTTTGGGATTGCTACAATACTGTTAATACCAAATTAATTAATTTTAAACATAACGAAAGTATTAAATGTAATATTTCAAAGTGGCTTTTGCTCTAGTTAGTTGAGGCTTTTCAAAAACTTATTACCCAATAAGATACATATAAGTTTATTTGAGTAATACTCTAATAATTTAGTTAATTATTGAGTTTCAAACACATAAGCAAGCAAGATTATAAAGCTGTAAATGAATACCAAATTTTATAGTGGTTCGGATATCAAAGATTTTATATCCATTCTTCGAAAACCACTAAGTATAATTTACAACACAATGTAACTAAACTTCTTCTTATTTCGGACAGCTCTTCCGTCCTCCAGATTCCGAGCAGCTTTAGGCAATAAACTTTACCACAAATACGTTATCTCCAACAAATCCGCTAGGTCCACCGGTTGACTTCAGTCTTCACAAGCTTTACCACAAACACATCGCTAGGCCTGAAGGTTGGATGGATTGTGATGTTTAATTCTTCATAGAACGTTGAGTGGTGAGATTTGTGTTTCTCAACTTTTGAGAGTGAACAAGAAGGCATCTCAAATTCAGCTATCTTAGAGAATACCTAAACTCCTAATCTCAAGCTTAGATAGCTTGGGTCTCAAGTTAAAAACACCGTAAGAGTGTGAAAACTGCAGATATTTGCTCGCTTGATCGATTTCGTAGATGTCTAAGAGTTTGTTTAAAATTGTAACACAAAAACTCGAAACTTTTTCTCTACAGATCTTCTAAGATATTTATAGAGAGAGATGATGACTGCTCCTGTTTGAAAAGTAGTCGTTTTATAGTCATTGGTGGCAGGAGCGGATACAAACATTAAGTATCGTGGGGGTTCGAGCCCCATCAACCCAAGGCTGGCTTCACCACTTGTTGCTGGTACTATCCTGTCTTGAATAGGTGACATGGCTTTATGTAGAGTGACATACTTTTCATCAAAACGTCCCTTTTTCGTCAATCCAATAAATCTCGATTGGTTCTCCTCTCTAATTTACGAGGAATAAATGTTTGAGTTCTTTTTGTTGTCCTTTTTGTCTTCTCCCTTGACTTTGTCAATTAAGTCCCCTTCTTAATTGCAAGTCCTTTTTCCAAGGGTTTCGTCCACTCTTTTGAGTGATAACTGATTCCAATCAGTTACAATTCAATCTGCCTATACAATAATATTACACGTTATTGGACTCAACCTAAGTTAGTTCTATACAATAATAACTAATTAAATATATGATTTGACTCATCAAAATACAAATTTCCGAATAAAACTATATACAACTAATTTAGGGGCGTTTGGTTTAACTGTCAGGAATCAGTATAAGTATGAGTTTTATAGTAAAGAGAATGAGTATGAGTTTATTTTTTTGGAATCATTCTCAGTTCTAGTGTTTGGTACATGAGATGGATTTGAAAATTATATTCAATTATGATGATTGATTTTTACGTTTATAAGTTTAGAAAATAATTAAAATATTATATAAATAATAATTAAATTAATAATAAAAAAGAAATAATCATATTAAAAATAAATAATTTATTATTCTTATTTATTTTATAATATAAGATTATGATACAAATAAATGTTTAATTTAATAATATTATTATTATATTATATTAAAAAGAATAATATATAATTATAATAACATATAATATTTTAATTATATAACAATATAATTATTATAATATTTATAGTTATATTATAAAAATAAATAAATAAACAAATAATTATAAATTTAAATAATAAATAATTTTATTAATGATATTTGAGAATGAGAATGAGACTCACTATTTTGGAGGATTTTGGTGATTTCCAAGTATTGGATATCATTCCTATTTTTTCAAACTCATACCATTCAACTATACGGTGAGTTTCGTAATCATTTCATTACCTTATTCTGAAACCCACAAACTAAACGGACCCTTAATATTAATTAAGTAATCGTTGAATTCTTATTTTGGAACAAATGTATTCTGATGCAAATCCATTATTAGGAAGCAAACTTCTAAGTCTTTATCCATCAGTACAACTTCTTGAAGATCTCTTTTGATTTTTGATGTGGATGGAGGGCAAACCAGCTATCCTAATACCTAAATAATAATTATTTTAATTTTTAAAGGGATAAACTTAATTTAATTATAAATTAATAACTTCTAAAAATAAAGAAAAACTCAAATAAATTAATTTTAAAGTTGTGGTGGTTAATTAAGTTAAATATTCGTGAAAGCATAATATTTTAATGTCAGAATACTTGAAGAATTAAATTAAACTAGCGCTTATCCTTTTTAAAATATAAACTTTAACATCATTAACAACAACATTCAAATTAGCTGTAGTAAAGATAAACAACAATTGGAACCCTAATTTCTATTCAATAATTTATATAAATAATTTCATTATGTTAAGGAATGATCGAAATAATTTTACTTTTGGATAAATGAATAATAATATTAATATGTAACTGTTTCTTAATTCTATTATTTCATAAGTTTCTAAATTGTTAGCATCACTCCTTTGACGAGCCGTGTGAAAACATTTAACATGGAACCTGTTGTAAAGCGATGACAATATGACATACGAACTAAAGACAAGAAAATAAATAACACAGGATTTACGTAGTTCGGCAATGTGCCTACGTCCACGACGGAGCAGTCGATTTTATTATCTAAATGCCTGCCTCCTCCCTTTGTCAATATATGAGCCATACCAACAAATCTCCACCTTGGTGAATATATCACCTCCTTAGGAGAACATAATAGCGAGCACCTCTACGAGACACACCAAGCAGAGCGGGGGTACCATGCAACTCTAGCATGCGGAAATTTTCAACAAATCCAAGCAATGCTTGAATATGTCAGAAGTAACGGCCTTAGTCAACATATCAGCAGCATTCTCTTCAGTATGAACCTTCTCCAACTGAATATCACTAGAAGCAATCCATTCCCTGATCTTATGGAACCTCACATCAATATGCTTCGTCCTAGCATAATATACTTGATTCTTAGCCAAATAAATGGCACTCTGACTGTCACAATGCAATAGAACTCCATCTTGCTGAATACCCAACTCTCTAAACAATCCAGCAAGCCACACTGCTTCCTTTGCTGCTTTTGCTAAAGCAATGTATTCAGCTTCAGTTGTAGATAGAGCAACTATAGGCTGAGTAGTCGACCTCCAACAAATAGGCCCTCCACCAAAGGTAAAAATATACCCAGTGGTAGATCTCCTATCATCCAAGTCACCAGCATAATCAGAATCCACATATCCTACAACCAAGGGATCCCGCCGCTGATCTCCAAACACAATACCATGCCCCACTGTACCCTTCAAATATCTGAAAATCCATTTGTCTGCCTCCTAATGTTGTTTACTCGGCCTAGACATATACTTGCAAACTTGACCAACATCACGAGCTAAATTTGGACGAGTACATATCATGTCATACATCAGACATCCAACAGCACTGGCATAGGATATCTCCACCATATCCTAAGTCTACTTATCCGACTTAGGGCACTGATCAAAAGAAAGCTTGAAGTGGTTTGCTAATGGAGTGCTCACCGATTTTGCTTCACTTATCTCAAACCTTTGTAGCACCTTCTCCCACATAACCCTTCTGAGATAACCACAGCTTTTTTGATCCTCTATCTCTGTGAATCTCCATTCCATGAATCTTCTTCGCAGCCCCCAAATCCTTTATCTCAAATTCCTGTCTCAAAATGTTTTTCAGATCAACAATATCACACATATTCTTAGCAGCAATAAGCATGTCATCAACATAAAGTAACAGAAATATAAAGGAACCATCACCATGGCTCTTAGTATAAACACAACAATCAAACTCATAGCGCTTGTAGCCAATCTTTGCCATATACGAATCAAATCGTATATTCCATTGCCTTGATGCTTGCTTCAAGCCATATAAGGATTTCTTCAACCTGCAAAATAAATGCTTCTTCCCTGGTTGAATGAAACCCTCCGACTGCTGCATGTAAATAGGCTCCATGAGATCACCATGCAAGAAAGTAGTCTTCACATCCATCTGCTCCAAATGCAAATCTCAACTTGCCACCAATACAAGTAGTATCCCGGATCGAAGTATGTCTGACCACAGGAGAAAATGCCTCATCATAGTCAATCCCCTTCTGCTGTGAGTATCCTTTGGCCACTAATCTAGCCTTAAACCTTTCCCCTCCTTTTTCTGTTACTGATGACTTCCTTGTGTAAATCCACCTACACCCAATAACCTTCTTCCCCTCCGGAAGAACATCCAGCACCTATGTCTGATTCTTATGCACAAAATTCATCTCTTCTTCCATGGCAGCCTTCCACCTATCCTTATTCTCACAAGAAAAAACTTCCTGGAGTGTATAAGGATCCACACTAGTGACAGTAAGAGCAAATGCCACAATATCCTCATAACCATACCTGACCGGAACTTTGTATATTTGTACGCCTCACTCTATCCCGAGCTAATTTAAAGCTCTCTGGCACATAAGTTTTGTCAGAATCATCATGATCAACATCATTAGTTGTTGTAAAGATAAACAACAATTGAAACCCCTAGTTTCTATTCAATAATTTATGTAAATAATTTCATTACGTTAAGGAATGATTGAAATAATTTTACTTTTGAATAAATGAATAATAATATAAATATGTAACTATTTATTAATTATATTATTTCATAAGTTTCTAAATTGTTAGCATCACTCCTTTGACGAGCCGTGCGAAAACATTTAACATGGAATCTGTTGTAAAGCGATGACAATATGGCATACGAATTAAAGACAAGAAAATAAATAACACAGGATTTATGTGGTTCGGCAATGTGCCTACATCCACGACGGAGCAGTCGATTTTATTATCTCAATGCCTGCCTCCTTCCTTTGATAATATATGAGCCATACCAACAAATCTCCACCTTGGCGAATATATCACCTCCTTAGGAGAACATAATAGCGAGCGCTTCTACGAGACACACCAAGCAGGCCGGGGGTATCATGCAACTCTAGCATGCAGAAACATTTAACAAATCCAAGCAATGCTTGAATTTGTCAGAAGTAACGACCTTAGTTAACATATAAGCATTATTCTCTTCAGTATGAACCTTTTCCAACTGAATATCACTAGAAGAAATCCATTCCTTGATCTTATGGAACCTCACATCATTATGCTTCGTCCTAGCATGATATATTTGATTCTTGGCCAAATAAATGGCACTCTAATTGTCACAATGCAATAGAACTCCACCTTGCTGAATACCCAACTCTGTAACCAATCCAACAAGCCACACTACTTCCATTGCTTGCTCGCTCCGCCCCGGTCGCAGGCATCTGCCTGCTTTCTTCCTTTGTCAATATATGAGCCATACAAACAGAACTATTATTGGGGTATCCATTATTGAAATGGATTTACTTTGATACTACATTAATATTCTACTTACAAAATTGATTTGTAAATAGAAGTGTTTTGAGTGACAACTCGACATTAGTATGATATTGTCCGCTTTAGGCATAACAAACCCTCGCAGTTTTGTTCTTGGGCTCCTTCCCAAAAGGCCTTATACTAATGGAGTTGGTGGACTCTTAATTACAAGCATCACTTCCCTTGTTCTTCCAATGTGGGACAATTAAGTTGACCAATCCGAACAATCCTCCCTTCAAACCCCAATTTCCCCACATGGAAAGAATTGCTTGTACATTCCACATGACACCTAATAAGTTATGGCTGGAAGGGTTGAGGACAATCAAACGTTCAAGTTTGGGGGGTTTGATAAGTTCATTATTCCACTCACTTATCTATATTATTTTTTACTATTTTATGTTGTTTTCTTAAGTTTATATATATATTTCATGCATGAGTCTATTATATGTGGTGTTACGCTTGTCATGGTGCGTTTTTGCAGGATTAAGACTTAAATTCACTGGAAAACCGTTCCGAAAGCAGTGAAGTGTTTCTCCACTCAAGGAATTCGGGCTATTGGAGCATGGAAATGGATAGATCTTTGATTTATCTTTCCAACGCAACTGGAATCGGGTCAATCTGAGTTCGGGAGTGAAAGTTATGGCCAAAACCGTGAGATTGCGCAGACGGGGCAGAGCTCGACTTCGACTGACACCCACCTACCTCGGTCGAGGTGCGGCAAATCTGGCGTATTTTTGAGTTAAATTCGAATCAAATCATAACTTTAGCCATAGACTTGATAGGATACACATCCACACCTATAAATAGTCCTAAAATTCGAGTTTTATTCACCTCTTATCACCATATATCATCCTGAATCATATTTTACAACTCTTGAAGCATTCAACATCCTTTATTTTCTAGCACGAACCTTTGATTTTCTTGTAAGTTATTTTTATGCACTTCAATAATATGTTTTGTTTTGGTTTTCTATCTGCTATGAGTGGCTATAAACCCTAGCGGGTTCTAGGGCAACGAATATCAATTTGTGATGCATGTTTAATTGATTAATATTGAATTGCTTGGTTTTGAAATCTTGTTTGAATTGTTAGGATTTAGAATTAATCAGATCGAGAGATAGAATTAATTTTAGGTTTATAGTTGTTAATTGAAGGAGTAAAAGGTGAAAATTGATAACAGGAAAAGGAATTCGAATACAATTAGAATATTTGTCCTAGGGGAAGATAGTAATTGTAGGGTTAATCTGAGGAATTATAAAAGGTTGATTAGTATTGTTTTATTTAGGCCGACAAAGAATATACATTCACATACTAGTAATCTAGGCTATAATTGTCTGACCAAGAAGTTATAGTACATTAAGATTTCCCACCAAAGCAAGTTGATTGATTATGTGTATTTTGATTGATAGTTCGCCCTAGGATCTTTGTCTCTTTAAATCTGATTTCAAATCTTTAAATTTCTGCTTTGTTTCTTTAAATTCCAAAACTTAAAACCCCTGATTTTTGATAACTCAAACAATAGATTTCAGGATCATGGCTAGTACATGAAGTAATTTCTTTATACAATTCCTCTGGGTTCTACAACCCTAGGATTAACTATAAATTTATTTTCCGTTGTATCTGCAATTAGTCTGTAGAATTTTACAGCGATCAAATTGGCATCGTTAGCCGGGGTACATGAAGTACCCAGGATGCTGATGAGTGGAAAGAAGCAGTTCGTAGAGAACGAGACTGTGAAGGTCCACGAGCAGTGCAGCCTGCTACTTCAAAAGTTGGTGCCCATCAAGTGAAGCGACCCTGGATGCTTCTCTATCCTGGTGGAGATTGGAGGATGTACGTTCGAGCGAGTACTGTGCGATACTGGGGCTAGTATCAATCTGATGCCATACTCTATTTACAAGCGCCTCAACATCGGAGAGATGAGGCCCTCTACTATCACGCTGCAGATGGCGGATAGTACAGTATCCCGCCCAAAGGGAATTCTGGAAGATGTTCTCATTCGAGTGGGCTATCTGATCTTCCCAGCAGACTTTTTGGTGCACGATATGAAGGAGGACGAGAACATGCCCATAATCTTGGGGCATGACGTTCTCGATACTAGTGCTGTTCTCATTGACTATCGAGGGGGCGAGATCACACTACAGGCCAACGACGAGAAGATCACCTTTGTGATTGACAACAGCAAGAGAAAGACAGAGTGCAACCGGATCACCACCACTAAAGAAAAAGATGAGTCCGAGGAAGAAGAAGCCGTTGTTATAGAGTGAAAGCGCGGTAACGAGGGGGTGAAATCATCAACTAAGACCCCTAAAATCGAGCTTACCACCATCATTAAGGACCGCAAAGTCTACATGGTGGACACCAAAGGTCAGAGAGTCTGGACCCGACCTCCTTGGTTCTGATCTCAGGTATCGTCGAGCTACGACGTTAAAGAAGCACTTGTTGGGAGGTAACCCAACTGTTTTCCATATTTCCCATTTTCAATTTTTGTTTTTCAATTTTATTTTGTTTTATTTCGAATTTTTCTGCACTAACTTTGTTTTGCAAAAAAAAAAAGTTGAGCGAGGATTGCTCGACTTCGATTGATGCAGCCTGGCGTCGATCGAAGTCGAGCTCGATGATGTGTTATACTTCGACTCATGGAAGGAGTCGACAAGAAGGCTTACATCGATCGAAGCGAGCCTTCGTCGGTCGATGCGAAGTGCCCGCCGCCCAAAATTCACGCCGCGCGAGTTCCAAAGCCTCCAGGGATAAAAAGTTGATGTCTGAGATCAACTGCCAGACATTATTCCTCCATTTGTCTGATTCTCAAACTTTTTCCACTCTAGAGTTGGAAATAAGTTTGGGGGGATGAGGACAAGGGAGGAATATTTTATCTTTTACCACTTTCAGCCTATACATTTTTTTTTTGCATTTGCATGTTTTCTTATTTTATTCTATTTTCTTATGGGAAAAATTTTGAATTTTGAGATAACCCGAACGAGAACTAAGACTAGAATTGGTTGATAGTTGAGTTGAATTGATTGGGATTGTGATTAGATGCCTATGAATGTGGAATACCGCATGATAGGGTTTATTTGAAACTGATACTAGCATGATGATTGAGTTGAATTGAAATTGATTGTGGAAGAAAATTTATAATCCTTGTGTGAGAATTGAGCCTTTATTCGTTTGATGTGAGATTCTCATGTGTGTTTCAATTTGTCTAGAACTTGCTTTTTACCTGCACGAGAACACACAGTGATCAACACAGAACAGGAATTGAAAAATTAAATAACAGTGTGTAAAATAAAATCTAGAGTAAATAGCGTGATATCGGAGTTAGTGTCAATTATAAATATGTGCAATCCCCGGCAACGGCGCCAAAAACTTGATAGCCCATTTTTCAACGTGCTAAAATTGCAAGTGTACAGACCAATGCAGTGGGCAAGTAATAAATTATCGATCTCGAAGATTGCAGGATCGAAGTACAATCGAGCACTAACACATGAATACCGTACTACTATCTAGATAAACCGGTAAATGAGTTTGATTATTAATTTCCTAGACGATAACGATAAAGCGATATTTAAATAAGAATTTGTAAACTTTAATGAGAGATTAGGATTCCAGGGTAATCCACATTGAAGAGTAATCAAACAATTATTTATGCAATTCAATTCCAAATTTAATTTCCAAAGATGTGAGTTAATCGCGAAAGTATTATCAGGTGATCCTCCTGGACTCTAAACCATATCATGGAAATAAAAGATCATGTGACTCCTCCCGGATGTACAACAGACTTTTACTCTTGATTACACCCTTAGATTTTTACAACCCTTCAAAGCGCAATTTCCTCCCGGACAATTGTTCTAATAAATCCGATTTATTTGCATCTTAATTGATAACCTACACCTCCCGGTTAAAAAACTATCAATTCGAATTACAATCAATGGCCAGTATCTCGTAATTAATGAAAATCCCAAAATGAAAATCCCAAATGAAATCAGAACATCAATGAAAAAGGAAAATCAAATCACATAATATATTGAATGAAACTCAACAATGGTTCAAACCCTAGAATCCACAAGAAACTTAGCCAATCATACTAAGTTCTAAGAAAACAAAGAAGTGAAGAGTCATAGACAGCAAGAACATGAAAACCAAAAGTCGTAATCTTCAATCTTCAAATTCTGGACTGCTCTTCAAGTCTTCTCTGAATGCCCCTGCGATTTCTCGTCTCTCTCTAAGTAAAAATTTGGTGAAGGAGCCTTTTTTCGTTCTGGGAAGTCCTATTTATACTTGGGGATCTTTAAATCTTGAAAGGATATGATTTTGGGCCTCAGATTTGTCAGAATACGTCAAAAACGCGCCAAACTCGGCGACCCATCTGCCCGATCGGCGATCGCCGTCTGTGCAGTGCGGGTCGCCGAAATCGCGCCGAAGCAACCTGAAAAATTTACGAACTCGGCGATCGCTGAGTGCGTCATTGGGTCGCCGAGTTCGTGCCATGGGATAAAATGATTTTTCCCACATCGGCGACCCATTGGCAAACTCGGCGATCGCCGAGTATGTCATTTAGGTCGCCGATTACTCCACGAACGCGAAATCGACGAGCCTTATGGTATTTTCTGACTCCTTCCTCTTCCCGATGCAAGTTATCATCGATTGTCCCCCAGGGTACTTGATTAAATCTCGAAAATCAGCTCAATTGTGCATAAAAACTGCGTAAACAACCACAAACCAAACCAAACGTAATATTTCCTTAAAGAATAAAGATAATGCATGAAACTATCACGTAATACGTCAATCTGAGGTCAAAAGTGAGCAAATTTGTATCAGTAAAATGCACAAAGTGAGTGTTAATCAACTCCCCAAACTTAAGCTATTGTTCGTCCTCGAACAATGAAGAGAAACAAAAACAAAAATAGAATAAACATGAGGGGGTGCATTACTTGATCATCAGCTGTTTCAGACACAAATTGGGGTTGTAATTCCCACACCAACACTACATCACTTATCAGTTTAGTGCAAACAAACAATTTCAATCCAGGCCTGTAAAAGTCTGCTTCTCACAAGATAGTGTATCACTCATATTTCGCTCGAATTGAAGAAAAGGCAAGTGTATACTCTCAAATTATCAGCTGCACAACTTTCCTACCATAGGCTTGCTCATCGTCTAGACTCTCTACAGACTGTGGGAGTGCTAGGACAAAGATCAAAAAGTTCTTTATCTTGGGTTCTAATGTAGGCACATTGGTGATGGGTATGGAAAATTTGGCTAAAGTGACTAATTATTTACAACCTTGTAACTCCCTTCACTTAGACTATTCCTCATCTCATACCATTCGAAGGAATCAACCGACTCAAACAACAATATACTAGTAACTGAAACAAACGCATCCCACCAAACAATTTAATAGGATTCTAACTCAACAGTGCTACTAATATGAAAAGTCTTGTGCATTACTCATTTACAGATGATTATGCACACTCTAACACAGATAATACCCTGCACTTCCGCACAGAACTCGATTTTTTTTTGAACATAAATTACACTGACTCTTCACAATTACTGATGCACTCATTGTGCAATGTACTTATACTACATATTTGTTCATCAATAGTGCCTGAACTACTTGCATATAACGACTTTACTTTCACCACCTAGCATCATTGGATACCCTTACAATTCCATCCACACCTCCTATCATTCGGGTTAAGAAAGAAAAGTTTTCAGGCTCAACTAGGCTAACAAAGGAGTATGTATCGGGTTAGTGTTTAGGTTCATTGTGGCTTATGAACTGATGGCCTAAGATCATCTCTAAATCCTTGACACTCGCCTATACTGTTTTGAGCAAGAAACCAGAGCAAGTTCTAGAGGTAAAGTGCACAGTGACATACTCACAGTGAAACAAAACACAGGCTCAATTCTCACAGGCTATCAGCTTATTTCAGAGACCAAGATCAATTTTGTAACAGTCCACACTTTACCAATTCATGTGCAAGTTATCAGTATAGGTCATACGAGAAAGAAAACGTTGTCATCATAAACTTGATCAATAATGCAGATAAAGCAGTCAAGTGATTTCATTCCCTTCCACAATATTAATTCCCGATTACAGACCCAATCGTACGATAAATAAACAATTACAAATCCAGAAGTAACTAAAACACATAACTAAGAGCAATTAAAGTACATCAACGAAAGTAAAACAAATTAAATGGTTCATAATGCGGTAATCTCCAAATCAAGTACAAATCAGCAGTAGATCAGAGCTGGTAAGAATGAAGCAGAAAATAAAATAGGAGACGCACACATCGACCGATCCCCTCCCCCTCCCCCAAACTTATTCGATACAGAGGAAAGAATAAGTTTGTGGGAAGAAGATCACGGAGATGTGTGTGCAACCTCAATAACCTCACTATGGTGGGGGCCAATTCTGCGGGAAACGCGCCATGAACTATCGCATCTGATCTTCCGCCTCTCGCTGGCATCGCCATTGTTCCTGCTCCCACTGAATGTGGCGCTGTTGCGCAGTCCACTGCTCTCTCTGCTCATCCTTAAAAGATCTCTGAGCCGTCCACTCGCGCCTCTGCTCTTCCTCGAAAGAGCGACGCTCAGTAGCATAGGTAGACTGGGCAGACGATAGGGCCTGGAGTTGCGTGTTCCACTCCGACCACTGCCTCTCAAGAGAGGTGAGGCGCTGCTCAAATGCTACGTGGTGAGTGCGGCTCTCGTAGAAGGTCGAGGTCCCCCGCTGTCTTGTCTGGACGATCCGCCTGTCTCCAAGCGGCGAGTCTGCTCCTCATGCTGCTCACGATCAGTCTCCTCATGCTGCTCACGATCTGTCTCCTCGTGCTGCTCATGATCTGTCTCCTCGTGCTCCTCATGATGCTCGAGATGTGGCTCCTCGAACTCCGGGTTAGGATTCTGCCTCCGGGCCTCCTCAGCTGCATGAATAGCCTGTAGATGTGCCAAAGTTTCAAGCTTCCAATTGTTGCGGACTGCCGAAGCCCTACATTAGTGAGCTCGGGGTTCGGCAGCGGGAAGAATGGTAGGCTGCGCTGAGTGAGCATATACGGGGGGGTGCGTTGAGTGGATGAACCGGAGATCGACTAATTTGGCCAGAGTGAGCTTCGTCAACGGCTCGGCCTGCTCCCCACAGGTGTCAATCCCCATCGAGTACAGAAGTGAAGTCCACAGGCCCCCGATACAAATACGCCCTTTTTGAGCCACCGAAACCCGGTTAGACTGCATAAGAAACAGTTGAGCGAAGTTGAGATGCTCCTGATGCAACATGCAGTAGATGGCCATGAGCTCCACATCCCTCAAGGAGCTGTTGTCCTTCCTGGCAAAAAGTGTGTGGGCTAGGATAGCTCGAACCATCCGGATGTTGGGGTTCCTGATCATGGAGGCCTTGCACTTCCCGGATTCCCAAGTTGGACTGCCATCGGCACAAATGTGAGGCCAAAAGACCTTGCTGTCGAATCCCCGCAGCTTTGTGTAGCTGCCAAGGTTAGGGACTCCCAAAGCTCGGTTTATCTCCTTGGAGGTGATTTTTCTATCCTCGTTACCGGCTCGGAATGTAGCTCCGGTAGGTGTGCTCTGCCTCTCGGTGGTGAGATCGAATGTAGACAAGATTTCCAATGTAAACCTTGTGTAAGTCGGGGCGTCCAGCTCTAGGATGGGACTCCAACCGATATTGGAGAATAGCTCTTTCACGTTGTCATATAGCCCCAAGGCCTTTAATGCGTCAGTATCCGCATAGCGGGTTCCATCTACCCCGCGTTCGGCCAGTGTCTTGAATGTAGCGAGCACACCCACATCCCCAATACCCCGAATGCCATAACCTTCCGGGTGGAGGCGGTGTCGAGGTGCCATAGATACCTACAAAAGACTACCAAACATTAACCATAAGAACATATAATAGAATATATATAAAACACAATTTAACTTAATCAAAACAAATAAAAGAAGATTGACCCCAAAATTCAACAAGGTAACGGTACACTCAGTTACTCCCCATACTAATCGAAGGCAAAGAGACCCACGAAACATCATTCAACTCCATATTTCAACAGCACCTCACCCATAATGAAGTCATGCCAACCGATAAACACCCAAGTCCCCCAAACTAGAATATAATCCGCAATTGCAAAAATAAACGTAGAGATCACATGCACATACCAACAAAACGTACGAATGCCAGAATTATTCCCCCAAAACAGTTCATAGAAGCAATTTATTGGCATAATTCAAAGCAAAATTCAAAAACAAATGCAATGCAATAAATATAATGTAAATACAATGAATATGAGCCTTAACAACGATAATAAACATGAGAAACGATGAGAAATTACCTAAAATTTGACGAAAATTGAAAGAAAGGCGGAAAACCTAGAATTTGGGGATTTGCGACTTCTTGGCCGAATTTGGCCAATCCACTCGAATAGGACTCTTGCAAATATGATGGGTAAGTAGTGTGCAAGAGGAATTTGATGGATTTTGAGAGGTGAGGTCGAATTTTTAGAGAGAAGATTCGTGTGTGAGGAGTGTTGGTGGAGAGAGTGTGAAAATTTTGGGAAAAAAACCCGTCAAAAATTGTTTAAAATAACGAACTCGGCGACCCAGAGACCCGATCGGCGATCGCCGAGTTTGTGGCTGGGTCGCCGAGTTTGGGCCGAAGCAAATTAAGAGAATTACGAAATCGGCGACCCAACCAGCAACATCGGCGATCGCCGATGTTGATTTCGGGTTGCCGATTTCGGCCCGTACCTGCCCTTTGTTCACGTATAATTCGGCGATCCACTGTCCCGATCGGCGATCGCCGATTGTGGATGTTGGATCGCCGATTTTGTATTCCGCGGCATTTTTTCGTGTTTTGATCTCCTTTCCTGCACCCAAAGAACTCAACAACCAAAAGTGAACGTAAACTGTGGAACATGGAGTAAACCAACTCAAAACAACAGTAAAACAAAGTAATTAACACCCATACTGACTCCAAATTGAACAAAATTGAATAACAAGATCAAAGATAGGTTGGGTTGCCTCCCAACAAGCGCTTTATTAACTAGACAACTCAGAAAAACAATTTCAAACATCAGAGAAATAAAGATCACAAATAGTTGCCACTGATTCAGATTGCAGGTAAGTTTTCGCCATATGACCATTAACAGTGAAGTGCTTGTCATTAGGTCCTATTAAGTCTAGTGTGCCATTAGCATTAACTTTTTCAATAATATAGGGACCAGACCATCTAGGCTTGAGTTTTCCAGGAAATAATCGAAGCCGAGCATTAAAGGCAAGTACCTGGTCTCCCGGATTGAAACTGCGGCTGCGAATACACCGGTCGTGAAACCTCTTGGAGCGCTCCTTGTACAGTTTGGAGCTCTCGTATGCCTCAGCCTGGAACTCCTTCAACTCCGTCAATTGTAGACATCGCTGCTCAGATGAAGTCTTCAAGTCCCAATTAATTTTCTTCACTGCCCAGTACACCTTGTGCTCTAATTCCACGGGTAAGTGGCATGCCTTTCCAAACACCAATTGGTAAGGTGACATACCAATTGGGGTCTTGAATGTGGTCCTATATGCCCACAGAGCATCATCCAGACGAATGGCCCAATCTTTCCTAGAGACCACAGATTTCTCTAGGATCTGCTTTATCTCTTTGTTTGCCAACTCAGCTTGCCCATTGGCTTGGGGATGATATGGAGATGTGACTTTGTGGTGAACTCCATATTTCGCCAGTAAACTCCCCAGCCATCTGTTTTTAAAATGTGACCCTCCATCACTCAACAGTGCGCGTGGTGCTCCAAAACGGGTCAGGATATTTTTCTGTAGGAACTTCAGCACCACCTTGGAATCGCTAGTCACAGTGGGGGTAGCCTCTACCCACCGGGTCACATAATCCACAGCCAAAAGGATGTACTGATATCCATGGGACTTAGGGAATGGTCCCATGAAATCAATACCCCACACATCGAATGGCTCTATCTCCAGCATAAATTTCTGTGGCATCTCATCCCTCTTTGAGATGCCCCCCGTCCTCTGACATCTATCACAGTTGGCCACAAATCTCTGGCAGTCGCGATAAATAGTAGGCCAGTAAAATCCACTGGTGAGGATTTTTACGGCCGTCCTATTTGCCGCACAGTGGCCTCCGTAGGGGGATAAATGACATTCCTCTATTATCTTCTCTCGATCCTCTGCGCCCCAATACATCGCCGGATCACCATATCAGCGCATCGGCGGTAGAGGAATGGCTCGTCCCAGTAGTAGAATTTGCAGTCATGTAGGAACTTCCTCTTCTGATGGGACGTCAGATCAGGTGGCAGGACACCTGCAACCAGGAAATTCACAAGATCTATATACCATGGATCTATTTCCTCCACAGCCAACAGTTGCTCATCTGGAAACACCTCAGTAATCCGGATCTTTGGGTCATCTCCCTCCACTGGATTTTCCAGTCTCGACAGGTGGTCTGCTACCACATTCTCACAGCCTCTCCGGTCTTTAATTTCCATGTCAAATTCTTGCAGCAGTAAAATCCACCAGATCAGCCTCGGCTTTACCTCCTTCTTCGCAAACAGATATCGGATCGCAGCATGATCCGTGTACACCACCATCTTTGCCCCAACCAGGTATGCCCGGAACTTGTCAAATGCGATAGTGGTGTAGTTCATATGAGCTTCATCCAAGGTCTTGCTGGCATAGTGAATTACTCAAAAAATCTTGTTCCTTGTCTGCCCCAAAGCAGCTCCAACTGCTGACTCACTGGCATCGCACATCAAGACGAATGGCTCTGACCAGTCTGGTGAAATGAGAACTGGAGCAGTCGTCAGGGCCAACTTCAATTTCTCGAAAGCCTGCAGACAATTTTCATCAAAAGCAAACTTGGCATCTTTTATAAGTAAAACACTAAGAGGTTTAGAAATTTTTGAAAATTCCCTGATAAACCTCCAGTAGAAGCCTGCATGGCCCAGGAAACTTCGTACTGACTTCTCATTGGTGGGCGGTGGCAGCTTTGAGATCGCCACAATTTTGGCTCGATCTACCTCTAAACCTGCAGCAGAAACTTTGTGGCCAAGAACAATACCCTCTCTTACCATAAAATGGCATTTTTCCCAGTTTAAAACAAGGTTAGTTTCTTGGCAGCGCTGCAAAACAGTGGTCAGGTTTTCTAAACAATTATCATACGAATGACCAAACACTGAAAAATCATCCATAAAAACCTCCATGATATTTTCGACAAGTCCACTGAAAATAGACATCATGCATCTTTGAAATGTAGCAGGAGCATTACATAACCCAAAAGACATGCGTCTATAAGCAAATACACCATACGGACATGTAAAAGCAGATTTGTGCTGGTCCTCTGGGGCTATCGCTATTTGGTTATATCCAGAATAACCGTCTAAGAAGCAGTAAAATTCATACCCCCCTAGCCTATCCAGCATCTTATCAATAAAAGGTAAGGGAAAGTGGTCCTTACGTGCAGACTTGTTAAGTGCTCTGTAGTCGATACACATCCTCCAACCTGTGACAGGCCTGTGAGCGATCTCCTGGCCACTCTCGTCTTTAGTGACAGTTGTCCCCCCTTTTTGGCTACCACTTGGGTGGGACTCACCCATTCGCTGTCTGAAATGGCATAAATCATGCCAGCGTCCAGAAGCTTCATCACCTCCTTCCGCACCACCTCCTGCATAATTGGATTCAGCCTTCGTTGCGGTTGCACCTTGGGCTTATATCCATCCTCAAGTAAGATCCTGTGCATACAGATAGAAGGGCTAATACCCCTGATGTCAGATAATGACCACCCAATAGCAGATTGGTGGTCTCTCAATACCCTCAATAATCTATCTAATTGACTAGTAGATAGGGTAGCAAATACGATTACCAGATAAGTGTCATTTTCCCCCAAGTATGCATACCTCAGGTGGTCCGGTAGGGGCTTCAGCTCTAGCACAGGTGGCTCTTTCTTCTCCTCTTGTTGTAGAGCTTTCTTACGGGCTTCTTCTTCTTCCTCCTCACTCCTCAACTTCAGAAAATTTGCGCTTTCCATCTGATTCTTTTCACCTGCATCATCTAGTGCTAGAACAGACTCTAGCAGCTCATCACAAACATCATATAGATCATCGCAAGAATAAACAGAGTTTTGCACACCATAATCTAAAGAATCAGTGGAAATAATAGAATAGTCGAAGGGATACAAAACCTGGACCATGTCACACTCTTCATAGCAGTCATCAGAATCATGTCGCTCCATGGCCTTGTAGATAGAGAAAGTGATTTTCTCATCGTTCACCCTCAAGGTGAGCTCTCCCTTTTTGATGTCTATCAGTGCATCAGCAGTGTTGAGGAAGGGCCTCCCAAGTATCAGTGGAATATTGTTGTCCTCTTTCGTATCTAGGACCACAAAATCAGCAGGAAAAATAAATTCCCCAACCTTTACTAATACATTCTCTACTACCCCTTTAGGGTAGTTCACCGACCTGTCAGCCATCTGAAGTCGAATGGTGGTCGGTTTAATGTCGCCGATTCTCAATCTATTAAAAATAGAGAGGGGCATCAGATTAATGCTAGCCCCTGAATCGCATAAGACTTTCTCAAAAGTCTGTCCACCAATTACGCAGGTGATAGAAAAATAGCCAGGATCAGCCCTTTTAACCGGCATTTTCTTCTGAATAATGGCGATGCATTCTTCGAATAAATTCACAGTTTTGAATGCTCCAAAGGGCTTCTTCTGGGTAACCATATCCTTCAGAAACTTCATGTACACAGAAATTTCCTGTACAACTTCAATCAGAGGGAGATTGATGTGGATCTTCTTCATATGCTCCATAAATCTTTTGTATCTCTCCTCCTTTTGCTTCTTGACAAATCGTTGTGGATAGGGGACAGCGACGGGACCAGCTGGCTTGGGACTGTCTTCAGGACAGGTTCCCTTGCTCTTCTGAGTCTGTTCTTCTTCAGGAAGAACAGGAGCAGGTTGTACAACTTCAGGTTGCACGGGTGATGTGTCGACAGGCATAGATGGGCTCTCATATCCCTTCCCACTGCGAGTAGTGATGGCGTTGCAGTGGTCCTTGGGATTTACAACAGTGTTACTGGGAAATTGTCTAGGAGTATGCTGATTTTCCAGAATATTGGCAATCTGCGATATCTGAGTGTCCATCTGCTTCATGTGCTTCCCCATCTCTCCCATACCATTTTGTAGCTGAGAAATTTCCCCCTCCATTTTGTGTTCTTGGTATTGGAAGCTGAGATGAACTGGGTCAGGAGCTCTCTCATACTCGGCTCCTTGGGTTTATTTGTCACCCCCTGATTTGCAGCAAACCCAGGCGGAGGCTGCAAGGCATTGTTCGGATTCCCATAGGAGAAATTTGGGTGGTTTCGGTTGTTAGGATGATAAGTCATGTTCCCCGTCGGATATCCTCTATTGTTGCCTGAAATTCCTCTGGTTCACATAATTCATATCCTCCATCTGCATCTCAATTCCCTGCTCATATCCCTGTTGAGGCGGATTATTCTCCAACTTGGCAAGGCGGATCTCCAAAGACTTCGTAGAAGCAGCTACCTCCTGTCTCATCAATTTTATTTCAGCAGCTAGGTCCCCAGTATCATCGACCGCTGCTATCATCCTGCGCTCCTTTCTGTCTGCTGGCCAATTAAATTCACTCTTCGCCATTGTTTCCAGCAGTTGTAGTCCTTCATGTGGAGTCTAGCAGTAATGGATCCTCCAGCTGAAGCTCTGACATGCTTCTGAGTCTCCTCATCAAGCCCCGCATAGAAATAGCAGACTCGTTGTTTTTCAGTGTATCCATGGCATGGGCAGGAGCGAAGTAGTTCCTTGAACCGCTCCCATGCCTCATAAAGAGTTTCCCCCGAGAACTGTCTGAATTGGTCTATTTGCATCTGCAGTTGGATGGTTTTACTCGGCGAAAAGAACTGAATCAGGAAAAGTTTACAGAGCTCCTCCCAGGATGAGATCTCACTGCGGTCCAGTGACAGATACCATGACAGAGCTCTGTCACGCAGTGTGAATGAGAAAAGATGTAGCCGGATGTAGTCGATTGGCACTTGATTCTGCTTGACTGTGTCACAGAGTAGCAGAAATTTCTGGACATGCAAATTAGGATCTTCAGACAGAAATCCCCCAAACTGGTTCTGTTGAGCGGTGTGTATCAGACCAGTCTTCAGCTCGAAATTAGGTGTGTTCACCTTCAGTCCAAAGTCTGCATTACGATGCTTGTCAGTCATCGGCTCGTACATCTCATCTATAGTGGGCTGTTGTGGTACTTCTGGAACCTGATGGTCCTGAAGTCTTAGATTCATCTCTTGTAGCTGCCTCTGCAGCTCAGCAATCTGTGTCGCCTGATCGTTAGCCATAGTAAACGCTAACTTTCTTCGTGCACTATTCCATCGACAGGTAGATTCGATCTTCGGATCTATGGGTTCAAGAACTGGACCTTTTGACTTGCACGAGAACACACAGTGATCAACACAGAACAGAAATTGAAAAATTAAATAACAGTGCATAAAATAAAATCTAGAGTAAATAGCGTGATATCGGAGTTAGTGTCAATTATAAATCTGTGCAATCCCCGGCAATGGCGCCAAAAACTTGATAGCCCATTTTTCAACGTGCTAAAACTACAAGTGTACAGACCAATGCAGTGGGCAAGTAATAAATTATCGATGTCGAAGATTACAGGATCGAAGTACAATCGAGCACTAACACATGAATACCGTACTACTATCTAGATAAACCGGTAAATGAGTTTGATTATTAATTTCCTAGATGATAACGATAAAGCGATATTTAAATAAGAATTTGTAAACTTTAATGAGAGATTAGGATTCCAGGGTAATCCACATTGAAGAGTAATCAAACAATTATTTATGCAATTCAATTCCAAGTTTAATTTCCAAAGATGTGAATTAATCGCGAAAGTATTATCAGGTGATCCTCCCTGACTCTAAACCATATCATGGAAATAAAAGATCATGTGACTCCTCCCGGACGTACAACAGACTTTTACTCTTGATTACACCCTTAGATTTTTACAACCCTTCAAAGCGCAATTTCCTCCCGGATAATTGTTCTAATAAATCCGATTTATTTGCATCTTAATTGATAACCTAGACCTCCCGGTTCAAAAACTATCAATTTGAATTACAATCAATGGCCAGTATCTCGTAATTAATGAAAATCCCAAATGAAATCAGAAAGTCAATGAAAAAGGAAAATCAAATCACATAATATATTAAATGAAACTCAACAATGGTTCAAACCCTAGAATCCACAAGAAACTTAGCCAATCATACTAAGTTCTAATAAAACAAAGAAATGAAGAGTCATAGACATCAAGAACATGAAAACCAAAAACCGTAATCTTCAATCTTTAAATTCTGGACTGCTCTTCAAGTCTTCTCTGAATGCCCCTGCGATTTCTCGTCTCTCTCTAAGTAAAAATTTGGTGAAGGAGCCTTTTTTCGTTCTGGGAAGTCCTACTTATACTTGGGGATCTTTTAATCTTGAAAGGATATAATTTTGGGCCTCAGATTTGTCAGAATACGTCAAAAACGCACCAAACTTGGCGACCCATCTGCCCGATCGGCGATCGCCATTTGTGCAGCGCGGGTCACCGAAATCATGCCGAAGCAACCTGAAAAATTTACGAACTCGGTGACCCGTCTGCAAACTCGGCGATCGCCGAGTGCGTCATTGGGTCGCCGAGTTTGTGCCGTGGGATAAAATGATTTTTCCCATATCGGCGACCCATTCGCAAACTCGGCGATCGCCGAGTGCGTCATTTGGGTCGCCGATTACTCCACGAACACGAAATCGACGAGCCTTATGGTATTTTCTGACTCCTTCCTCTTCCCGATGCAAGTTAGCATCGATTGTCCCCAGGGTACTTGATTAAATCTCGAAAATAAGCTCAATTGTGCATAAAATCTGCGTAAACAACCACAAACCAATCCAAACGTAATATTTCCTTAAAGAATAAAGATAATGCATGAAACTATCACGTAATACATCAATCTGAGGTCAAAAGTGAGCAAATTTGTATCAGTAAAATGCACAAAGTCAGTGTTTATCAAGGCTGCATAGTGTGCACAAGTTTAGGAAATGATCTTAGGCCATCTTTGATAGCCCAATTCCCTAAACATTGTCCCGTCACATGAAAATTTTTCCTTGTTAGCCACTTTTGAGCTTGTACAAAAATTTTCTTTCCTTGTCTATGAGATTAAGAAAAAGTATTGGTTTCTCTCATGTCTTGAGTTGTGGTATATGGGGGTGGATTGATTGTGAGTTGGAGATAAGAAAATATAAATTTAGTGGTTGAAAAGATGTATGAAAAAAAAGAGCTTAAATAAAAATTATTGGAATTCTCATAAGCTCTCCAAAAAGATAAGAATTATCATTATGAAAGAGCAAAAGAGATTCATATATGAGCTAGAAAAGTTGTGTATTGTTGATGTATTTGAGGATAACGGTGAATGAAGTTAGATGGTGGTTTGGATTAGTTGAGGATGCATACTCAATTTAATTTAGTCACTTGGCCAAATTTTCCTACCCTTCACGAAAGCCTACATTACAACCCTTATAAAAGTCTTTTTTATTCTAGACTTGTGTGCACATTCTACCAGTAGAGATATTAGAAAATTTGCTAGCCTATGGTAGAAATTCATTCATACATGTGTTGAGTGCTTTCATCTTTATCCTATACACTAGAGAGTTAAGCGAAACACTTCCCGTGAGTTCTTCCACTGTTAATGGATTTTTTGCCTCTTTCAAAAGGCATGTGGATAGTGGATTTTTGACCCTTGACTGTGAGGCATTGCACTCTAGTTACATGATTTTTCGATTTCTTTCTTGCCTATTGATTGAGGACAATCAAACGTTAAAGTTTGGGGGGGTTTGATAAGTTCATTATTTCACTCACTTATCTATATTATTTTTCTAAAGTTTATATATATTTTTCATGCATGAGTCTATTATATGTGGTTTTACGCTTGTCATGGTGCGTTTTTGCAGGATTAAGGCTTAAATTCACTGGAAAACCGTTCCGAAAGCAGTGACATGCAAGAATAGAATTGAAAAGTTTCACCACACAGAGAATTCGGGCTATTGGCATGTGGAAATGGATATAGCTTTGAGTTAGCTTTCCAACGCAACTGAAATCGGGTCAATCGGAGTTCGGGAGTGAAAGTTATGGCCAAAACCGTGAGACCGCATAGACGGGGCACAACTCGACTTCGACCGACGGGGAATTGACCTTGACCGAGGGGTAGAGCTCGACTTCGACCGACGCCCACCCACCTCGGTTGAGATGCAGCAAATCTGGCAGAATTTTGAGTTAAATTCGAATCAAATCATATCTTTAGCCCTAGACTTGATAGGATACACATCCACACCTATAAATAGTCCTAAAATTCGAGTTTTATTCACCTCTTATCACCATATATCATCCTGAATCATATTTTACAACTCTTGAAGCATTCAACATCCTTTATTTTCCAGCACGAACCTTTGATTTTCTTGTAAGTTATTTTTATGCACTTTAATAATATGTTTTGTTTTGGTTTTCTATCTGCTATGAGTGGCTAGAAACCCTAGCGGGTTCTAGGGCAACGAATATCAATTTGTGATGCATG
>JAPKLW010000835.1:318016-333250 GCA_026898455.1 Plectranthus barbatus
AAACCCTAGCGGGTTCTAGGGCAACGAATATCAATTTGTGATGCATGTTTAATTGATTAACATTGAATTGCTTGGTTTTGAATTCCTGTTTGAATTGTTAGGATTTAGAATTAATCAGATCGATAGATAGAATTAATCCTAGGTTCATAGTTGTTAATTGAAGGACTGGAAGGTGAAAATTGATAACAGGAAAAGGAATTCGAATACAATTAGAATATCTGTCCTAGGGGAAGATAGTAATTGTTAACCTGAGGAATTATAAAAGGTTGGTTAGTATTGTGTTTTTGAGGCCGACTAAGTATATATATTCACATACTAGTAATCTAGGCTATAATTGTCTGACCTAGAAGTTATAGTACATTAAGATTTCCCACCAAAAGAAGTTAATTGATTATGTGTATTTTGATTGATAGTTCGCCCTAGGATCTGTGACTCTTTAAATCTGCTTTCAAAATCTTTAAATTTCTGTTTTGTTTCTTTAAATTCCAAAACTCAAAACCCCTGATTTCTGATAACTCAAAAAATAATTTTAGGATCATGGATAGTACATGAAATAATTTCGTTATACAATTCCTTTGGGTTCGAAAACCTTAGGTTTAACTTTAAATTTATTTGCCTCTGTATCTGCAATTAGTCTGTAGAATTTTACAGCGATCACCATGTTCACTGAGATGTCCAAGACGCATGTGCCACAGTTTCGTGTTATCCTCGCACGACTCCACCGAATGAACTCCACCTACAACTGTACTTCCCAACAGTTTGTAAATGTTCCCTGCAGTGATTCTCCCTTCATCACAGCCAGTGCACCCTTCACAAACTTAATGGTTTCCCTATCCTCATCAGACTTGGGAATGAAACCATCTCTATGCAAAGTACCCAAAGAAATCAAATTCTTCTTCAACTCAGGGATATGCCTGACATCACATAATGTCCTAACAGTTCCATCATACATCTTTATTTTAATATCACCAATACCGACAATACTGCAGCATCTATCATCACCAAGAAAAATAGAACCCGAGTTATCTCATTTGTAAGCAGCAAACCACTCTCTGTTAGGCGTTATATGATATGAACATCGAGAATCCAAGCATAAGCATACTGCGCAATCGAAATAGATAACATATCTCCATCACTGCAATCGGATTCCACATTTTGCACTACATTCGCAGACTTGGATGACCCATCAACAATCTGCTTCTTCCACTTTGGGCAATCCAGTTAGATGTGCCCTTGTTCCTTGAACTTATAACATGTAACAGATTTCCTCCCTTGCAATTTATCTCGCGACTTCAATCTGAAATTTTGATTTCCTGAATTATCCCGCACCTATTTTCTTCCACGATCCTAGTTACCCTTCACATATAAACTCTCACTTTGAGAAGATGACTCTCCAGATTTCTGTTTTTGCTGGTTGTGAGCCAGCAACGCTGAAATAATATTCTCAGTCTTCATCGTTTCTTTCCCATATGTAAGGGTAGTCACCATATGTTTGTAAGAAGGAGGTAACGAACACAGTAAAATCATCGCCTTGTCTTTATCTTCAATCTAGACTTCGAGCAAAGAAAAATTCGTAACTTGATTGAAGATATTTACGTGTTGCCCTAAGTTGTTCCCCTCCTGCATCTTCAGCTCGAATAACCTTTGCTTCAGATACAATTTACTCGTTAAGGTTTTCGACATAGATTGCGATTCCAGTTTCTTCCGGATCTCATCCGCAGATTTGAAATGCATAACATGATACATAACTTCATCTGTAAGGCACATTCGAATCGTCCCGGTCGCCCGTTCCTGCAGATCCTGCCAATCATCATCATTCATCTCATTAGGCTTCTCTGGGCGGAGCCCTTTCTGAATCTCTTGCTGCGCCAATAGATCTTTCACCCTTGTCTGCCATAATCCGAAATTTCCATGACCATCAAACTTCAAAACCTCGAATTTTGATCCTCCCATCATCTCTGTCGCCTAATCAACCAAGCTCTAGATGCCAATTATTGTAAAACGATGATAATATGGCATACGAATTAAAGACAAGAAAGTAAATAACACAGGATTTATGTGTTCAGCAATATGCCTACGTCCAGGGCAGAGCAATCGATTTTATTATCTAAATCACACAAACACATCAATACATCATGTATTTATACTAAAACCTTGCTTTGCTCGATGCGCTGCGCTCTACTCCCTGAATATCACCAGAAGCAATCCATTCCCTGATCTTATGGAACCTCCATCTTGCTGAATACCCAACTCTCTAAACAATCCAGCAAGCCACACTGCTTCCTTTGCTGCTTCTGCTAAAGCAATGTATTCAACTTCAGTTGTAGATAGAGCAACTATAGGATGAGCAGTCGACCTCCAACAAATAGGCCCTCCACCAAAGGTAAAAATATACCCAGTGGTAGATCTCCTATCATCCAAGTCCCCAGCATAATCAGAATCCACATATACTACAACCAAGGGATCCCGCCGCTGATCTCCAAACACAATACCATGCCCCACTGTACCCTTCAAATATCTTAAAATCCATTTGACTGCCTCCCAATGTTGTTTACCCGGCCTAGACATATACTTGCAAACTTGGCCAACATCATGAGCTAAATCAGGACGAGTACATATCATGGCATACATCAGACATCCAACAACACTGTCATAAGATATCTCCACCGTATCCTGAATCTCCTTATCTGACTTAGGGCACTGATCAAAAGAAAACTTGAAGTGGTTTGCTAATGGAGTGCTCACCGGTTTTGCTTCACTCATCCAAAACCTTTGTAGCACCTGCTCCCACATAACCCTTCTGAGATAACCACAGCTTCTTTGATCCTCCATATCTATGAATCTCCATTCCAAGAATCTTCTTTGCAGCCCCCAAATCCTTCATCTCAAATTCCTGACTCAAAAGGTTTTTCAAATCAACAATATTACACATATTCTTAGCAGCAATAAGCATGTCATCAACATAAAGTAACAGAAATGTAAAGGAACCATCACCAAGGCTCTTAGTATAAACACAACAATCAAACTCACATCGCTTGTAGCCAATCTTCGCCATATACGAATCAAATCGTATATTCCATTGCCTTAATGCTTGCTTGAAGCCATATAAGGATTTCTTCAACCTACAAAAAATATGCTTCTTCCCTTGTTGAATGAAACCCTCTGGCTATTGCATGTAAATAGGCTCCATGAGATCACCATGCAAGAAAGCAGTCTTCACATCTATCTACTCCAAATGCAAATCCCAACTTGCCACCAATGCAAGTACAACCTGGATCGACGTATGTCTGACCACAGGTGAAAATGTCTCATCATAGTCAATCCCCTTATGTTGTGAGTATCATTTGGCAACTAATCTAGCCTTAAACCTTTCCCCTCCTTTTTTCTGTTACTGATGACTTCCTTGTGTAAATCCACCTACACCCAATAGCCTTCTTCCCCTCCGGAAGAACATCCAACACCCATGTCTGATTCTTATGGACAAAATTCATCTCTTCTTCCATGAAAGCCTTCCACCTATCTTTATTCTCACAAAAAACAACTTCCTAGAATGTATAAGGATCCACACTAGTGACAGTAGAAGCAAATGCCACAATATACTCATAACCATACTTGACCGGAGCTTGTATATTGGTACGCCTCACTCTTTCCCGAGCTAATTTTAAGCTCTCTGGAACATAAGTTGTGTTAGAATCATCATGATCAATATCATTAGTTGTTGTAAAAATAAACAACAATTGGAGCCCCTAGTTTCTATTCAATAATTTATGTAAATAATTTCATTATGTTAAGGAATGATTGAAATAATTTTACTTTTGAATAAATGAATAATAATATTAATATGTAATTGTTTCTTAATTATATTATTTCATAAGTTTCTAAATTGTTAGCATCACTCCTTCGACGAGCCGTGCGAAAAGATTTAACATGGAACATGTTGTAAAGCGATGACAATATGGCATACGAATTAAAGAAAAAAAAATATATAACAAGGGATTTACGTGGTTCGGCAATGTGCCTACTACCACGACGGAGCAGTCAATTTTATTATCTCAATGTCTGCCTCCTTCCTTTGTCAATATATGAGCCATACCAACATATCTCCAACTTGGCGACTATATCACCTCATTAGGAGAACATAATAATGAGCACTTCTACGAGACACACCAAGCAGGCCGGGGGTACCACGCAACTCTAGCATGCAGAAACATTCAACAAATCCAAGCAATGCTTGAATTTGTCAGAAGTAACGGCCTTAGTAAACATATCAGCTGTTGGGATTGTATACAGAAAGCATAAATGATTAAGTGTTTTGTATACTGGCCTTCATTTATTTGTTGCATCAACAAATCTCGCTATCTGATAAATGTGAACATACGACGAACTATAATATCCTTTTATCTCGTAGATAGGGATGACCATATGGTGTGTAGAAGATCACAGAGGATCATATGGTTCGTTTGACCTACAGTCCCTGGATAGGCTGTTGGTTTAAGCTGCGGCACATCGGTTCATAAGTGGGCTTATCCTAGCTACTTGATGTGTCGGTACATATTTATGTATTGATGGGATCAACAGTGGGATGTGCCATTCTCATTGACATATGAATGAGCCAGATCCCTAATATACTTCCTATGATCTTAAACCCTACTAAAGGATAAGGGGCACACATGAGTTGACTACACCTTGATTTGCTAGGATGGCGAGTCTTACATGTACTCTTATATCTGCATCTTGGGTGTTGGCAATTTGTGTGGGGTCTGTTTAGGCTGGACGTATGGGTGAGCATATCCGTTTCAGGATGGTGACATTCCCTGATGAGCTCACAAGGTTCTTTATGCTAAGTCCTGCAGGCTGAATGATTTGTTCAAGCATAAGAGAAAATGAGTGAGTGGTATTAATCAGGAAATAAGATATTAATTAATTGTGGTTAATTGTCATAGACCAAATTAATTAATGAATGTCTAAAACCTTAAATATGTGGATCATGTTAGTTTAATGCAACCCGTTCCTAATAACGTGGTAATAAAGGGGCGAGTCAACATTGTTACCGTGGTGAAGGTTAAAACAATGTTTTATTAATTAATTATGTTCTGGGTTGAATAAGGAAGGATTAATTAATAAAGAGGGCCCACTTTATTTTTTGCATTTGATCCCTGGTCTGGCCCACACACTGCTCAAGCCCAGTTAGGGTTAGGGTTTCTCAAAACCCTAACACTATAAATAGTCTCCACCTCTCAGATCAGATAGTAGCCACCACAGTATACAGTCAATATTCAACCTAGAATATTAGAGAGAGAGGGACGAGATTGGCGATCAGAGGGAGGGATTTTTCTGATCAAATCCTCCGGCTTTCTGATTCAACTTGGTAGATAATCCTCACCAGATTTCCAAGGAGCAAGGGAACGGATCAGAAGATCAGATCTGTAGGAACACAATCAAAGAAGGAGTTTCGTTTCGCTTCAGATCTAACTTCATCGTTATTAGTCTCCGATCTGTCCTGGATCAAACGATTGAAGAAGGTATTTTCTTTAATCCATCCTATGCAATTAATTTTGTAGGAGCATGCATAGGATTCACATGGTTTATTTAATTGTATTTATTTTGATACCCTAAGAACGGTCCTGCGAATTAAATAACAACTCATGTTGTTAATTGTAGACTCGAATCCTACAATTGGTATCAGAGCCAGGTTCCAGTTCTTAGGCTCTGTCCTTAATAAATTCAATTAAATGAATTTGTATGTTCATGGATGGATTTGAATCGTTGTAAATATTTTTGTTCTCGTGGCCTTCTCATTTTTTTTTGGATTTTGTTTTACCACGAGAAAATCCGTGGTTAGATTTGATAGGGAAAATCAATGTAATAGATTTAGATCTATTGTATATTGTATTTTATTTTCAAATCTATAATCCGGAAGAAGAACTAGAACTGATGAACGAAGAACGAAGAAGCACGACGGCTAGGGTTCAGCCGGCGGCAACGACTCGGACGGCGGCGCAGGCAGGGAAGCGGCGGCGCGCAGCAGCAAACCCTAGGGTTTGGCCTGCACGCGGCTAAGCTGCTCCCCACCGGCGCGCGTGCGTTCTCCGACCACCACGGGGGCTTCTCCGACGTACAGCAGCGGGCAGGGCAGGGAGGTTCGCGGCGGAACCCTAGAGCATGGGTGGCGGCGGCGCGCTGCAACAAACCCTAGGGTTTGTGCCGCGCGCGGCTGGGCCGCGCCCCGTCGGGTCTGCGCCTCGGCCCTGTCCTCTCCCTTCCTCAGCCGCCCTTCACGGCGACGAATGAAGGTGTCGTCGGACGGCAAAGGTCGCGCGCAGGTGGCGCGCGGCGGTTCCCAGCAGTGGCGAGCTGCGTCTCGCTCTCCTCTCGCGTAGCAGCAGCTTCCGGCGGCTCTAGGCATCGCCGACGACTTCCCCCTGACCGGCGACGTCGCGGAAGGATGGTGGTTGGTGCGGGCGGTGTGACTGCGGCGGCGGCGGTGGCTGTGGGGCGGCAGACGGCTAGGGTTTCCAACAAACCCTAGGGTTTGTGTAGTCGGGCCTGCTTTCGGGCTCTCAAGCCCGGAGGCGGTCCGGTTCAGCTGTGAACCCTAGTCGTGGCCCACTCTGCAGCCCGGTTTGAAGTTTTCAGTGGGAGCCCAAGCCTGAAGATCTGTATTGAAATTAAAGCTTTGTAATAGATAGGGTTTAATTTGTAATCGCATCTGAGGGGCCACGAGAAATATTTATTTGTTTATTTAATTGTTTTCTCGTATGATGTGATTTATTATATGCGCACTAGTAAATAATAGGAAAGCATGCCTATTTGCTTTAATTATTTACTTTTATAAGCATGTTGCAATTATTTAATTTTTTGAACATGTCTTATGTGATTTATTTTATGTTTTAAATTATGTCTATAAATTCCAAGAATCATATTTATTTATGATGGAATTTGGGGTTGACGTAATTTATGGCAACATAAAATAATGTGTGCGCATGAAACCTTTAGAATTAAAATACTAAGCTGGATTTTGGTTCTTTTCTAACTAAAATCATTAGACCTCCGCAAATACGACCTCTCATTGGAGGAAAGGTATCTCGAAGCGTAAACGACTGCTGAAGCGGCTTGCATTAGAGGTCCTTTACCAGTTCTAATGCGATGAGGTTTCTAAATAAAACATTTGGTTTAAGATGAGAAGTGGGAGCCTCTAAGCAAACATCTGCTGAAGCGGCTTGCATTGAGACAACTTTCACTAGGTCTCTAAGATTAAACTAAATGAGATAACAAAGGATGTAAGGGGCATGCGGTGTAGGGTTTAGCACTATACTAAATAGCCCTGAACATCCGGAGTTAGGCTTGTGGTTATTTTGGCTTAGATGTTTCCTGGAGTATAACTCATGAATGATGTCCCTGCTCCGGATAGGTTAACATGGTCTTGGGATCTCCAATATTAATTTCTTTTGCTTAAGATACCTGGCATGTTAAGAAATTAAAGGATCATTTTGATCTGGTTGAGCGTTTGCTGTAAACGTCTGCTGAAGCGGCTTGCAGTGAATTAGCTTGGGCAATTGGAGGAAACAAATTGTACTGTTTTATCTAAAGGTTACTATGCATATTTGTTTCAATTGTTCTATTGTATGTTCTTAATTTAGTTCTTTATTCATTTTCAGATATGTCTATTATTATTCGTATTTTGGCACAAAATCCCTTGAAGGGTTCGAATTTCCTGGAATGGAAATGGCTCATGGAGCGAAGCATGTTTGCTATGCAGACCGTGTTTGTGTTACTTGTGCCTCGTCCGGCTGTACCCCTCATTGATTCCTCAGATTACTCTAGGAGTTCTTATTGAAAATGGGTGGCGAGCAACGATAAATTATTATCAATGCTCAGGTTATCCATGATTGAGGAGCTCCAACTCAAGTATCAGTATTGTACAGATGCGGTTGAGATTTGGAGAGATCTGATTATGACTTATGGTAGGCTTGGACAGAATGCCAGTGCCAAGTTCATAATGAGAATGGTGAACTGTAAGCTGGCACAAGGTGGTAATGTAAGGGAGCATGTGTTGCACATGGATAACCTCAGAAGATTTTATATCTTATTTGGTGGAAATATGAATGATCAGTTATTCACTGACATCATATATGACTCCCTTCCAGAATCCTTCTATGACTTCACTTCCATAGTCGAAGATAAGGTGTTTACTCTTGATCAGTTGGTCAGCTTCTTGGAGGCTGCTCAAGGGATCAATGATTCCTTGTCTGCTGTTGTGCTTAACTATCACTTTCCACTTCCAAGTGAGAAAGATGTGAGCATGAAGGAGTCGACTGGTGAGGTTGCTATAGAAAGATTTGGAGGCAATGTTTACAAGAGGAAGGTCTGTACTGCATGCAAAAGAAAAGGTCACTGTGAAGTAAATTATCCGGTGTTTGTCACCAAGGGACAAGGTACGTCATCTTCTGCACTAGTCATTGAAACATGTTTAGCAACGATTTCTATCCATTCGTGGATAGTGGATACTGGAGCTACTGATCATGTTTGTTACTCCATGCAGGGGTTCGAGCTGACTAGAGAGCTTGAAGATGGCGAGGTTACCATCTCCATGGGAAATGCTGCTAGAGTCTCTGCTGCAGCAATTGGAGATGTTACTTTACGTTTTGAGAATAATGTTTTAACACTAAGAGATGTTTTGTTTGTGCCGTCTTTTCGGCGAAACTTGATTTCAGTTTCCAAACTTTTTATTGATGGATTTTCTGTTATTTTTGGTAGAGATGTTTCTATCATGAGAAATAACGCTGTTATCTGTCATGGGTTACTGAAAGATTCTCTTTATGTTATTACATGTTCAAACAAACAAACAGTGAAAGAGGCATATAATTTATCTAATCAACAGAAAAGAAAGTTTTCTTCAAGTGAGGATATAACATATCTTTGGCACTTGAGACTCGGTCATGTCAGTCTTAAAAGAATCAAGAAACTCGTTAATTGTGGAATTATGGACCCAATCCAGGTAGTTCCACATAGAGTTTGTGAATCTTGTATTGAGGGGAAAATGACGACCAGGCCTTTCAAGGCAACTGAGTCTCGAGCAAATGATGTGTTGGGCCTCATCCACTCTGATCTGTGTGGACCTATGTCAACACAAGCCCGTAGTGGGCACAGATACTTTGTCACCTTTATAGATGACTACTCCAGATATGGATACGTTTATTTACTTCACTATAAGTCTGAATGCCTTGAGAAATTCTAGGAATTTAAGGCTGAGGTAGAGAAGAAATTAAACAAGACCATAAAGGTACTACGATCTGATCGTGGTGGAGAATATCTCAGCAATGAGTTTCTGCAGTATCTGGCAGATCAAGGGATTACTTCCCAGTGGACTGCACCTGGCACTCCTCAGCAGAATGGTGTAGCAGAGAGAAGGAACAAAACTCTGTTGGAAATGGTTAGATCGATGATGAGCTATGCCAGTTTACCGATTTCCTTTTGGGGGAATGCACTAGAAACAGCAGCGTACTTGCTTAACTTAGTGCCTTCAAAATCAGTTCCTAAAATCCCTATCGAGCTTTGGTCTGGGCGAAAGCCTGATTTATCTAAACTCAAAGTTTGGGGTTGTCCAGCATACGTGTTGAACAAGGAAGCTGATAAGTTGGAAGGCAGATCTAAGTTAATGCTGTTTGTGGGTTATCTCAAGCAAACAAAGGGTGGTTTCTTTTATGATCCAGAAAATCAGAAAGTCGTTGTGAGTACCAACGTGAGATTTCTGGAGGATGAATTTATAAGAAACCACAAGACCAAGAGCGAGATTGTACTTCAAGAAATTGAGAGAACAATTCAAATCCATCAGGAGAACCCCGTGGCAACCTGAGCATACTCGAATCGGGTATGGAACTAGGTGCACGGCCGCCTGTGCAAGTTGGTGAATCACAAGTGAATGCACCAAACACAGACACATTAAAGGGGCCTCGTCGTAGTGGGAGGTTGCCTCGACAACCTGAACGGTATATGTTCGTGGGAGAGTCTTCGGACTTAATTCCTGAAAACGGACTGAATGATACCGACCCCTGGACATACGACGAAGCTATGAGGGACAAAGATGCTGATCAGTGGCGAAAGGCCATGGATTCTGAAATAGAATCAATCACAGCTATGGATGTGTACCAGAAATCCTTGCTGCCAGAAGGTTTTCGAGCCATAGGCAGCAAGTGGGTATACAAGAGAAAGAAGGATTCGAGTGGTAACATAACGGCATTTAAGGCCAGACTGGTGGCAAAAGGTTATAGTCAAAAGGAAGGTATTGACTATGATGAAACCTTTTCACCAGTTGCTATGTTAAAATCCATTCGCATACTTCTATCCATAGCAGCACATATGGATCTTGAGATCTGGCAAATGGATGTAAAAACCGCGTTCTTGAACGGGTACCTTGAGGAAGGTCGTGACATCTATATGCAACAACCAGAAGGATATGTGCAGACTGATCAAGAGCATCTTGTCTGGAAGCTCAAGAAGTCCTTATATGGACTTAAGCAAGCTTCAAGGCCATGGAACAAGCATTTCGATGATGTGATCAAATCCTATGGATTTGCACAATGCCAAAATGAAAGTTGTGTGTACCGTTTATGTGTCAGTGGGAGTGTGGTTTTTCTTGCACTTTATGTGGATGACATTCTCCTATTTGGAGACAATGTGGAGGTGTTGTCAGGCATAAAAGGTTGGTTATCCGAACAGTTTCAGATGAAAGATCTGGGTAATGCTGGTTATATCCTTGGGATCAAAGTCCTACATAATCGTAGGAGAAGGATGTTGAGATGTGGTATTCAAGGAAGGTGTCGAAGGAAGTATGGACAAACTTGAAACCTTATACATGACGAAGTCCCTGGCAAATCGGCTCTATCTTAAACAAGCGTTATATTCGTTTAAGATGCTAGTGAACAAGCAACTCGACCAGTTAAATAAATTAATCATTGATCTGACAAATATAGATCTCATTATAGGAAACGAGAATCAAATGTTGATGTTGTTGGGTGCGCTGCTATAGAATTATTCGAATTTCAATGATATTATTGTGAAAATGTATATTTAAATGATTTATTTTATTATGAGTAATGATATATATTTCATTATTAGTATTTATGTTATTATTTAATTTATTAAATGATATATTACAAATAATGTGAAGCAGTTACACATTTTAAATGATTTATTTACTTATGAAAATAATGCATTTATTTTATTTAATGTAAATAATATATTTCACTATTGAAGTTTATCTTATAAAATAATATTTGTGAGACATATTACAGTTGCATTTTAATAATAATAATAAAAAATATCTATTCATTCAAATTAATTAGCAACCTTTTTAGGAGATCATCCTCCACTTGATTGATTTTGATGTGGGTGGTGAGCTAGCTAGCAGCTCGATCTATATTCTTGCTATACTTCTGATCTCACACCTTCCTATCCCTAATATCTAAATAATTAATTATTTTAAAATTATAATTTTAAGTTTTCCACTGCCAATGAAATCTCAATCAGTTGACTTCTAAATACTTACCTAACCACCAACAAATTGCAATTGGCACCAATTGTTTCTCTCTCCAAAATAACATTATATATGGCTAGCAAGATAGCATTTTCCATAAGAATTCAAAGAAAAATGGACTCCGAAAAACCACACATCTTAGCTGTTCCATACCCTAGCCAAGGCCATGTTAATCCTATGCACCAATTTTGCAAGCGCCTAGTCTTCAAAGGTGCCAAAGCAACCTTCGCCGTGACCAAATTCATCCTCAAATCCTTCAACCCGAAATCCGACATCGTCACCATCGAAGCCATCTCCGATGGCTTCGACGAGGGCGGTTTCGGTGAAGCCAATGATGTGGCTCTCTACCTGACCCGGATGGAACTCGCCGGGTCAAAAACTCTAGAAGATCTCATACAATCATATCAAAAGTCGAATCAGACTATTGATTGCATAGTTTATGACGCCTTTTTGCCTTGGGTTTTGGATGTTGCCCACAAATATGGTATTAAGGGAGCTGCTTTTTTCACTCAAGCTTGTGCTGTTAACTATGTTTACTATTATGCCCACCATGGGCTGCTGGAGCTTCCGGTGGCGGCTGCCTCGACCCCGGTGGAGCTGCCCGGGCTGCCGCCGCTAGAGCTCCCGGATTTTCCTTCCTTCATACACAAGCATGGGACGTACCCGGCTTACTTCGAGATGGTGTTGAATCAGTTTAAGAATGTGGAGAGGGCTGATTTTGTAGTTGTCAACACATTCTACAAGTTGGAGGAAGAGGTGAGTATTTATGATTTAAATTGTATTGTGTTTTCATAGTTAATTTTTTTTAATAAGTGCACAATAATTTTAAGCACACACCTAAATGTCCTTCTAGAAATTTGAACTTCTAATCTTTCAATTCAATCACAGACAAGGTACTTTAACCATTATACCCCGAATGAAGAGACATTTTTATAGTTATTTCGATATTGTATATTGTTTCATTGTCAAAAAAATTTGTTTTTTTAGATGAGTAGTTTTTAGTCGGCCATTGTTTTCTATGTTTTGGGACCAAAGAAATGGGCCACCCCAGCTGGTAGATATAAATGCATTATAATACATCTGCAAACGACAGAAGCACGGATAGTGATGATCAAGAGGCAAAATAAAATAAAGTATAATCTAAATAATAATAAATTGGAGATTTTAGACTGACACGTCACAAGTTGATATAAAAAACATTAATTATTGAAAATACACAAAACTTATTTAAGTATAGTACATATAATAAATAACACATAATAGTTTAATCATAAAATATATAACAATTAGCATTGATTTTGAGTCTCTAGCTAGGCTCCATTAGTCTATAAAACAATACTATAAAATAAAAGTTTTTTTTATATATATAAAAGTTTTATGCAAATATCATTTGCATGATTGATATTTCGCAATGAAGAGATTATGTTTCCGATATAGCTATTGATTTGTTGTATAAAAGTATTTGAGACTATTCTAAACTTTAGTATATAATCGTGTAATATAAGATTATTTAAATATGATTGAAATGTATTATTTGAGATTAAATATGAATATCATTCCCCAATACTTAACAAACTATGTGTTCATATATTTGAAACATTAAAAAGTAGGTGCTAAAATGTCCTCCTTTAGGCTTTATGTGAAAAGCATGAGTTATTTGGATTGCATTTAGATTCATAATTTAAATTAGGGCTGGCAATTCGTACGTGTTGGGTCATTATCGTGTCGACCCATTAAGAACACAAGATTTCGTGTCGTGTTCGTGTTGTGTTCGTGTCGGATCGTGTTATATGATAATATATTGTGTTATCCGATAATTATATCGTGTTCGTGTCGTGTCGTGTCGTGTTCGTGTTATCCATTATTTTTTACTTAAAAGATTTTCGTGTTCGTGTCGTGTTCGTGTTGTGTTCGTGTCAGATTCATGTCAATATCGTGTTTACAGGTAATAATCGTTTCGTGTTAACATGTAATTATCGTTTAAACTTGTAATTATCAGGTTCTTAACAGATAATTATCGTGTTCGTGTTCATGTCGTGTTTTGTCGTGTTTGTGTCGTGTTTAACCCCAATATTATCGTGCGGGTTCGTGTCGTGTTATCGTGTCGTGTCAGAAATTGTCAGCCCTAATTTAAATCTTCAATAATTGTAATATAAATTCTCATTTAAGTAAAATATCATATGAATGATCTAATATTAGAACATTGCATATTTTATTGAGTTTATTCAATAATTGATCCATATAAAACTTTTTGAGCGATTTTCTATCATATAAATTTGTAACCCAAAACTAATTAATAGTTAAAATATTTCTGAATATATTATTTGTGAACAAATATAGTAAGATAAATATATTTTAATTAATAGGAACCGCCAAACTACCTACCATCTTCCTCTAATTATTATACAAAATAACAATTATGTGTATAATATTCATTGAATTTATTTATTTTTTATTTTTGAGAAGTTTAGTTTAGTTTAGTATAATATTCTGTTTTCATTCTCTTAACTTGCTTTTTTGTTTGATAATTTATTTTTCATATAAACATGCTTAACAGTTTTGATACTTATTATTATTTTATAATTAAAGTTATATATTCAGCTGAACTTTATTTTATTTTTTGGATAATAATAAAATATATTATAAATTATTTATGAGATAATATTTAATTATTGAATATAAAAAGCAAATAATTTATTCAATCAATCAAAAAAAAATTAAGAAAAACGTAAGAGTAAAATAGTACATAAATGTAAAATAGTTTGCATGTAAATATTTTTTTATACATAGATTTTGGAATATGTGGGAACCGTTAATTTAATTTATTCATTTCCCCCTCTTTTCTTTCTTTGATATTTAATTTATTTATTTACTATTACAACAGATTGTGGAATCAATGTCAAAAGTGTGTCCACTTCTAACAATTGGTCCAACACTCCCATCTTTCTATTTGGACAACCAAATTGAAAATGACAAGAAATACGACATCAACCTCTTCCACTCCGAACCTCCCACAACCATCATCAACTGGTTAGATCAGAAGCCACCATGCTCGGTTGTGTACATTGCCTTCGGCAGCATGGACAGCCTCCCTAAATCACAAATCGAAGAGATCGCGTGGGGCTTGCACAACACCAATTTCCACTTTTTATGGGTCATCAGAACTTCGGACAAGCAACAAAAGATCCCGGTTGATTTTGTCCGAGCATCGAACCATAAGGCCTTGTTCGTGCACTGGAGCCCTCAGCTCGAAGTGCTGGCGAACGAGGCCGTTGGATGCTTTTTTTCGCATGGTGGGTGGAACTCGACTACAGAAGCATTGAGCTTGGGCGTGCCGATGGTGGTGATGCCGCAGTGGACGGATCAGACGACCGACGCGAAACTCGTGCAAGATGTTTGGAAGGTGGGGGTTAGGGTTAGGGTTGGGGCGGATGGAATTGTGGGGAGGGAGGAGATTGAGGGTTGTGTGAGGGAAGTGATGGAGGGAGAGAAGGGGAGAGAGATGAAGAGGAATGCATGTAAATGGAGGGATTTGGCTAAAGAGGCTGTGAGTGAGGGTGGCACTTCTGATTTAAATATTGATGCTTTTATATCTAAGTTATGATAAATATGTATATGTATTGAGAGAGTGGATTCTGGTAGAAAAGATTCAATAAATAAATAAAAACGAATGAGTTTTATTTATAAATTTAAGAAAA